>JAIUCV010000316.1:0-600000 GCA_026724425.1 Erythrophleum ivorense | reverse complement strand
TGATGGAAGATGCACTTAGGAAGCTCCCTAGGGATCTTAAGAACTTATATAAACTCTTAGACAATTGAAAATACCACTAGAAAGTTTCATCCAAACCATAGTGCAACAAAATCCTTAACTTCTATATCTTACATTCTAATGCATTTTAATTGATTCTACTTGCATATTCTTATTCCTCTCCCATCTAAACCTCTAATTTAAGCATGCTTTAGTCACAATTACATCTCCTTTAGTGACTTCCTAGAATGGTCAAACCAATAGGGAGAAGAAACACAAGGAAAGAACATACATTTCAAGTGGTATCTTACCTTGTTTGATTCCTTGTTCCATGGAAAAGATTACGGTATCAAGAGTTTCCTTAAATTCCTCCCTTCCTCCAAGAAATCAGCCTTAAAATTGCTCCTTTTAAAAAGCTAAAACCACCAATGGAAAGGGCTTAAGGAGAGGAAGAAGATTTGTGAAAACAAGACCATGAAAATTTGCAAATTTCCATACCTATTTTGGCTTCCTTCTCCTTTTCTCTCCTCCCTCTTTAGATGCCATACCAGACCTATATAGAGCTGCTTCAAGTCAGTGGAAATTGAGGAAGAAGAGGACATGCCACTTTATCAAGGAAAAGGGGATTTTTATAACATTTAACTTTATTTACATTTTTGCCATTACACTTTGTCTATGCCATTTGAACTCATTTTATATCCTTTTTTAGAATCATCTTTTCCATTATAAAATTTAAGTTCTCTAATTTATGAAATAGCCTTGGAATCACTCAATTTAGATTTGAAACTAATCCAAACCCTTCGGTCAAAGTTTTAGTTAACTGACAGCCAAAATCGCTCACTAAAGCGGTTTTAAACTGTTTCAGGGGTTTCTATGATTTTCAAGGCCTCTAAGAACCCCAGAGAACTCATTTTTCCCATTTAAAAATCCTTATTTGGTGTTTTCTAAGAGGTACCCAAAATTACAAAAATGCCATTATGCTTTTAGCAATTTAATTGAATTACTTTGGCTTTAGTTTTCGAAAATCTTAGACCTTGGATCCTCATTTTCTATTATTTAAAATTTTATCCTAATTTTATTTGGCCTTAAATCATTCTCTCTGGGAGACTTCCTTTTATATCCGGTGTGTTTCGTACATTTATGGAGGAATTGAACATCATGTTTCTCACGTTTACGGAAGGACCAAATGTTACAAGTTGTTGGTCATTTTTAAAGAAAGAAGGCCTTTATGATACTTTAAAAATGGCAATTTTGCCTTTTATGCACACTTTTCCTCCATTCTAGCTCATTTTGTAGTACTGATTGATTATGACTACTCCATATGAAGTTTTAAACTCTCTTCTTTATTAAATATATAATATCATGGGTCATAGTGGCTTAAAATAGCCTGAAATAGCTTAAATTATGGTATTGCCATTGTTTACCTGTTCTTGCATAGTTTAAAGATTTTGGCTAAATTAAGACCCTCTGGTTAAACTCTGCATACTCTAGTACCTTAGGTTAATAAGAATTATCCTTATTTCCATTTGTTTTTCATTTAAAACAAAATCCTAGTTTTTTGTACCATTTTGGTCAAAATTATATTTTTGTCACTATATTTATTTCACTTTGATTTTGGTCTAAAAACTCAATCTTTCTAAATAACTCTGAGACATGGGATATTTTAAGATCCTCTATACTCATATAATCATTCTTTGGATCCAAAGTAGCTCAAAAGAGCTTAAGACAATTTAATTATGGTTTTACCCCTAGTTTTCTCATTTTATGTGCTATAGGGTTTTAATCAATTTTATCCACCTTGTTACTCTAATAACCTCATTTAGTCATATTGAGATGGAAAATATCTTATTCTATCATTATCTTATTAAATATTAATTTTTTTAATTTATCCTTGATGTACTATCAGATTTGTTTATATTGCCTCTTTTGGGCTTAAAACTTGATTTTTTAGCCCATTTCTCTTCTCTAATTGGGCTTTTACTTTTTTTCCTTATTTAATTTTACTCTGATTTGGGATCTAACTCAGTATAAAAATACTAACTATTTCATTTAGTTTAGTGCCGAAATACTAGATATTATAGCAAGCATACTAATCGACAAGTGAAGTGGTTAGATAAGTAAGAATTATCAATCCTATAACAAATGTTAATTGTAATTAAGTTAATCCTAAGGCTTTTCTCATATATACCTATTTATACTAATTATATGTTATGTATAAGTTATTTACATCATTAGTCTAGTTTTTACTACCTAAAGGAATAATTATCACTAAAAAAAATTGTGAAATTTGTATTGGTTAGTAATTGGATTTGAGTATAAAAGACTTAAGACACAATGAAAATGAATTCAATGACTCATAAGTAACTTGTAGAATTAACATTAAAAATATATATTTAATTCAAATTAGTTCTCCTCTTTAATTTAGCATTCTTTAATTAATAAGGTTTCATCTTTCAACATATCACCATATTACTTGGGTTAGCTACACAATTTTTCATCTTTCACTATACAAGGCTTCTCAATAGAAGAAGAAGATCACCACTCATTGGTGAAAGACCAGAAAACTTCTTAGTAGCTTGGTTGCACTCTTCTTTAATCACTTAAGAAAACTCTTAGCCTAACTAGACATGGTATCTCCCTAGTCCATATACCCTTAAGTGGTGGCAACATTAGGTATTTATAGAACACAAACAAGTGTGGGCTTAATTAGACTAGGATTTACAAGTGGGGGAAAGGGTATTGGATGGCTAAAGACTCTTAAAAATCCTAGAGAAGTGTTCCACCCACTAAAGTAGGACTTCAAAATTGTGTAGCTCAACAAATTGTCAAATTAGCATTATGACCATAATTTTCTTGATATGCCTTAAGAAATATTCAAATAAACAATCTTGAATCACAAATAAACATAAGAAAAAGAACTAGTAGTTTTGAATGATAAGTTTGCACACTACAAACAAGAATATAAGGTTGATCCACCGCACTTTAAAAATGGGAAGGGAAAGTGATAAGAATAAAAGGGATTTCTCCACTAAATTTTAGAAACTCAGATAAGAAATTCAAGAGAAAATGGATTTAGCAAATTTTTGTGCAACCAACAAAAAACCACCTTATCATGATCATTTAGCTATCTCTATGATATAAATGAGTAAATGAGTTCACATGGGTAAGAAATGATATAAATGAGTTCACATGGTCCCTAAAGCCATGTATCATGGATGTGGCTTCCCAATCATGCAATTATTCATGTTTAAAGTATATGTTTCCTTACATTTGTGCTCCAATATGCATGCCATGGATTGAGATAGACTATAGGATCATTGTGTAATGGTAAAGAGGCTAAGGTATTACATAAACAAAGTCCTATTAAAACTATCAAGTAATAATTTGCAATAAATATCCAAGCTATCAAAAGATTAAAAAAAAAATAAGTGTAGAAGAACTATAAATTAATCTTGTGTGCAAAGAAATGGTCATTTATTTTTGATCTAATGGTTCTTTTTATTTTAATTCTTTTTTTAAAGAATTAAAATATAAGAAGAAGACAGTCATTCAACTTATATCATAAAACAAAAATAAAACAATTTAAAAATATCTAGTAAAAATTGAAAAACTATCATTATCTTGTGCTTTGTTATAGTTGAAGTTGAAAGATTATCTTTATTTTATATTTTTTCTTTAAAATTAAAAAGAAAAATGACCATTGGATAAAAAATGGAGGGTCAAGATGTTGTGCATTAAACAAAGCAGTGGAACAGAAGATTCAACTTCTTTACTTTAAGTTATATAATATGATATGTTAGTTTATATATTATCAATCTTACATATAAAATATCAAACTCAACCAATGTAAGAAACTTGATTAATTAATTTATTTTATTTTATAATTTTTTCCAAATATAAAAATCTTAGAGTATGGGACCAATAACAATAATTGACATATGTAAGGAATTAAAAACTAAGACACTAATCAAGAATTCATAGATTTCTAGTGAGCATAGGCATTAATTAATTTTTTATTTTCATTGGTCAATAGACATTAGTTAATTTTCTAAAAATGAGAAAAATGTTCACCTTACAACATATAAAAAACATCCAAAGCTATATAAGATCTTTGTTAAGAATATTCAACTCCATAAAAAACAATATGAAAAAAAAAGTTGGATAAGTTTGTAATTATCATATCCAAAGCTATACAAGAAAAGTAAGCATTGTGGAGAGAACATGAAGGAAAGACACAGAAGCACAAAATACAATAAAGGTAGGGATAACAGTGGTTAAAGAGTAGTTTCCTATAGAAAAGGTTTGTGGCAAAATCTTTCTTCATTGGAGGTGGGGGGAATTTGTGGCAAAATCTTAGAACAATATGGAACCCTTCTAATGGTGCTATAAGTAGAATAATGAAAGGTAGAAAAGTGTCCTATGAGATCCATTTATCAACTTTTATCATTTGGCTGTTAACACTTAATAGTAATTTTTAATCATTCTTTCATCTTATCTAAGTTGGTTATGCATACTATTTTCCATATATATATATATATCATCAAGTTTGGATTGAAATATTTTTGTAAAGTAATGCCAGCATTACTAAAGAACTCTAACAATGTCATAGTTCAGATCATATAAATAAAACAAGCCAAAGTTCAACCTATTGGGAGAGAGTGCATGTGAGTGGAACAATAATAAAAGATAGCTGACAATAATATCATTTTTTAAATAATAATAATAATAATAAAAGATTATATAATATATAAAACTAATGACTAGTTTAGTAATTTTGATATAAAAATAACTCTTTTATATAATTCATATATAATATCTATTATATTTTTGTAATTATTATTTAATAATATTTTATTATTTTTTAATTTCTTTAACAATGGTATTCTTTTAATATTTTATATATTAAACAAGCTTTAAGATTTTTAATTTAATTATTTATATAATGAGTGATGAGTGATGTAAGTGCACCAAAAAAAGGATAATTTTTGCATAGCTAAATGAGTCACCGACATACGAGGCTGACTATTGTGGTAACCATCTTAATTTTTTCTCAATAAAATTATAGTTATTATCAAACAAAAAGTATAATAAAAAAACCTGACAAAGACTTTAGACAACATGCCTTTCTTGAAACATTTTGCTTCTTGAAAAATCTTTTAGAGAGCAATGTTGTAGTTGTTGAATGAGTTATAAATCTTTAAAGCATATTGACTTATAGATTGAATGTTTAAAAAAGAAAATATATGAATAAAAAAATTCCCTATCACAAGTAAATAGATGAGGCAAAAAAAGAATAAAAGCAAACAAGCCAACACACTTGAAGTAACATGAGGACATGTTCAAAACCATAAGTGATTTCAACAAACGATATGAGGACAAAACACTGATAAAGAGACTAAAAAATGGAAATTTTCTTGGTTTTCCCTTTCATATTTATCAGACACATTTCTAATCTCTTCTTTATCAACATTAAGCTAATTTGTACCACATGGAGGAGGCACAAGAAACAACAAGATCAAGAAATAGAACCTGTAACTTATGTGTTGGCCAATTGGAAGACCCAAAATTGAAGTAAGCGTTGGAAGTTCAAATGTGAACTTTGCGACATTATGGCCTAGCTGTATGCATTTAATTAGTTTGAATTCCTTGAAATTCTATGGGTCCAAGCAACTTATAACCACGTGGATGGCATGATGTGAGCAAAACATTTTACATAGATACCAAAAAGATAGGTGCAAGACACTCAGTCAAGCCCAAGATTTAGTTGCTTAAGTTTTATAATATCTCCAGTTAACATATTGCTTCACTTTAATTTTAGTTCCTTAATCAAAAAGTTGTAATAAAAGTTTTATTTAGTTTCACCCTTTTCAGGAGTGTAATAAGAATTCATGTGGATAATAAATCACTCTCTAAGGAGAAACAAAATGAAAATAACAACTTTGTTTTTAGTATTTCCTATGGGAATAGTTCACAAAATGAGCCACCAAATGCCATTGCCAACTCCAAAACACATCGTAACTCATTTACAATTGTTGTGACAGATAAATAGCAAATAAAAGGAATAAACATAAATAACTAGTTAGAGAAAAGTTCTCTTATACCAAACAAGAAAATTGAAAATTTCCTAGCTAGTTGAACATTTCAAAAGTACTAATAGCAATGTCAAATAGGTTGAAGGACTGTTATCAAGTGGTTTAAATTTCAAGGAATAGATTCTATAAACCAGATTTGAGCATCCAAGCATCATTGAATTAGGAATATATATATATATATATATATCTATGTATGTCAAAAGCAATCAATTTGGTAATGAACAAATAAGGTCCAGAATTTAAAGGAGAATTTCATTAGAGATACATAATTACAAGACATTGTCATATCTTACTTCATAAAGGATAAGACAAACGAACTGTAGACCTAACTTTGAGTTGTACATTAAAAAAAAAACTAAAATAGCTAGATAACTAAGGAGGGTATTAATTAAAAGGAAAACAAGTATCATATTAGAAGTAATAACAAATGGACTATATACAATAGGTTAAATAGAATGCTAATACTTCTAAAAGATTGTATACAATTATCATGTGCTAGTTTCTTTAACAAATTAGTAAGAAATATTAATGTTTAAGTAAATTGATTGAACAATATAAACGAAAACCAGCACCCAAACTAAAACTTCCTCTTCCCCTGTTTTCACGTCAAAAGGAGAAGATTCATAGAGCAAATAGTTTTGAGGGAGAAAGGTTTTCTAGAGAAATTATTTTAATAGTAAAAATGGAAGAAGAAATTGTTAGATTACTTGAGATTGAAAGGAAGAAGAATAATGGAATCAAAGATTAGTTGAACTTGCAAGATAAGAGACCTTACCTGAAGAGACAAAGCTAAAATGAAGGGAACAAGGAAGAAAAGCTTTGGAGGAAAGGCCATGACAGAAACTCGTGACGGCGAAAGGGAGGTAGGGAGCATAGCTAGGGCATGAAGGAATGAAGGAGGAGAGGAACATCGATGTTTTGGATTTGAAACCAGCTAGTGATACAAAAACTTAAAAAGGGGAATTAGCGATTAAGGAGGGATGGCGTCATTGGATGTAGGTAGAAAAATATATGTAAATTTTAGGTTTTAAATTTTGGAATTTAAAAAAACTAACAAGATATATACTTTCTTTTGTTTTATTTATTTTGTCTTTTTTAATTTGACACTAAAGAAATATAAATTATATAAATAATATAATTATATATACTATACATAATTGTATAATATGTATAAATATAAATAATCTAATTAATTAATATTAATAATAGATAATAACCTATTGACAAATTTTTTATTTATTTTATTTATTTATTTTAGTCCATTTTATATTTTTTTATCTTTTTATTTTAGGTGTTATTATCTTTATTAGATAGTTATGTAAATTTATTAGGATTATGTTATCTAGGTTAATTAATATAAGGAAAAGACTAACTAATGTCTCAACTATATATCTTAATTATATATAATATATATAATTATATAATATGTATAAATATAACCAATATAATTATTTAATATTAATAATAGAAAATAATTTATTTACATATATTTTTTAGTTATTTTTATTTGCCTTAATTATTTAATTTAGTCAATTTTATATTTTTTGTTTTTATCTTTTTATTTAGGATTTGTTATCAATATTAAACCTATGGTTTAGCTTTAACCTAAGACCAAACAAGACAACTATATCATCTTTATGAGATAATTTAAATTTTAGGGGTCAAAGTGAGACTACAGGATGAGAGTTTTTGAAGTTCAAATACCAATATGAAGGATGTTGAGCAATGATGTCATTTTTGAGATAATTATTTAAATTTTAATAAATATTGAACATATTTATTTCATAAGTTGTTAATTATCTTGTTAATAAATAATTAAATAACTATAATAAAATTATCTAGTTGATTTACTTTTTTTTATTATAGATTAATGATTAGATAATTCTTAAAACTAGATAAACAATAATTAAAAAGAAACTACCAATAAATATTATATAAAAAATATTTTATGTGATAAATTTATTCTTTGAGATTATTTAAACTAAAGTAATATTAATTTTTAAGAGATAATTATTCAAATTTTAATAAATATTGAACAAATGTATTTCACAAATTTGTAATTATTTTGTGAATTAAAAATTAAATATTTAACTCTTAATTTAAAATTTTTAGTTTAATTCCTATTATATCTATCTTTCAATAATTAGCAGTTTAATTAGAAATTAAAAAATTAAACAAAATTATGTATTTTTTTTAATTTTTCATTTTTGACTAATGATTAGTTTGTAGGTAGACTTGATGGCAACAATCAATCTTATTTTAGATGATTGTGCATTGTAACATCTATGCTTTAACCTTGTTTTGGATATTAGAAGGTACTTATCTTTTCAGTAGGAAGTTGCGATCAATCACTTATTCAGAAAAAGCTAATAGAAGTGCATATTCACCTGCTAATTTTGCTAATTCCCTTTCCCTTGGTTTCTATGTTCTATATCAATATTTATTTAAATATTTTTTGACTCTCTTAATTTAGTTTTTAAATCTTAAAATTTAAATCTTAGATATTTGAACTATACAATTTAAAATTTTAATTTAATAATAAAAATTAGAAACAACAGCTACTATTTTTTGTAGTCATAAACAATGTAACATCATAATTTTTAACTTGCTTCCTATCATATCTGAGTCTCAAATCATGAATTGCACAAAGAGAATAGAAAAATGGCATTAAAAATGCATTATTTAGTGTTACGTCACATATAAAAATTCCATTCGGTGTCATGTAGATCATGTGAGCTCATACATCATATTCTCATATTTAATTATATGAATACAACTCATTTGTATCACCCAAAGTGGCCTACAACTCGTGGAAACTGGAGGGAAGCATAAAACTCATACTTATATTTTTTGCCAAAATTTTGCCATTTCTGTCACAAATTTTGAAAAATCATAACTAATTCTAAAAAAATTAAAATCATGCATTCTTAGCCATTCTGGAAAGCTACAAATGTATAATTTATGCTAAAAATATGTCTAGACCACAACAAAAAATACGTTTGACATTCGAAATGGTTCAGAGGTTTGGCTGTCCATTGATGCTGTCATAGAATTCTATAGAAAACTTCAAAAATATCCAATTAATTTCACAAAAATCCAATCCATGCAAATGATACCAATTTAAAAATTTATGGATGTTATCTAGAGGGAAAAAATATTTCCAGACTAGCTCAAGCACGCCCTAGCCTCGAAACCCAATCAAACAGTACCTGAAGTTAGTTGGAGCTCCTGGTACTGGACAAAATTTTTGAAAATTCATATCTCCCTCTCTAAAACTCCAAATGAAGTTCTTCTAGTTACAAGTCATTGGAAATGTCTAGTTTCTCCATATAAAATTTTATGACAATTGGACATCATTTGGGTCCTGTGTGATAGATTTCATTTTCAGACCTGAGTGATCAGTGACATGACCAAAACTAGAATTTTTACTAACTTTAAAAATTCATCAAATATTCTATAAAACTCTAAAAATTTTGTTCTTTAGCTTCCCAAAAAGCTATCAACAAGATCTAATTCCATGCCAAATCTCAGGTCAAGAAGAGCTCATGTGGACAAAAAGTAATATAGGGTTCTAATATGGTTAATTTTGGCTCCACATAGGATACCAAAATGTCTAAATGGCTTTCCTTGGGGTTTGACATCTCTTGGGCAAGTCTAAAAGTATAATTAGGACTTTTGTGAGCTGCCTAAAGGGTCCCAAATCTCATACATCTCATTTTGGCTATTCCATTTCCATTTATACATATACTTCCATAATGAAAACTTATCAATACATAACCAAAATGTGCATATCCATACATACAACTTTAACTTTCATTCAAACATGATATAGTAGTATAATTACATATTTTTATGAGGTCATAAACTATATACAACAATGGATTACATCATTTGCTACTTGTGTAGCCTTAAAGAAGCAAAAATCATACTCTTAAATGTCATACTCTCATCTTCAAGGTGGTTAGCTTCCATTACCTTACCCACTTGGCCCAACTAGCATGTTAGATCATTGGAGATGAGGGAATGAGATTTAAAGAATTCCAAGAGCTCATCTCCCTTTCAATCACACATAATATATGCAAAACAAGTCTTAAAAATGTATGCATGGACATAATAAGTGACATGAACATTTAAAAAGCAAGTTTGGTATGTGAATAAGTCATACAAGGCATCTATAGGCTTGTTAGGTGAATGGATTAGACTCACCCTTTCCTTTATAGATTTTGGACTTGCCTCACCCATTCTTTAAGAGATTCTTAGATTCAACCTTGCTCTTTGGACTCCATCTCACTTTTGGGAGACTCTTCATTTTGTCTCAACCAATTCTAAGGGTTCTTTGCTCATCCTCACCATAGTTAAGAGTTCTTGGCCTCTCCACACTCAAGCAAACCTAAGCAAGCATCATAACATCATTTAGAAATATATTGTATTATCATGGTACCATAGCATATGAAATCATGCTAGAATACTTTTCATGGCTTAAAACACACATACACACAATCAAAGACAAGTCAAGCATACAATCATGCATGAGAGAAGGAGAAGTGAGCTATCTTGCTTGCATTTACAAACTTTTTCCTTAACTTTCCCTTCCTTCTTTTTGGCCTAACCAAAAGCTTAGGTAGCATTAACTTTTCTTAGCATAAATACACTAAAAGAAACATGAATTACTCATAGGAACAAGCCTTGGCATTATATACACTTTACATGATACTACTTTAGTCTATGGCTCCATTATGCTTCCATAAGGCACTTAATGAAGCAACTATAAGAATTCATGATCTTGGCTCCCTTCTCTCCTTCAAGCTATGATTATTGACTCCATTTAGACTTCTTGAAGTCATCACACAATTATTTTAAGGAGTCTAGCTTGGAGTTGTTTCATTATGCTACATTATGGAGCCTACACCTCCATCTCACTATCTATGGCTTCTAAATTTTTTTCAAGGCTTCCTCTCATACTCTCCCATCAAACATGATGCAAAACTAAGCTTGGAAGCAAATAAAACACTCCCTAGGTATTACTTCTACCCTAGACCGAGGCAAGGCTTCCTTAAGGAGTCCATGAAGTTTCTTTGCTTTCTTGGATGGGAGGTGCATGTGGGAAGTTCTCTAGGCATCTTAGGAACTCATACAAACATTCATATAGGCTTGGAAACTCTTAGATAAAATTAGATTTTTAGTTATGTTCACAAACCCCTAACTTTTCTATCTTATAAATTCATGGTTCTTTTTTTGTTCTATTTGTATATTCTTGTTTCTCAGGCTTGAATATTCTTGTCTCTACCTTGTTTTGGCTTGAATTCCTTCCCTTCTCTAGTTTCTCTCTCTAGACCTAACATGGAAGCCATTGGAATTCAAAGAAAACAAGTTTTTCTATTGTATATCATACCTCATTTGAAAGCTTGCTAAATGGTGATTTTCTTGCTCTATTTGGTTGCTCCAAACCTCTACTTTTTCTCATGAGGTCAACCACCAAAATTATCTTTTCATGAAGTTGAAACCACCATTAGAAAGAACATGAAGAGTATAGTAAGATTACTAACTACCATAACATGAGATTTTGCATATATGCTTACCTATTTAGCTTTCTTTCCTTTCTCTCTTCTCCCTCCCTTCATCAAGCCATAGCAACTGATATTTAGCAAAATTTAAGTCAGCAAATCCAATAGAGAAGGCATGGATGACATAAAGAAAAGGTGGGAGGAATAGTTTTGACTTTTTTCATATTTACCATTCTTGCCACTATACTTTGACTATGCCGTTTGAACTCGTTTTAAATCCTTTTTGAGAACTGTCTTTTTTATCATAAAATTTAGGTTCTCTAATTTATAAAATGCTTTGGGAATTACTCAGTTTGGATTTAAAACCATTTCAAACTATTTAGTTAAAGTTTTGGTCAATCGATGACTGAAATAGTTCACCGGAAGGGTTTCAACTGTCCTGAAGGTTCCCATAGTTTTCAAGGCCTCTGAGAACCCTAGAAAGCTCAAATTTTTTGTCTTGTGAGTTTTCCAAAAGTTTCCCGTATTTACAAAAATGTCATTGGCCTTTCGGTATTTTTTTTGAATCACTCCGACCCCCATTTTTGGACAACTTAAGGCTCAAATCCTCATTTTTCATTATTTAAAATTTTATCATAATTTTAGTTGGCTCCAAATCCTTCTATTTTTGGGACTTTCTTTTATATTTGGTTTATTTCTGACGTTTACAGAGAAACTAAACATCACATTTCTCACGTTTATGGAGGGACCGGATGTTACAAATAACAAATTAAAAAATTATATCTCTTATGATAGATATTATCTAATGATAGTCAAACTATTTTGTCATCTTTATCTAAATAGTCTTTAACTCTGAATTTGAATTTTGTAATTTAATTTCTATTATATCTATTTTTCAATATTTGTCTTTTTAATTAGAAATTAAAAAATTAAATAGAATTATGTATTTGTTTTTTTTTCATTTTTTTACTAATGATTAGCCTGCAGGCAAACTCAATGACAGCAATCAACCTTAGCTTAGGTTGTTGTAAATTGAAACACTTTTTCGTATTCATAAACAATAAATTATAAAATTATAAAATTATGATAGACATTATCTAATGATAGTCAAACTATTCTATCATCTTTATCTAAATAGTCTTTAACTCTTAATTTGAATTTTGTAATTTAAATTTCATTATATCTATTTTTCAATATTTATCTTTTTAATAAGAAATTAAAAAATTAAATAGAATTATGTATTTTTTTTTTTCATTTTTTTACTATTGATTAGCTTGTACGCAGACTCAATGATAGCAATCAACCTTATCTTAGATGGTTGTAAATTACAACACTTGTGCTAATTTTACTAATTGCCTTCCCCTTGATTTTCATGTTTTATATAATCCTCCTAATAGTTGTATTTCTTTTCTAAATGCTGACATTTAAAGAGTTGCTCATCCTAGGCTTATGTAATTCCTTTTCATGGGATGGAGCCTCAACATTAATTCCTAAAAAAGAGAAAAATAAATAAAAAATACTATTCATAATTGATATATAAATTAAAAAGTAGTTTAAGTGATAAATATATTCTTTGATATTCTTTAAAATAAATTAATGTCAATTTTTATGAAATAATTACTGAAATCTTAATGATTAAATAACTCTTAAAACTAGATAAAGGATTTAAAAAATACCGATAATTGATATATAAATAAAAAAATAGTTTAACTAATAAATATATTCTTTGAGATCTTTCAAATTAAATTAATATTATTTTAATTTTTATGAGATAATCATTAAAATTTTAATAAATATTTTACAAATTTATTTTTATTCCTTTTTTATTGCAATATATAAATATAATAGAAATAACATTAAGAAAATAAGTAACAATTTAATTGGTTAAGGTGTCTTTGATATTATATTTTTAAATATTATAAAATTTTATTTCATAAATTTATAATTATTTTTTAATTAGAAATTAAGTTTTCATCTATTTACATTTTCTTTGTAAAGCTATCATATGACAATAATTATTTTTAATTTTTTATTCTCAAATTTTTAGCAAAAAAATAATTGAAAACAAACTACTAATAATTAATCTAGAAACAAAAAAAAAATTAATATGATAAGTATATTTTTTGAGATTATTTAAAATAAATTATATAAATGTTTATGCATTAATTATTAAAATTTTAATAAGTATTGTACAAATTTATTTAATAAATTTGTAATCGTAGTTGTCTTTTTAATTGAAATTTAAATAATTATAATAAAAATATTTATTTAGTTTATTTTTTCATTACTGATTAATGATTAGATTACACATAAAACTAGACAAAAATAAATGAAAAAAACCAATTGATGATTGATATATAAATAAAGATATTGCTTAAGTAATAAATATATTCTTTGAGATTATTTAAATTATATTAATATTATTTTTATAAGATAATTATTAAATTTTAATCAATGATGTACAAATTTATTTCATAAATTTGTAATTATCTTTTAAATCAGAAATTAAATAATGATAATAAAATTATCTATTTGGTTTATTATTCAATTTTAATTAATGATTAAATAACTTCTAAAATTAGATAAAGAATAATTAAAAGGTAACTACTAAAACTGCATTACTGAAACCTTTGATCTACTTCATTATATCTACTAGACAAAACTGAACATTCTTCCTTAAGCCGTCTAAGGAAGATAACGCAATGTGCGAATCTAAATATTGAAGAAGAATAAAAAGAGTTGAATGAAGAGAGAAAAGGGGAGTTTGGGTGTGAGCAAATATTGAAGAAGAAAATGCAAATATGGTTTATAATTAGAAGAAATGGGAAGATGAAATTTAGGATTAAATTAAGTATTATATATATATATATATATATTTATACATTTTTTTCTAAAAAATATGATATATATATATATATATAATTAAAAAAAATTTATCATATAATATTAAATTATAAATGAATAAATACCAAATATGCAAAGACTTTAAACCAGATTAGTCATTAAATTGGTAAAAACACTAGTTTAGCGTTCATTAGTCTTATTGTGATAAAACTGTGGTCGAATTGATGATAATTAAATATATTTCTTAAATTTTATATATTAACAAAATAATATAATAAATAAATAATAATAAATCTTAAATATTTAATTATTAATTGTATGCTTTTTAAAATAATTAAGAAGTCACTTTTAATTAAAAAATAAAAATTACCTATAATTAAAATTTAAGAATATTTAATATTGAACTTCTTGACTTCTTAAATTATATTAAGATTTCATTATCGTTAAAAATAAAAAACCAAAAAAAGGGGCAAAAGGCTTAGAAATAATAAATTAGAAAAGGTAATTTATAAAATGTAAAAAATTTAACTAAATCAAAATCATAGTTATAATTATAAATAGTATATATATATTAGTTTTGTTGTTTTTAGATATTATATATATGACATATATATTAGTTATATTATTTTATTTAGAAATATATATATTTAACAATTCATAACATAACTTCAAGAACCTTGCTATACAATCAATTAAAATATGAACAATTTATTTCAAGTCTTTAGTTCAAATCTCAATAATGACACTTTAAGAAAAATTCTAAAATTTTTAGTGGTGACCTAAAAAAAAGTTTTAGCACAAAAATTTTTTAATTTAAAAAGGACTTGCCAAAACTTTTAGTAGCAACCAAAACTTGCCACTAAAAGTGATTGGTAGTTGCTACTAAAAATTTTGACACAAATTTTTTAATCTAAAAAAAATTTGCCAAACTTTTAGTGGCAACCTATGGGAATTGCCACTAAAAATGGATTTTAGTAGTGACTAATTATTGCTACTAGAAGTTTTGGCAGAAACATTTTTAGATTCGAAAAGAAATTAAAACTTTTAGTGGCGACCCAATATTGCCACAAAAAATCACTTTTAGTAGCTATCATACTAGTGTTGTTACTAAAAGTTATTTTATAGTGACATTCTAACTTTTAGTGACGACTTTTTTGTATCGCCACTGAAAGTTTTCCTAAAATGAAGAATAGTATTTTAACGATAACTTAATAAAATTGCTACTAAAAAAATATTTTTAATAACAATATTTTTTAGTCACCATTAAAAGTCATCACTGAATTTTTTCTTGTAGTGCATTTTTTTTTTTATATTTTAATTATAAAATTTTTAATTAAAATATGATAGGTAATAATATTTTAAATTGTATATAAATTTTAATTAAGTTATATGCTTATTATAATATTATTAAAAAATTATATATTTACTATATGTTAATTAAAAAAATCTGTAAATAAAAATATAAAGAATTATCTCTTGTCTTGTTTTTTAAAATATTTAAAATGCAGTAGCGTAATGCAAAGTCAAAAGGTTGACAAAGAGATTCCTTCCCTCAACTCAAGGTGGGACCTCGCATCAATTTCAAGCCATGCAAACGCAATGCATCCTCTCTCTCTTCGCCGCTCACTTGGTTAAGACTTCGCATAACATCATCATACTCTCACTTTTTGCTACTTGATAATATATAAGAGCAATCAGTAAAAGATACATCACTCGCTGTCGCATTTCCCATGGAGGATCTTTTCCTATCATTGCCCTTCTTCTTCCTCAGTTTCATCTTCTTCACGTCACTGATCCTCAAAGCAACAATAAATAGATTCAGATCAACCTCAAAACTTCCCCTGAGGCCATGGAAACTTCCAATCATAAGAAACATATACAACGTTATTGGCTGCCTCCCACACCACAGCCTAAGAAAACTATCGCACAAGTATAGGCCTCTCATGCCCCTAAAGCTGGGGGAGATGTCAACAATGGTAGTTTCTTCTGCAGAAGTAACTTGAGAGGTTTTGAAAACCCATGAAACCACCCTCACTCAAGGGCCTCACTCCATCGGACCTGATATTGTAGCTTATGGCTACACCAACGTTTCCTTTTCCCCATCTGATGGCTATTGGAAGCGACTTAGAAAAATTTGCTTGTTGGAGCTTCTAAGTCCTAAGAGGGTTCGATCCTTCCAATCATGAAGGAAGAAGAGGCTAGGTATAAAACTTATCGTCAATAATTGGATATTGAGATAATTTAAGATTAGTTTATTCAAATTATAATATTCATTTGGTTATGGTTTATCCTCAATAACTATCTCTTTTGTTTGTTTAGAGTTTTAGTTATTTTCAATTTTTTTAACTTTGATGCTATGAAACCTAGATTTCAAATTGTACTATGCGATTCAATAGTTTATAATATATGTTGTGCGATATAAGTTTTTGGAAAACATTGATTAAAAATTTATAAGAAATAGTTGTCAACATAAGTTGGCTTAACCCAAAATAAAATTGATAGGATCTTTACAGTTATCTTTATCACAATACCAGAATGTTAGAAATAAATGTCTTTAAATTGGCATATATCTATCTTATTTTTACTTTTATCAATACGCTTTATATCTGGCTTAGTTATAATAATATATTTAATGTGTATAGAGATTATCTTAAGAAAGAGTGCATGTGGATATATGAATAACCATAAACAATAATAAATGAAGAGTGGGTTAATAGTTAATTGTCATAATTCAAACGAAGCATGTGAGTGACACAACCGTAATACTGCAATTCCGTAAGCCTTAAACCAACAAATTCCACATTTACAAATATGTCGAACAATCCATCAGTAAAAGGTCTTGCTCTCCGTATATGTATATATATATATATGAATATATATATATATATATATATATATAAATTCAAGTTCAACTCCTATAATAGAGACTAAAAAACATGACTACTTCAAAATTAACCCCAATATAAAAGTTTTGTGATCGCAAACTTTGTCTATCTATTATTAGGCTTGTTTCCAAGAAAATTGTTGGCCTAGCTCATTGAGAAGGTGGCAAGTCTAAGAATCTGGAATATTAAGGTGGGATGTTTTAAAGCTAATAAAGAAGGAGAGTGTTAGGAATGGCTAGGCACCCAAGAGGATGGGTGAATTAGGTGTTTAAAAAATTTTGAACCAAACAACTTGTTTTCAATGAAATTTCTAAATGTATGTGGTGTAAAAAATAGGAGAGACTTTAATGCAAGATAAAATTAAGGTAAATGAGAGTCCAAAATATCAATAGAAAAAGATGAACCATAGTCAAATATAATAGTAAGCAAGTAAAGTGCGGTAAAATAAAGAGGTAAAGCATAAGAGAAGTGAAACTTAAGAGATTTATCCTGGTTCACCTTAAATCTTAAGCCTACATCCAATTCCTCAGAAAAAATATGGAGATTTTCCACTATAGTAACAAAATTTCAATAGGTACTTGCAAGCCACTACACTAAATAATTGAAAAGAGTCACTCAACCAATTTCTCCCCCTTACAATAGCTTTTCACCAAAATCCCACTCAAAGAATCCTTATTGTGGAGATTTTAATGTTAGTATAGAGAAGGAATAAGAATATATTAACAAAACTCTCTCAAAAGTGTAGATTCATAAACAAAATTGAACTAGAAGGAGACAAAAATGATTTAGAACTAAAAAAATGATTGCATTGGCTTAAAGCAAGCATTCTTGATATATATGAGTTCATGTGAATTCTTATTTATAGCACCAATCCCAATAGAGTCATTAGGAGTAGGATGAAGGTCAAATGGTATGAAAAAATCATTTAAAAACTACATGGAACCTTATTAATGAAGCCCAATAGTCAACTAGTCCTTATGTTTTCCTTTTAAAAATTTGAATGTTTGAAAAACAAAGGAAGGAATAGGATTAGTCAACTTACCCAATGTGCTCCAAGTGCCACCACAGGACAAGCTAGTTGACTGCCAAAGCATGAGTGGTCAACTAGTCATACTTACTGTGCTCCAGGTGTAATATTGAGGCTTCTTAATCCATTGCCAAAGTTTGGTAGGTTGACTAGCCATGCTCAAAGTGAACCTAGAAGTCAAACAAATCATGTGGTAAAGGTAGATAAATTTTCAAAACAAGCATTGCTTTAACAAAAGATCTCTGAAACCCTTTTTAGGAGCTCTAAATTACTTAAATCTTTTCACAAAAAATCCCAAGTCTTATACAAAGATAACTTGATGCTCTTTGTAAAGCTTGGTGAGCTTGGACTTAGTTGACTTTTTAAAGGAAAAAAAACACAAAATTATCCAAGATGTTTGCTATCATTAAAATTCTAAAATTTAGAAAGCAATGGGTCAATGAGATGGGAGGAGTGAGTTTCACAAGGCCCACACTACTACAGAAATAGGATATGCTAGTGTACATTCATTGGTGGTTCTTCAAAAACCACCAACAACATACTTTTGTTAGCGGTTATTAAAAAATTGCCAACAAAAATATTAGATATAGTTGGTGGATTATTTAAAACCACCAACTATGCAATTTTTTATAAAAAAATATTTAAACATATAATTAAGTTTAGTTGGTAGTTTTGTATTAATTGCTAACTAAAATCTAATGAATGTTGTAATACCATATCTATATAGCTCATAACTCATGACCTGATTAGCATATGATACTTATGTGCATGAAGATAGCACTTTTTGCAATGGTGTAGATAAAAGTACCATATAATTGAAAGCCCATTTAATTCATTATTGGTTTTAGGAACTGTGTGGGCTTACCAATAGCATTATCCATGCATAATATATCCATTCATATAAAAAACATCACAATTTAGTGCATAAAGCTTGGATTTTAGACCATACTTCACAATATCAAAATTTTGCTCTCGGGTTGTAAGGCCAGTTTTCTGATATAAACTTTGAAAATTCATAACTAATTCTAAAACAATCAAAATCATGCAAGCTATAGCTTTTTGGAAATTTCTAGATATTAAATAACTATTAAAAATAATTCTAGACCAAGACATAAGCATTAAGCCTATGAAAATCAATAGAATAGTAACCTGGGTTGTCCTTTCAAATTGATGCAGACCTTGATATTAAAAAATTCTTAACTTTCTCTATACTGATCCAAATTAAGTTCTCTCAATGGATATAGAAAGATTATGATGTCTAGTTTATGTATATAAAGTTTCATAACCATTGGACTTCATTTGTCTCACAAGTGGCATAGGAATGAAAATTGACTATATGAATAGTACCCTTCATAGTTTCTACATAATTTGGCCAACTTTGAAAAATTATAATAAATTCTCTAGAGCTCCAACTTGAATGATATTTAGCTCTGTGAAAAGCTCTAGATAAGACCTATTTTCTTGCCAAATTTCATACAAAAAATCATCCATTTGGTCAGACTTTGGTTCAACTCAAAAAAATGGTCAATTTGAAGTCTATAAAGGGATAAAAAAGCACCAAATGGCTTTCTACTCAATCCACAATCATTCGAGTATGTCCAAAAGTATAAACATAACCTATGAGAGCATCCCAAATAGTTCAAATTATCATGCATCTCAAAATCATTATCCTAGTTGTTCTTACACACATGAGCATCAAAGCATATGGATGTCAAAAACTCATATAATCATTCATTTGGTTCCAAATTCTATTTATATATAGTATTTACATATTTTCTTTTGCTTAATGATTTACATCACATGTACATCATTTGGTTACAAACTTTGATATCAAAATAACTAATTTTTCTATTTTATTATCAAGAGTTCATGCTTCAAGGTACTAGGCCTCCATTCTTTGGTCTACTTGGCTTGGTTAGACATATGTGGGGGAAGAGTGAGATTCAAATAATCCCAATAGCTCTTTACCCTTTCAAAATATATATACGATGTATTTACATGTCAAAGAATGCATGCATGCTATAAACATTTCTTATGAACATACATAAATCAATTTCCTTATCATGTGAACTTATACATGCTAAATATAGGCTCTAAAGGGTGTTGGTCTAGCCTTACCCAATTTCTTTGGGACTTTTAGATTTGCCACACCCATTTTTAAGGGATTTTTAACTTAGTCTCATTTTTCTTGAGACTTTTGGCTATCTCACCCATTCTTAGGGACTGTTGACTCATCCTCACCTATTTTAAAGGACTTGGCATAACCATACCCATTCAAACCACTTTGCATCTAAAAACACATTTCAAGAAGTATCATAACATGTAATCAATAGCTAGGAACATATCTCACAGTTCCAACATACACACAAGCATCCAATAACGAGAAAACACCCAAGGAATGCATGCAAGAAAGGTTAAAGAGCTACCTTAAAGCAAGAACACAAAATTTTCCCATGATTACTCCTTCCCTTTTTCGGCCACATACATGCAACTAGGTGGAACTTGATTCACTTGGCCTCAACACATCAAATGAGGCACAATTCAATCATTGGAACAAGTTCTAGCCTTATACAAACTCTATGCAAGCTTACTTTGTTCTAAGACACTATTATGGTCCCATACAAGACATAATGAAACAACTCTTGGAATTTATGATCTTAGCTCTAATTTCTTATTTAATCCAAGTCTTTTGACTTCATTTAGACTCTTTAGAGTCATTACAATTTCAATTTAAGGAGCCTAGATTTGAGTTGCTTCTTTATGTCTTAAAATGGAGCCTAAACATTCATCTCATAAACTATGACTTCTAAATTCAAACCAATGGTTTCCTTGGTGTTTACTAATTATATCTAGGCTATTCCCATACTTAGAATTAATTAAAAATCTCCCTAGGTGCTACTTCTCTCTTTAGGCCGAGACATGGAGCATTCTTGGAGCTATGGAGTTTTGTTTGCTTTCTCAAGGAATTAGTCACTTGTACAACTTCCTAAATGTCTTAAGAGCTCATTCCTACCCTTACATAAGCTATACAACCCTTAGAAAGTTTCAGAATTTAGCATGCATCTTAAAATCCCTAGGTAGAACAACTTGCATTTCAAGGCTTTTCTTTTACTTTCCATTGTTTATTCCTACTCGTCATGCTTCAAAACCTTCCTAAGACTAAAAATTATCCCCTACTATATGGGCCTTGTTTTGGCTGAACTCACCCCTAAGGAGAACAAGCAAAAGGGAGCAAGAAGGGCCATGGTTCTTACCTTGTTTCAAAACTTGTTCAAGTGACTTTTAATTACTTCTAATCTCTCCTTCTAATTCTCCCTCCCACCAGCCGTAGAATAACCTCAATTAAATCAATAAAACCATAGGAGGAGAAAGGAGAAGGAGGAGAACAATATTAGTAAAGGAAAGAGCATAAAAATCCTTGAAATTCTTACCCTTTTCAAAGCTTCTTCTTCCTCTCTAGACCTCCCCTCTTGTATGCCTTAGAGAGTAGCTCTTAGATTTGTTTTGGAGTGAGGATGATTCAGTCAAAAGAGAGGGCAGATATGGGACGTTTTTTAAGAAGCCAAAATCTATTTTTTTACAACTTTTCAAATTTGCAATTTAATCCTTCTTATTGGTTTTGTCCAATTGGGCTCATTTCAACTCCTTTTTGAGAATCTTCTTTTCTATCATAAAATTTAGGTCCTGTAACTCATAAAATACCTTTGGTTTCAAAATTGGATTAAAAACCTTCCTAAATGAATCGGTCAAATTTTTGGTCAACTAATGACCAAGAATGCAAAACGGAAGGGTTTTGACCATTCTGGGGGTTCCTATAATTTTTAAGGCCTTTGAGAACCTCGGGACACTCATTTTTTATATTTAAAAATTCCTTCTTTGTTTTTTTCAAAAGTGTTCAAAATTACAAAAATATTACTAGTTTTCGTCTGATTTTATTTAGTTATTCTAGCTCTAGTTTTTTAGTATCTTAAGCCATGTATCCTTATTTTTAGTTTTCTAGATTATTGTCCTAATTTTATTTGGCCTCAACTCTTCTTATTTAGGGGGACTACTTTAATAATTCTCTTAGTTTAGGGTGTTTTAGAATAAACGGATATTACAAATGTTGGCAGTTGTTTTATAACTATTAACTAAAATCATATTAATGTTAGTGGTTTTCGATAGAATTGCTAACTAAGGTCATTTTAAAATTATTTTTCTGGTCAGAATAGTTGGCAAAACCTTGTTTCTAGTGTTCTTCAGGCAAAAGTTCGCGCATAGTTGTAACCTTCCACCACCCCAGCCTATTGTCTTTAGTGCCATTTCTCAGTGGATCTCTCCCCATTTTTAGCAGCTTTCCTCTTTTTCCTTTGGTTTTCACACCAACGGATTAGTTTTGCACCCCACCAGTTCATCAGCCTCTTTCGTAGCTTGTTCCTTTTCACTCGCTGTTTTTTTTGCAAATACAGAGGTATTTCTCTGCTCTCTTTCACTCCATATGTAAATTTCTTTCTTTTTCCTTTAATTTTGAATGATTTTCTAGTTGTTGTTCATGCCACAAATACATTATTCATTAACATTTTTCAGAATGTGTACAGAACATATCAAGTAGCAAGTTTTTAATTGATTGTTTGGCTTTTATGTGTGTTGTAGATTTGAAATAGAACATGCATCAATTATTTGGCTTTTCTATGTATTGCCCTATAATTGTTAAAGCCCATTTTATGTAAAAATTATAAAGCATGAGTTTCTTAACACTTCTTATCATTACTCTGTTATTATGGAGTGTTGGAATATTGTAGTTTTAGTTTGAAGAAAGGGTTTAGCCTAGAAAAATTATGCTTTTTAAGTTGTTATGTTACTGATTTTTCTTCAAGATATAGATTGATTTTGCTTATTATTCTAACTTGTGTGTTTGAATTTCATTACAGGTGAATGACTTCTCCAGGTGGTCATGATAATGCTTCAAATGATGTGAAAAAGGAGATAAACTGGATTAAACAAGATTTGACTGTCTTGAAAGAGGTGACCCATGCAATAAATATTACGACAAAATTTGAGGTTTAATGAAATGCTAAGGGTTAACTAATTGAGAAAAATGGTAAAAAATTGATTAGCTACATTGGAGTTGTGGCTTGTATGAATGTGCCTATCATTGTAAGTAATTAGCAACGGGTCGACCAAGCCACAAGAGTGCAATTTGGGATTTAATAGCGGTAACATACCAAATGTAACAACCCTAATTCTTAATTACTGTGATTAGGCTTAATTATGCAGTCACTGATCGTAAATCAAGGTCTAAAGTCATTATAATTAATTAAAATGGAAAAAAGTGAGTAAATTTGAACCTTGGTATCATTAAGGTTATTAACTAAGCAACCACCACTAATTAAATCTACAAGTGATCATGATTATCAATTAAGACCTTTAACTCATCATACTATTGATTTCAACTCACAAAACCTCTTATAAATATTCCCAAGTCATTACATAACATTATCATAATAAATCTCAAAGTTTATAAGTTAAAAATAGGAGTTTAGGAACCTTTGCCACGACTTGAACCTTTCCTATAGTGGCTAAGTTAGTTACTGGACCTAAAAACCAAGTTTGGGGATTCTCGCCACAACTTGGTACACTCGTATTGCGGCGTTAGTGGCTACTGTAACTTAAAATTAAAATTTTGCACCTTGCATTGCAACTTAGGCTTCCGAGCCATAGTGAAGTGCTTTTAGGGACCTACTATTCACATTTTTATGAATCTCATTGTTATGAGTTGGATCCTTGCCGTGGCAAGGCCATGTGGCACTGCGGCGAGAGACACTCTTGGAGTATTCCAAGCTCATCTCTTGATGCTCTTCATGGCAAGCTTCCCTTACTCATTGTTACCCTTCTGGGTGAATTTTTCACCCCACATTGCAGCTAGACAGCTTGTGTTGCAGTGCTCCTCGCTTCTAATTGACTCTTGGCTGCCACTTGAGTCATTTTGGCCATTGCTCAACCCCTTACTGCACCTATGGCTCCTAAATTTCATTCCATATACTCTAACACTCCCTTTAGTAGTACTCTAGGGCCATTCTACCTTAATTTATAAGATTCCAATGGCATTCTACTATCTAATCTTCCTAACATATCCAATTCTAACAACTTAAAACTCAAAAGCTAATCTCTACACATTCATCTACCATATATAAGCAAATCATAAACTTTGACACCAAGGATACTAGAAGCCATAACTATGATCATTCAAATGTAAATCCTAATTGAGGGTCCATACATTGCTTGTCTAAGTCAACATTTAAGGCAACACATGATTTCATTCTCAAATAATAAGTCATATCTTAGGGTCAACAAGGTTCCATATCAGGTTGTAAGCAAATGGATACATTAGATTTCATGATAATTATATTACATAACCAGTCCTTATACTTAGCAATTCATGATGCAATGTGGCAACACATAAAAACTAGTATTCTCATTACACAAACCCAACCTTACAAGGTTTCCAAATCCATGTGCTACCAAACCATACAATAGGCTTTCACTAATTTTTCTTTGCCACTAAGAGGTTCGGTCCCTGAAAATGTTAGCCTGCAACTGGGTTGAGATGTACAATCTCAGTAACAAGAGGCAAATTCTATATATATGTATAGATTAATCAACATAATGCAATTATATAGAAAACATACCAAAGGCATCAATATCATCAGCAAATGAACTAGTTAGACTACTAGTAAATACTATCCCATACTAGTAATCACATATAACATGTTAATGGTCAATAACACTAGAAGAGGCCCATCCATGGCACCACCTTCTTAATAAGTACAACCTGGGCTTAATGCATTCAAGGGTTTGATCACAAATCAGTATCCGATTGAAGCACGATGCATGGGTGGCAATTGCATCACAGCTCCACCATGGACTCACAAGGTCCAATCACAACACAATTCAAGTAGCCAAACAATCATTTAGCATTTCAAAATCATACATATACAACATATATCATATTAAAATGAGCATATACATGAAATTATAAAATTAACCCCAATTACCTCAATGAAGCCAATTACTCTTCCTCTAACTACTATTAAAATCCAAATGCACATCAAGCCTATGACAAGTATTATTATTATTATCATTTAACTATCATTAGTAATGAATTTCCTATCCATTGATTAATTTCATTAAGAATCTATCAAGAATTGCTTACCCAGCTCCCAAAGAGTCTATTATACCAATTCAAGGTCAAAACACCAAGAATTCTCAATGGTTCACTCTCCACTCCTCCATTTTTGCACATGCAAAAGACATGCACCAAAGTTCAATCCAAATGGCAAAATTCCAGCATTTACACATCATAAAATGGTAAGAGACACTTACCCAATCCTTCAGTGACTCTCAAAATTCAGATTTGAGTCATCAAGCCTAGAAATTATAGTATTTCACTTCCATCTCCTTGTATTTTTGCACTATACTAGAACTCATTATGAAAATAAACCATAGGAGATATTTTCTAGCAAAATAATACATAAAATGAAAGGGAAATACTTACCTAATCATTCTTCTAACTTGTAACTATGAAAATCTTGCAATAATCATCTAAACACCAAGTTTCCTATTAAGAAGAGATAAAAATTTCCTAAATGACAAACCAATCAGACCAAAATGTAAAGGAAGAGAAAAGGATTAAGCTTTATAGAACTTACCTTGGCTAAATCACCCTTTAGAAGTAAAAAATAGAGCTACAATGTTAGTAGAACCCTAGAGTTTCTCTCCTTGTTCTGTAGAACCTTGTGTTTCCAGCACCCAAATGAAAAGAAAATAGGCTCTTTAGGGTTTTAGTGCAAAGGGGCTGGCCCAATTGGCCCTATGTTCCAAGTAGGCTGATACTTAACAAGTTAGGTCAGGCTATATGGGTTAATTGAGTGCAAAAATGAGTTGGGCCTCCATAAGAGTAGAGTTAGGTCATATTTAGATGAAATTAGGCCTTTAATAGTGTTCTTGACACACATAATTTAATCATGGGCTCAAGTCACATTTAAATCCATAAATACTATTATACTTCCTCAAAATCGCCTAATTAATAATTATTATTATGTTAAGATACTCAAATTTGTCATTTCCCTTAAACCCTCTTAATAATTTCATAATCCCCAAATAATTACTTTTAATTATTCTCAGGGTATTACACTCTGCCACTTTGTTTATGTTGTTTCTTATATATACATGCTCTGACAAGTTAATTTTAGTGGTTTGCATATTTCTTTTGATATTGATCAGAGTCATATGAGACTTGAACTTAGGACAATCGGTAAGGCACTACGATCATTCTAGTACATACTCAGTAGTATATTCTTGAGAGATATCGATGGGAACATCCTTGAGCATTTCCTTGAATTATTTCAAGCTATGATAACATAGGAGGCTTGGGATGCTTTTATTAGCCAACATTAAGAGGATTCTTTCTAGGTAATCATATTTTGCAATATATAGTTGTTCATTGTAGTGTGCAATAGTATGTATTGAATCAATTATTATATCTTTTCATAGAAATTAAGCTAAGAGAACTAAGAAAGAGCAAAGAATATCCCACATTGGTACAGAAACGGGAGATTGGGATACTTAGGCCTTAAGCAATAGATGGTATGTGAATATATATGTCATCTACTAATGAATATATAATGTAATGCAATACTTACACACTAGTTTTTTGTCCAAATACACAAATCGAGTAGAAAGGATCAAAAGTTAGCACAGTATCCTGTTATATTCTCTGGAAGGCAGGTCAATTTAATAAAGTGAGCGAAACTGACAATGAGCGCGTCCTTGAAGTTTGGAACAAATGTGTAAGTATTAACTGATTATTTAAATTTTCAATCATTCTATTTCATTTTCTTTTTTTCAATAACAGTTGCTTTTTAATTTATGTGTCACAAGATGCCTTATCACAGACCCTCGCATAAGGTGATGTGCTCTCAAAGGGTGAGGATATCTTGGGCAAGGTGCTTGGTGTCACAGAGCACCTTAGTGTGTTAGGGGTGTCGGCTTCAACGTCAGCCAAAGAGACTATTTTATGGCACAAAAATGCTCAAAATTGCATTTTTCAGCTGAGGTTGCCAAGTTGAGAGAGAAGGTGGAATGATAAGAGCAAGAGTAATCTAAGCTGAGAAAGCAACTGGAAGATCAACGGTGGCTCATTGAGAATTTGATGAAGAGGCATATGATGGGGATATAGGCAGTGGAAGTTAACCCTAGCTGTAAAGATAGTTGAACATTAACCTTTCAACATCTCCTTAAGGTAATTGCTTTCTTTTACTAAGTTAACTGTTAAGTATTTTTACTACTTATCAGTAATTTCTTATGTTATAATTTTTTTAGGGTGAAATAGACAGTTTATTATTGTTAGATGTAACAACCAAAAAAAAGAAAAAAAAGAAGAAAAGAAAAAGAAAAGTTGAAAATTTTTGAAGGGCTGAAAATTTTTTAAGTCTATTAGCTACAACCTAACTATAGCGAATGTACTTGTTCGCTATAGCGAGAAATGGTCTAGCTATAGCGAGAGTGCCTTTTCGCTATAGCGAAAATGATTCTAGTTATAGCGAGTGCGGGCACCCCATACAAAAACTAAGGCGTTGCTCAACTATCTTTCTAGGTTTGGTAGGGTATTATAGGAGGTTCATTCAGGGCTTTTCTCAAATAGTGATGCCACTGACCCGGCTTACTAAAAAGAATATGTCGTTTGTGTGGAATGAGAAATGTGAGAATAGTTTCCAAGAGTTGAAGCACAAGTTGACCACGGCCCCAGTTCTAGTACTCTCTGACCCTAAAGAAACTTTTTGTAGTGTACAGTGATGCCTCTAAGAAAGGGTTAGGATGTGTGCTTATGCAGAAAGGCCGAGTGGTAGCTTATGCTTCTAGACAAAAGAAATCTCATGAGGAAAACTACCCTACACATGACTTAGAGTTAGCCGCAGTGGTACTTGCTCTGAAAACATGGAGACACTACTTATATGGGGCGTCAATAGAAATTTACAGCGACCACAAGAGTCTTAAATATTTATTTGAACAGAAAGAGCTAAATATGAGGCAACGAAGATGGTTAGAATTTCTGAAAGATTATGAGTTCACATTGAAATACCATCCTGGTAAGGCTAATATGGTAGCTGATGCCCTAAGTAGAAAATCTATACATGTGGCCTGTATGATGATCAGAGAGGAGGAACTGATTGAGAGATTCAGAGATATGAGTCTCTCCTGCGAGGTGTTTTTAGGAATATTATTAATGAGTGAGACCCAAATAGAAAATGACTTGAAGGATCAGATAAGAGAAGCCCAGCAAGCAAATGACCATGTAAAGAGGATTAGAGCCCAGATAACCCAGGGTAGTGTCCAGGAGTTCAATCTATTTGAGGATGACATAGTGAGGTACAGGGATAGGCTGTTTGTGCCTAGGAACACTGAGATCAAATAGAAGATACTAAAAAAGGCACATAAGAATAGATACACCATCCATCCAGGCAGTAATAAAATGTACCAGGATTTGAAAAGAATGTTCTGGTGGCCCGGGATGAAAACAGACATAGCAGAGTATGTCTCCCGATGTTTGGTATGTCAGAGAGTAAAAATAGAACATCAGAAACCAGCTGGGTTACTTCAGCCCCTAAATATCTCGGAGTGAAAATGGGATAGCATAGCTATGGATTTTGTCATGGGCTTACCTAGGACATCATCGAGCTATGATGCAATATGGGTAATAGTGGATAGGTTAAAAAAGTCAGCATATTTTCTACCTATGAAAGCCACTATACCCTAGACAAGTTAGCCCAGCTGTACATCAGAGAGATAGTTAGACTACATGGTGTACCTAGGAGCATAGTATCAGATAGAGATCCTAGATTTACCTCAAATTTCTGGAGATCATTACAGGATGTTCTAGGTACCTGACTTAGATTCAGCACAGCCTACCACTTTCAGACGGATGGACAGACAGAGAGAACCATCCAAACCCTAGAGGACATGTTGAGGGCATGTGTACTAGAAATGAAAGGGAACTGGGATACATACTTGCCTCTAGCGGAGTTTGCCTACAATAATAGTTATTATGCCAGTATACAAATGGCACCGTATGAGGCATTGTATGAGAGAAAGTGTAGGTCCCCAATGTGTTGGGTTGAGCTAGGAGAGCAAAGCTTCATAGGCCCAGAATTAGTGGACTAGACCTCTAGACAGATAGAAACCATCAGAAAGAAACTTCTGACGGCCCAGAGTAAATAGAAAAGTTATGCAGATAAATGTAGGCGGCCGTTAGAATTTGAGGTTCAAGACCATATCTTCATTAGGGTATCTCCATTCAGAGGGATAGGTCAGTCCATTAAGAGTAAATAGCTTAGTCCAAAGTACATAGGTCCTTTCCAGATTCTTGATAAAGTAGGACCTGTGGCATATAGACTAGCTCTTCCTCCGAACATAAGCCAAGTCCATAATGTCTTCCATGTTTCCCAATTGAAAAAGTACTAACCCGACCCCTCACATGTCATAGAATATGAGAATGTGCAGTTACAAGATGATCTATCATATATAGTATCACCAGATCGGATCGTGGATGTTAAACTCAAGCAGTTACGGAATAAGACGATACCGCTGGTGAAAGCGGTTTGGAAGGGATTGTCTTCCGAGGAAGCCACTTGGGAATTAGAAGATGATATGAGGAAGAAATATCCAGAACTCTTCTCATGAGGTATGTTGTTTAAATTTCGAGGACAAAATTTTTATAAGGAAGGTGGAATGTAACAACCAGAAAAAAGAAAAAAAAAAGAAGAAAAGAAAAAGAAAACTGAAAGTTTTTGAAGGGCTAAAAATTTTCTAAGTCTGCTAACTACAGCCTAACTATAACGAATATACCTGTTCACTATAGTGAGAAATGGTCTAGCTATAGCGAGAGTGCCTTCTCGCTATAGCGAAAATGATTCTAGCTATAGTGAGTGCGGGCACCCCATACAAAAATTAGGGCATTGCTCACTGTAGCGCACGCTGTAGCGAAGGCAGGGGTCTGGGACTGATATGAGCTCGCCATAGCAAGGGTTATGGCTCACTATAGCGAGGGTTAGTTCGAAAAAGCGTGAAAAAAGAGGATTTAACTTATTAAAACATCCCAACCTTTCCTTTCTTCTTCCAACTAACTTAAGCTCCCTCTAAGACAGAGAAAAGGGAGGAGGAGAGAGAGAGAAGCCTAGAGGAGGAAGGAAGAACAAGAAAAGGTAAGGTTTTGCATGGCTTTTCTCTTAGAATATTGATTTTCTTTCCCTACCCTCTTTTCCTATGGTTTGGTTAGTGAAAGTAGTTGGGTTTTAAGCTTGGTCCAGAAGAGGGAGAGTGGAAAAATCCCTCTTGAAGAAGACCAAAACCCACATACCTTTACTTCTTCTCCTTGCTTTCTTTTTGAGAGCTTGAGAGAGAAAGGAGAGTTAGTAGAATTCTAGCGAGAGAAACCCTAGTTTCTCTTCATGAATAAAGTGTTGAGAGAATAATTCCATGCTTCTTGTATGGTTAGGCTCAAGAGAAGCACTCTTATCTAAAGGTGATTGTGAAACCAACAAGGGAGGAGACATGTTGAAAGGGAAAGGTTACAAATAGCCAATAAGGTAGCTCTCTCCACCTTCTCTCATACATAGGTGTGTGTATTCATTGTCTTGCTTGTGTGTATGTATGTTTTTAAATCATGAAAAGTATGCTAAAATGATGATGCCTTATGTATTCCAATGATATTTTATGTGATTTCTTGGGTTTGCTTGAGTATGGAAAAGCCAACAACCCCCTAGCGATGGTGAGGATGAGCTAAGAACCCTAAAGTTAGTTGAGATAAAGCAAAGAGTCTCCCAAAAGTGAGGTTGACTCCCAAGAGTAAGGGTTGAGTCTAAGGACCTCTTAAAGAATGGGTGAAGCAAGTCTAAAATCCACAAGTGAATGGGTGAGGCTAATCTATTTACTTGGCAAGCTTTTATATCTTATGTATAGCCTACTCAAATGTTGAAAATGCTTTGCTTATGTTTTCACATGCTAATATGCCCATGCATACATTGTGAGACTTGTTTGCATGCTTTATATATGTTTGAATGAGAGATGAGCTATTGAGATTCTTTGAATCTCACTCCCTCTCTCCATCATCCAAACATGCTAGGTGGACCAAGTAAGGCAAGAGATGGGAGCCATTAAGCTTGAAGCTAGGGGATTCAGTGAAGAAATTGTAAAAGAGTCATGTGGCACTACTTTGTAGTTATGTTAAAGGATGTAATTTAATGATGTACATGATGTAGCACTTGTAAATGGATGTACTTAATGTATATATATGAGAATTGAACTTATAGTGCATGATGTAGCAAGTTTTAGAATGAATGGCAAGATCTTAGTATGGCCCACATGGGTGTATGTGTTGGTGTGGGAGTGTGAGTTTTGCAAATCTGGGTTGTTAGACATTTGAGCCATGTTTAATGGCCTAGGTTGATGCTTTCCCATGTGCATCATAGGGCCTTGGAGGTAGGAGAAGCGAAGTTGGACCCCATTATCCCCCTTTGAACACAAGAAATGGTCACTTTGCCTTATAATGTCCAAGTCTGACCAAATGACCTGTCCTTGCCTTGAAATTTGGCATGTGACTAGATCTTGTCTAGAGCTTTCTGGGAAGCTAAAGATCAAGTCATTTGGAGGTCTGTATAATTTTCTATGATTTTTCAAAGTTGGTATCAGAAATTCAGATTTTCCTAAACATTGTTCATTTGGTCAGTTGTGGAATTGTGTCATCTGAGGGGCAAACGTGATCCAATGGCTACAAAATTTTATAGGCAGAAACTAGATAGTCACAGTGAATTGTAGCATAGAAGCACCTCATTTGGAGGTCTAGAGAGGAAGATATGCAATTTCGAAGTTCCTACCCAGTATCAGTAATCTTGCTTGACTCGAGGTACTGTTCCATCGATTTCCAGGAGTTTGGCTTGATGAACTGATATGCAAGTCATAAAATCCCACCCATAAGACGTTTGACATGCAAAATCATCTAGAGGTCGGAGTAGGCTCTGCTACTGTCACAATTTACTGATATAAAATTCAAAAATGTCTAACTAATTCCAAAAAAATACAATGCATGAAAAATCAAAAACATTCAGTATGAATTAGATCCCCTAAGCTTTCCAAAATGACCAAGATCACATGTTTTTGATTTTTCTGGATTTAGTTGTGAATTTCCAAACTTTGCCCCAAAATGAGGCCAAGTCTGCCGAAAATGAATCTACATGTCTCATATCCCTTTTTTCTTTCCATGGGTTTAAAGCTTGTTTTTGGGATTGAAATGAGTTCTAATAGTGCAATTAAATATGAGGATGCATAGAATGAGCTCACACGGTCCATGTGACACTAAAGTGAATTTCTAACCATGCATGATGCCATGTGAGAAACGAAAATTTTTATAAGGAGGATGATCTCCCCTTATTCTTCCTATATCTCATATGAGCATGTAAGGCATGATGGGTATGAGCTAGAAATGATAGTGTTACATTAGACACCCCTACTTATCATGTGGTTCTAGAGCATCGTATGTTTAACATTGTAGGAGACACACTTTACAATGCAATACTTCTTGTCAACCACATAATAGTATTGACAATCCCTTGAGTCTTGAAAATAGCATAAGTAGAAGTTAGACAAGTTCTTGGAAGTGAATGATACATTGATGAAATAGCTCTTAAAAAAACTTGAATATCTTAAAGCAGTCATTAAGGAAACTCTGAGATTACACCTACCTACTCCTTTGCTGCTTCCAAGAGAGTGCAGAGAAAGTTGTGGGGTCAATGGATACATAATACCTGCTAAAGCCACAATGTTTATGAATGCATGGGCAATTGGAAAAGATCACAAATATTGGAGTAAAGCTTAGAGATTTTTTTCCTGAGAGGTTCTTGAATTGCCCCATTGATTACAAAGGGTCCCATTTTGAGTTTATCCCACTTGGTGCTGGAAAGAGGATTTGTCCAGGCATGTCTTATAGTGTAGCTAATATTGAGCTGCCTTGCACTCTTGCTCTACGATTTTGATTGGGAAATTCCTTTTGGACCTAGCCATGAATCTACAAACATGACTAAGAGTTTTGGAACATCAGTGAGAAGGGAGAATGATTTGTTCCTAATTCCTAATTCTTACAACATTGTACCCGTCATATAAGGTTAATTATGTGACAAACTCAATTGTTGTAATATAAGTTTTCAAGTGTTTTTTTTCACTTCTAACTATTCAAGTGAATAAAAAGGTGTAATTCACATTATTATTGGAAAAGATCATATTCTACAATGCTACCTCATGGGGCTTCAATTTATTTGATGCCCCAATGATACCAAAAGAGAACATTTAGACTGTTAAGTATTTTTTTTTAATTAATCTTTTACTTTTATTTGGACTTACTCTCTTTTTTTAGATAATTTTAAAGATACACTGCTCGACATTGACATATTACATTTAAGATTTTATAATGATTCCTCAAAGAATCCAACCTAGATTAAAAAAATCAAATGCTATTATTTCTTACCAATTAAATTTAAAGTATAAAAAAAAAATGTTATTTTGAATTTGTAGGACATGGTGACTATGGATTGTGTTCCAAATGGAAATAGAGGAAGCTTTTTGCTTAATTTAGTTCGACATCATTGGCTCTATGTAAACTTGCCTAGTTGCTATACTAATTTTTTATTTTTGGCTTTAGAACTCCTATAAATATTGAGAGGTTTAAAAAAAATTGATAAATTTTCAAATGAACAAAAGTGTGTCTGTGTGTTTATATTATATATTTTACTTTTGTTTTTAGGCAGATTGAATACTTTTCAGATGGCAATTTAAAATATTTGGTTTATGAACTTGCACTAATCATGAAATTCATTTTGGTATCAAAATATCCTCAAATGGCTAAAATAATTGCCTTTTTTTAAAAAATTGATTAGACATTAAAATTATTTAATAAAAATAAATAATTATTAAGAAAAAGAAAAAAATTCATAAAATAATTTAACAAAAATTAAAGTAATTAAAAGATAATAATCTGTCTCTGTGTGTGTGCCTATGTGTGTGCGCATGCATGCGCACATATCATTCACAAGAAAAGAATGTGCTTTTACATTTTAAAACTGAATCTTTTTGCTTTGATGTTATTGTCAAAAAGTATTAAAATTTTTGTTGGAGAAATTTTCTTTTAAAATCTTAATAATTTTTTTTTGGTCTTTGAAAATAATATCATTTTCATTAGCCTTAGAGATAATTCCAATATTATTAAGTCAAAATTCATTGGTTAAAAAAATTTCACCTTTTCCTGTAGAAGTTTGAATATTTTAAAGTGGGTGGACTATAAATTTTTATTTTTTAAATAACTTTAAAATCACATTTATCTATCTAAAAACTTGTATTAAATTGATATGAAAGTAACTACTGTGGGAGTTTTATAAGCCCAATATCCTTAAAAGCCTAGAATAATTCAACCTACATTAAGTCTCATATGATTAGGAAAATATCACAAAACCCTAGAAGGATAGACAACAATTAGGATTGATTTTTAACTATAACAGAAAAATGAAACCTAAATTATAGGAAGCAACTCATTCATCATTGCAAGAAAAAAAAAAGTCACTTTACCTTAAGCAACACTATACATTGGAGGCTAGAGACAAACCCTTATTTTTCTCATAGTTAAGAGAGGAAACCCATTGTATTTTGCTCCAACTAAGAAATATAATACATATAAGTTAGGCTAAGCTTCCTTATCTTCTTTAGCATAGTCTTGACACCAACATTTACCATGCCAAGTAGGGGGTTTGACTTTTAAAAAAATTTGAATGTATTGGTTGTTTGAGATTCATGACTCAAATGAGGAAAACCACTCCACCAACCAAAACAATAATTGGAACACCAAAGTCTGAAATAAGAAAGATGCCAAGGGTCATCACCAAGTTGTTTCCTCTTTGCAAGATGGCAAGAATGAGCACTATGACATCTAAAACTACCTAGACGTACAAGGCCAAATGGATTTATAGATCTTGACCCAACTTGAACTAGTCGGCAACATTGCTATCCTAGTGCAGATGGTAACACCCCTGGCCTTACTAGAGCAAGTAATGTAATTAGTCCTTCATCGTAAACCTTTTCAACCTAACCATGGTAGGCACCTTAAATCAACCTTAGACCAATGATGCTAAACTTCTTTGAAGACTATATTGATAACATTAATACATGATAGAGATGTAGGATAGTTAGTCATAGTAAGAGAAGAACCTCATGATGATAAGATTGCATAAGCTCAAAAAGGCAAGGTAGTTAACAATGGGCGAGCCACTTAAGCAATGGAAGAACACTCTTATGCAAGCTTAGTTCAAGCTGATAGAGGAGATGGGCAAAAGTGTAACATCCAAAATTTAACCTCCCTTGTGTTAGTAGTAAAGCTAGGATTTATTAAATTAATCTCTATTTAAAGGATAAAGAAATTAAGGGGCATCAACTTTAGTATTAATAATTATATTATTATTGTTGTCATTAAAACTAAGGTTCTTATTAATTTAAGAAGCTCATTGCTATCAAATAAGAAGAAATAAGAGTATAAGAATTTTATATATTTATATGCAAGTATAATACTCATGTCATTCCATAAGTAGCTTCTAAAAAGTCACTTATTATTCCACTTACAATAGCGTTCTTCAAATATGATTTGCATGGCCAAAGTGTTGGTAAGACAAGTGGAGAGGAATTAGAAGGAAATTACTTTAAGGAAGGGTAAGCCTAATGGATTGTTGTCTTGACATATGATAGCTAATATCTTGATTAGTAGCTTAACACATGGAAGCTACTACTTAAACCATTAACTACCTACACTAAAGCAATTTTTTCATCCAAATCTCTTAAGGTTTGACTTTCCAAGAAGCATTTACTAAGTCCCCTTATTTCTTTCTTCTTCCACCAAAGAGCGAGTGAGCTAGCGAGAAAGAGAGAGAGAGAAGAAAGCTTCCATGGAAGCTTAAAGAGAGAAGAATGAAGACTTGCATGAATGAGGTACTTCCAAGCTTTTTCTCACTTTTCTCTAAAAGGAAAAAGTGCATAGCATCTCATAGGCATTCTAGTGATATCAATTGCATCTCTAAATGCTATGGTTGAGTCTTGGGTGTGCACTTGCTGATCAAGTTTAGGAGAGGAATTTGAGAGAAGAGCTTGAGGTAATCTTTTTTTCCATTGCAATTCCTTATTTTGAGGCCATTTGTGCATTGGATTGAAATAGTGTTTTCTTCTTTGTTCCCCAAGAATAGAAAGGTAAGAAATTGAATTTTTGTAGCTTAATTTCTACTATGTAGACATGGGGCTTATGGAAATTCCAAAAGGAGAGGTAAGACTCTTAAATTGTAATTGATATACACATATGCACATATACACACATCTTTTAATTGCACAATTGAGCTTTTAGCCATGGTTTATAGATTGCATTAGTAGTTGTTAAAATTGTAAATTTGTATAAGGGAACTTGGTAGTAGTTGTCTTGAATTAGGAAGTGCAATGACATTTTTTAAATAGTGACACTTGAACCTTTGATTTATGTTGGGCAGCTCTAACAAAAGAAGGAAATCCCACTTTGCAAGCAATAAGAAGAGGAAGCAATTGGCAGATTATTGAGGTAGTTAGTAATTTAGAAAGTATAAGTTCAAATGTTTTAATTTCTATGAATGGCAAATTCAATTCTTTTAAGATATGTATGTTTGTTGCTAGCTTGAATTGGTTGTGATAACTTTTCAAATGAATGGATGATATGAATTACTTATCCTTGCTATGTATAATAGAATTTGTTATCTATAAGTTACATTATGTTATAGGTTAATAAGAAAAAGATGTGATGTGATGTCTTGTCCCCCTTATGTTATGGATTTGTTGACTAGCCCTTGGCCATTTATAAGTTGATTGGCCATCAACATGAGTAAGAAAGAGATCCTTTGCAAGTATGTGACTACATTTGGGAAGAACCAATACAAGTGATTCCTTTTGTCGATATGGGGAGAACCAAATTCAAGTCTTAGAGTTATAACTGATACATAGCATGTGTTTTTCAATTTCAATGCTAGTTGAAAGTTTTAGAACTATATTTTGGTTTTTTAGTCATTAATAAATACTTTAAATGTGTTTAAGTTATTTGAAAATGATTAAGGATGACTGTAAACCTTGAAAGTACTCATACTTAAATCTCTATTTTTTTATGAACTATACTAACTATTGGAATAGATAATCTCATCATGATTTGCCATTATTTTTCCAAAACCCTTCAGGTGAAAAAAGTTGAGGTAGGGAAAGTGAAGCAAACAAATGGATACTGTAGCAACATGTAGGGTTTTGTGATCTTTGTCACTTGTAATGGATATCATAAGTTATATGGAAAGACTTGAAGTATGTATGGGCTTTTGGTGTATGAAATTACTATGGTATATGTTTGAACTAGTTACTAAGGTTTGATGATTAGTAATGGATTCAACTTATGGAAGATATGTAAATGTGCATGTTAATAGGAAAGTGCCTTGAAATTCTGAGGTACATTTGTTAATTTGTAATTTTTCTTTAGAAAATCCTTTAACAAATTTATAATTTTTGGCAAGAACTTAGGCATGTTTAGGGATTAGCATACCAATTTTCAATACTTTATGAACCAATGCTCATTTAAAGCCCATTGAAGCCAAAAGGTCATTATAAGCCATCGCTTATCTAAAGACAAGTGGAGTTAGAAACCATTGTCGAGGTAATGCTCATCGAGGCATTAGAGGTTTTTTTACTTGATTGTTTGAAAAGTATTATGAATGGAAAGTGTTATAATTTGAAAAGTATTTCTTACTTGACTATTTTCCTCAACCTTTAATCAGTAAAATAAGGAAGAATTTGAAGGTTTTTAATAAGTTAATGAATGTAAGGCAACCTCGTATTTGGTGCCAATAACACCCTTGGTTTAGGTTGTGACATAAAAACTCATAGTACAAGTATCAATACGATGAGGATTGTGTACTTATGATTGTAAAGGTTTTCACTTATATTCAGGGGTAGTTTTAATTACTTACAATTATATATATATTTACAAGTTATTATTCTAGGTCTCCCTAGTTATTAGTCATTTGAACATTTAAAACATAATTTAAAACTTAAAACACTAAAATTAAACCATATAAAGACTCAAAGCAACATTGGCTTTGGTTAATTGCACATTAGGGATGTGATATTAATCTACATTTGCTTATCCTATCCAATCAAGTGGCTCCAACTAATTCATATAGCTTTCTCTAAACAATACATAATAATAGCTAGGTTAGTCACTTAATCATTCTTTTAAAATAATAAATCAGATTGTGATATATGTTGCATATAAAGTATCTAGTGTGAGCTTAGGTGAAGTAGTTTAAACTCACTCACTAAGCTTTGCTATGCTTATAGATATACAAAAATATAATTAAGTGAGATCAATTAATTAAAATAGAAAGTCTTATTATGGCATGTATACTAGTCAATCCAAGTAATATAATGTTTTGAGGTTGGTCTTATGAAGATCTATATCTAAATGACAAATTTAATTAAACTTCCTATTCCTATGTTAGCCTAAGTCACGCCACCCTAATAAACTAGTGTCCTATGATAAGCCTAATCATTAAGGATCGTAAGGAAGAAGGACTCTTATTATTGTAATATTCGATTCTTAAAAAATGAGAGATTATGTTATATGACCATTAGGTTTTCTTGTATAATGTGTTAAAGCTTGTATGACATGGAATTGGGTAATGAGGGCTTTTTAAATGAAAGTTTTGAGTTTTCTAGGGTTCTTAGAGGTCCTGAAAACCATGGGAAGCCCCGAGACAGTTAAAGCCCTTCCGGTGGATGTTTTCCAATATCGGTTGACCCAAACTTTAGCTGATTCATTCAAGAAGGTTTTAGCTCCAATTTGAGTGGTTCCAAAGGCATTTTACTAAATTGGGAACCTAAATTTCATAATAGAAAAGAAAATTCTCAAAAAGAAGTTAAAACAAATTAGAAACAAAAATGTCAAGAATGAAGGGCAAAATGGAAATTTTGAAAAAGTCCTTCTTAAATCCATATATATATGAGGCATCTTTCTGATCCCCTCATTTAGGTCAACCAAGCTCTGCCCAACAACCAGAGAAAGCTCAAGGGAAGGAGGTGCACAAGGACAAGGCAAAGGAGAAGGGAAAGACTTAAGAAAAAGGTAAGAAATTATTGGAATTTCCTAGTCTTCTCCCTAGGAAATCTCTTCTCCTCCTTTTCCTCTTTCTCCCTATGGTTTTCTTAGAGTTTTTGGTGCTGTTTTAAAGTTAGACAAGGAGGGAAAATTTGGATTTGAAGAGAGGAAGCTAAAGAAAGTGAGAATCAAGTGAGAAAACAAGGAAAAACAAAGTAAATCTTCCATCCCATGGTAGATACTTCCCCCCCCCCTCTTTCTTCCTATTTGGCTCCATGTATGTAGATGCAAAAGGGTTAGAATTTTGAGGAGAACCAAGGATGAATTCTATGAATTTAAGGGAGGAGAGTAAGAATATGCAAAGAAATCCAAGTAAAAACTATAAATTTGCAAGATAGAAAAGTTTAGGTTTTGATTACACCTTGAACTCTATCATGAACCCTAGCCATATTTTATGATGTTTAAGTGTTCATATGAGTTCCTAAGACACTAAGAGAGCTTCCTACATGATTCTACCATCAAAGAAAGCAAAGAAACTCCATTGGTGCCTTATGGAAGCATAGCTTTGTCCAAGGAGAGTCCATGCACCTAGGGAGTGTTTTAATTCCTTCCAAGCTTAGTTTTGTATCATGTCTGATGGGAGAGTATGAGAGGAAGCCTTGGAAGAAGTTTAGAAGTCATTGATAGCAAGATGGCCTTATATGTTCCATAATATGGCTTAAAGAAGCAACACCAAGTTAGACTCCTAGAATTGATTATATGATGACTCTAAGAGATTTAAATGGAGTCAAAAATCATAAATGAATGGATAGAATAGAGCCAAAATGATGTTTTCCAAAGGTTGCTTCATTAAGTGCATTATGGAACCATAAAATAGTCTTATAAGTCACCTAACTTTTCTAGTGATTGTATGACCTTAGACTTTGCTTCAAGAGTATAATTAACTTCCATATGAAGTGTCTAGGCCAAGAGGAATGATCTCTACCTTCTTGGGTGTATGAGATCAAGGGAGAAGATTTAGGACTTAAGAAAAAAGTGTGCAAATACAAGTAAGGTAGCTCTCTCCACCTTCTCTCATGCATAGATGTGTGCATACATTGTCTTGAATGTGTGTATGTATGTTTTAAGCTATAAAAAATATTCTAGCATAATTTTATATGCCATGGTACCATGATGATGTATTATGTTTCTAAATGATATTTTATATGCTTGCTTTGATTTGCTTGAGTGTGGAAAAGCTAAAAACCCTCTAACCACGGTGAGGATGAGCTAAGAACCTTTAGAACTGGTTAAGACAAAGTAAAGAGTCTCTCAAAAGTGAGGTTGACTCTCAAGAGCAAAGTTGAGTCTAAGAACTTCTTAAAGAATGGGTGAGGCAAATCCAAAATCCACAAGTAAATGGGTGAAGCCAATTCACTTGTTTGGAAAGCCTTTGTATGCTATATATGACTTGCTCAGATGTTGAAAATGCTTCTTCAATGATTACATATGCTAATATGCCCATGCATACATTTATGAGACTTGTATTGTATGCTTTATTTGTGATTGAATGGGAGATGAGTTATTGGAATTCTTTGAATCTCATCCTCTCCTCTCCAATGTCTTAACATGCTAGGTGAAACAATTGAGCAAGGTATTGGAGGCCACCAAGCTTAGAAGAAGAAGATGGGCATCAAAGTATATGAATATGCCTAGTTTTACCTTCTTTTAGCCATGCATATGGCATATGATGTAATCCCATGATGAAATTGTTATGTAACCATATGAACATATGCAAATATCCAAATGTATGATGTTTGAATGAAATTTGATGCCAAATGTATGAGATAACATGTTTTGGGTATTGAATGACAAGTTTAGCTCTTGAATGGTTAGATAGATTAGGGTAATAATGGAAGTGGAATGGCCAAATTGAGATGCATGAGATTTGAGACCACTTGGTAAGTTCATACAAGTTATGTTCATACTTTTAGACTTGCCCAAGAAGTGCCAAACTCAAGAGGAGACCATTTGGACTAAAGTGACTCTTGATAGGCAGCAAAAATGATCATTTCATGAGGCTATATCACTTTTTGACCAAATGAGCTCTTCTTGACTTGAAACTTGGCATGCATGTAGATCTTATTGAGATCTTTTTAGGAAGCTAAAGAATATAATTTTTGGAGGTCTAGAGAATATTTGATGAATTTTCAAATTTGAAAAATTTTCTAGTTTTGGTCTGGTGTATTGTTTACTCAAGTTCGCAAATGAAATCTGTCACTCAAGGGGCAAATGATGTCCAATTGTCATGAAATTTTATAGAAAGAAACTAGACACTTCCAGTGACTTGTGCCAATTGATGTCTAGAGAGGGAGATATAAATTTTTGAATTTTCTACCTAGTATCAGACACTCAAACTGACCTCAGGTACTGTTTGATTGGATTTCGAGGTCTGGTGTGTCTGAACTAGTTTAAAGTTATTTTTCCCCAGTAACTAACATCTATAGATTTTCAGATTGGTATCATTTTCATGAATTAGATTTTTTTGAAATTAATTGAAAATTTTTGAAGTTTGCTACAGAAACTTGTGACAGTACCAGTAGACAGTCGGACCTCTGGACCATTTTGAATGTCAAACGTCCTCTGTGTGATGTTTCATGGCCTGGTCATATTTTTAGCATAAGGTAGACATGTGTAGTTTCCCATACTGGTAAAGAATGTATATTTTTTATTTTTTCAGAATTAGTTATGATTTTTCAAAGTTGGTGTTAGACAAGTCAAAATTCTGGCCTAAATTACTTCATGAGATTTCATGCTTCCCTTTGCTTTGCACAACCTCTAAGCTACTTTTGGTGATGGATTTGAGTTGTATCTATGTAATTAAATATAGGAAGGTGATACATGAGTCCATATAGCCCATGGGACTCTGAAAGAAAAATTTTACCCATAGAGAAATGTAACTTATCCATGAGAATTAATATCATTATGTTGCCTCCCATAGAATAAGCATGAAACGAGGCATGAGAATTGCATGAATTGAGTCTTAAAAGTTTGGTGTTACAACTATCTTAAGTGTAACCTAAACCAATGTGAATATGTGAAAATTATTTAGTCTAAACTCTAGACACAAAAATACCTATTAAATTCTAGTTTCATGATCTTGAAGGATAGAACTCATTCCTAACAATGTTCTACTTATGGTAGGCTAACTCTTAGTACCATCATTTGACTATGCCTCTCAAGGCAACAATCATATGATATCTTAGCTTGCCAATGCATACCATAAATAGCTAAAATATGTGCACTAAGTTCAATGAACTACTAGACTAATTATTATAGTAGCTTACTTTCATGTTGCATCCCATACTAATTGCTTACACCTCAATTAAGGAAATGCCTAAGGTGCAAGCTAACTAGCAGTTGTCCTATGTGTAGATTAATGAGCATTAACTGCTTTCTCTTTGTTCTTACTCACTAATCCCTACCTAAGCAACATTCCAAGCATTTTCATCTAATTAAATGACTTCTAAATTCATTTTCATGTTATTCAAGAGCCAACTAATGAACTAGATGCAAGAAAAGTCACTAAGAGCATTAAGAATAAACAATCACACCATAAATCATACATTGATTGAAAGGAAATCATCACAACTATTAATTAATCAACATAAAATAGAATTTAATTAGTGAAATTGAAAAATAAGCACAATGATGAATGAAAAAAACTATAGTAAAATGGATTAGCTCACCACATAATACAAAAGATATATCAATACAATGCAATTCTATTATAGAAATATAAAAAATACCTTTATAGATGATACAAATCCACAATCCCTTTAAAGAATTCTCCTACATGTTAAATTACAAAAGAAAACTATCTCTGTATTAAAAAAGATGAAAAAAGGTCACAAAATTCATACATTAGAGGGAATTTTTAAAAACCTCAGAAAGTATTGATCATCCCAATGAGCAAAATTATCTCGTCGTAATGATGAAGTGATGCTATGAAATCTGAATTTGGTTAAGTCATTCATCATGATGAGTAGTTACTTCTCATTGTGACAAGAAGCTTTTTCAAGCTTTTGCAAATATAATTGCGCTCTAGTCCCTAAGCTCTTTCAAATTGCCTCTAGCATGTGCAAAATTTATTTATTTACAAATAAGTCCCTACAAAACAAAGTAAAACACAAAATATAAGAAACTAAAGCTATAAAATCAAATTAAACTAATTATTTACAAAAATATACTAAGGGCTTTCATGGGGAATATTTAATTGGCACAACAACTTATTTACAAGTATGAGTTACTTTCTAGAATTCTTTCAATTTAATCCTTTTTGGAGGCTTTTTGCAAATAAATTCTTAATTGTACCAAATTAAACACAATTGTAAGATTATTTAGAAACAAGGTGCAAAAGAGTCAAAAGTCAATGAAAAATCTTTAGTGAGTCCCTTAATTTACTACTAAAAATCGATACCTTTGAGGACTTATCAGTATCCTTCACTTAGCTTCTTTTAAAACAATACATCACTTAGGTCAGGATTCAATTAGCATAGATTACAAGCAAATTCCATTGAAACTTCATCTACCAATATTTCATTCCAAGCAACCTACCCTTCATCTACACTAATGGCACAAAGATTCACAACACAAATTCAATGATATAATGCTAATGTCAATACAATCCAAAGTCAATTACATAAAACCAAAACACAATGAACAAAATTTCACATAAGAACATAAACAACAGATGCATAAAAGGGGGAATGCAAAAAGCAATGCTCAAGACTAAAGTCTTGGGTAATGGACCAAATAAGAAACCATAAAATATCGCATTAAAGCCTATCTTCTCTTTGTTCTCTATAACACCATAATGTATTAATCTCAAGTAATCTCCATTTAGGCTTGATTCTATATGATTTCCAAAGAAAAGGACTAAAACCATGGTATTTTAACACTTTAAGTCGGGGTTTAATAAGTCATATTTTGCCCTGTGGGTCCCATGAACCCATGACTCACATTCTTTATTCAAACTCCATTCATACAACTTATACATAGCCTCATACAACCTATATACCATGGATATAAAGCTAAAAACTAAGAAAATGCAATTTCTCAAATGGGCCTAAAAGTTAGATTCTTGGCTCTAACTTTGAAAAATCATAATTAATTCTAAACAAATAGGAATCAAGTAAACCATAGCTTGATGGAAATATCTGGATGTTAAATTTACACTAAAAATAATTTCAAACCATAATCGTAGTGTTTGGATCACTTTTGACATCAAAAAAGAGATAGAGGTCTAGCTGTCCCTGGTACTGATGCAACTTTCTGTTATGAACTTCAAAAATTTACAACTAATTCTAAAAAAATCCAATCTAGGGAAACTATATCAATTTGGAAAGCTACAAATGTTAACAAGAGGAAAAAAATGAGTTCAGATCATTTCAGTAGCCTTTGGACCTCGAAACCTGATGGAACAATAATGAAGGTAGGATGGCTTCCCTAATGCTGAAATAGAACTTTAAAAAGTTATTTCTCCTTCTACAGACCTCCAATTGGTATAGGTCACTGTAGATGTCTAGTTTATGACCATAAAATTTTATGACAAGTGGACACCGTTTGGTCCATAAGTGACACAGATTTAATTTCAGACTAGTTGCATAGTACAATAACCAAAACCAGAAAATTCTCCAACTTCAAAAATTCACCAAATATTCTCTAGACCTCTAAATATTAATCACTTTAGCTTTCTAAGAATCTCTCAACAAGCTCTAGGGGCATGCAAAATTTCATATCAAGAAGAGCTCATTTGGTCATACTTTGACAGAGCTCACAAATTTGGCAGATTTGACACCTTAAATGGTTCAACATGGGGGTAAATGGTCTCCTACATACTTTAGTACCTCTTGGGCAAGTTTTAAAGCATAAATATAGTATATATGAAATGTACAAGTGGTCCAAATCATCATACATTTCAAACTCACTATGCTATGGGCAAAAATACACTACTACATACAATCCACAGAGGGGTCAAATCTCATACTTTCATTACTTTGGTTCCATACATAGATCATACATCATTGATACATACTTTTACACTTACCTAAGCATTTACATCTCAAAAAGAATATGTATACATGAGCACTTTAGCTTTCCTGTACATTAAACTATGCAAAAATGTACAAAAGTGTCAAAAAGGGCCATCTATGCCTCATGGCCTCCACTCTTAGGCTCTTGAGCTCCACCTGGACCATATGAGATAGGAGAGGGAAGGGGATGAGATTCATGGAATCTCAATAGCTCATACACTTATTCAAGGAAGCAATCAAGGCATATAAATAAGTCAAGGCATGCAAGTAGGCATCTAACCATTCACAATCATACAACACATGATTTACATGCCATGAATATCATATCAATGCCAAGAATAAGCTCTAGGGACTTTTGATCTAGCCTCACCCGATTTTTGGGATTTTTAGATGGCTTCACCCTTGGTTTAGGGGCTTTTAACTTAGCCACACTTATTCATGAGACTTTTGGCCTTGTCTCATCCATTTCTAGGGGCTTTTGGCTCTACCTCATCCATCACAAGGGACTTTTGGCTCTACCTCATTGGAGCAATTTTCACAATCCAAAACATAAACATATTGGTACTAATGCATCAAGGCAACATCAAATGGCATGTCTCATAATACAAGCATATAATGACTATGACACATCCAAGAATGCAATAAGAAAGAGTGGAGAGCTACCTTACAAGCCAACACAAGCCTTCCCTTTCGATTCTTGGTTTCATAATCACAACTAGATGGAGCTGCTTCTTTTGAGCCTAGACATAACAAGTAGTATGCAATTACTCTCTTGGAACTCAAACAATTACTAGGAGATTAAATCCCTAGTTTTTCCTCTCTTAAATTTTTACTAGCCCTTCTCCTAGTTCTTTTGTATTTCTTAACTTCTTACACTCTAATTCAAGGATTTCTTGCTTGTTCTAGGTCAAACTTCCTTCAACTCTCAAGCTCTCAAGTTGGTAGAACTAACATACTCAAGGAAAGCAAAAAGAAAAAGTAAGATACATAAGTATCTACCTTGAGTTCTAGCTTCTTTCAAGAGTGATTCTCTTTTTCCTTTACCTTCCTTTTTATTCTCCACTCTCCCTCTTATGAACCAAGCTCAAAACAAAACTAAGTCAACAACCAAAACTATAGAAAGATAAGGCAAAGAGAGAGGAAAGGAACAAAATTCTAAGAAGAAAAGCTATGGAAATCTTAAGTTTGCTTACCTTTTCCTTGTTCTTCCTTCCTTTTCTTGGTCTCTCTCTCTCTCTCTCTCTCTCTCAAGCCCTTTTCTCTGTTTTGGACAAAGCTTAGGTCAGTTAGAAGAAAAGGAGAGGATCTGGACTCTTTGAGAAGTAAATTTTTTTTTTCACATTTTTCCGGACTAACCTTCGCTAAGCGAAGAATAACCCTCACTATGGCGAGCACGTATCAGTCCCAGGCCCCTGTTCTCGCTACGGTGCACGCTATTGCGAGGAACCCCTTGGTTTTTATATGGGATGCTAGAACTCGCTATAGCTAAAAGCATTCTCATTATAGCGAACTAGTACATTCGCTATAGCTAGGCCATTTCTTGCTATAACTAGCAGACTTAGAAAAATTTTAAGATTTCAGAAATTTCAGCAATTTTTGGTTATTACATTCTCCATCATTTCGCCAATCTTAGTCAAGCGCCAAGTTAGCCTCCAAAAACCCTAAAAGAGTTAAGAATGTCAGCCTTCCCCTTAAAATACCAAAGGACCTATATTTATAGGATGGGAAACAAAGTTGTTTGACACCATCACATTTTGGTAATTTCTCTAGGGTGGTGCCACAACTATGCTATTTGTATGGTTGTGATGTAATATTCCAAGAAATAAAACTTAAAATTATCCTAGAATTTAATTTTAAGGCCTTTTTCTTGCACCTTCGAACCTACAAAAATATATAAGCTTAATAAACAATTAATTACTATAAAATGAACAAGTATTTATCAATTAAATTACCTAAGACACTAGTTAAAACACAATTACATCACTTAACTAAATTAACAATAAACCAATTAAAGACTAAAACACACAACTTAATTAAAATATAACTATAGACTACCAAAGTTTACTAACTAAAAATATGTCTTAGCTAAACTTTATTGATAAAACCATAAAATTATTGATCAATTAACCTATAAATGATGCTAAAAAAGACTTAAACTAAGTCTCAAAACATCAAATTATATTAAAAACTACCAAATTAGTACCAAAACTACTTAAAAACTAAACTAGATAAGTAACCAAAAACTTGACTAAAACTTACTAAATTTATTCATAAAAAACCTAATTTAAACTTAATTTATATAGGATAAGTTTCATAAAATGATGTAAAAAATTGCATAAAATAAGGACTTATCACTTCTCTAAAAACACCAAGCAATAACACATTGGGGGAAATTTTTTTGCTAATGGTAGGGTGGTAGGATGCTATAACATTTTAAAAGGAAAGCTAGATAGAATGGATGCTAAGGCTGGCATATGAACCAATCAACACTCACTATTTGGACAAGAAATTTATGCTTAGCTAATCACAACTTGCCATCTATAACACATCAATGCCTTGTTCCCTAAATTTGACTAGTTGTTGAAATGTGTAGGACTACCAATAAACTCACTTAAATTTATGGAGAGTTATAGCCTGAGCTACAAATTGCCATGACTGACAAGTTGCGTATCTTCCACTTGCAACTCATCATCAATCAAAATGAGTTACTACAAGATTAACAAAAAAAATCTAGTATTGTATATTGGCAAATTTTTTTAGAGTCACTAGATTTGGGATTATTTTATTTTTGGTATTACAATATATTCAGAAGGCCTAACAACTTAATGAGTGAATGCAAACATAGTTTACTACAAAGTTTGAGAACATAACTCATAACAATTATATACATACATATATATATTATGTATCTTTGTGCATGTGTGTAACATCCTTTTCTTAAAATATATCATATAACTATTATTTCAAATAAATTAGGATGATTTGTGACAATATGTTTGTGCTTCACCTAATTTATAATTTTTAGTTCATTAGCATTAGGTTTGAGTTAATTTAGTTACTTCCTTAAGTTTTCAATTAACTCAAACTTCTAATTTAAAATTGTAATATCCAGTTTCTCTGTAAACATGAGAAACGTAATGTCTGATTTCTCTATAAACGTGCGAAACACACAAGATATAAAAGTAAGTCATTTGAAATGAATAATTTAAGGCCAAATAACATTAGGATAAAATTTTAAATAATAGAAAATAAGGATCCAATACCCAAGGTCCTAGAAACTAGAGCCAAAGTGGTTAAAAAAAATTATTGAAAGTATAATGACATTTTTGTAATTTTAGACACTTTTTAGAAAACTCACATAAGGGATTTTTAAATGAGAAAAATGAGCTTCTCAAGATTCTCAAAGGCTCTAAAAATCATAGGAACCCTCAGAACAATTAAAACCCCTCCAATAGGCGATTTCAACCGTCAGTTGACTGAAACTTTGACCGAATTGTTCGGATTGGTTTTAAATCTAATTTGGGTGAAACCAAAGGTATTTTATGAATTAGATGACCTAAATTTTATGATAGAAAATACAGTTCTAAAAAAGGATTTAAAACGAGCTCAAACAGCATAGTCAAAGAATAATGGCAAAATAGTAATTATGGAAAAAGTTAAAAATCTCCCTCACACCTTTGTTTATGTCATTCACGCCTTCTCCTTTGGTTTTGCCGACTTGCTTTCTGCCCAAGATTAGTAGCTATGGCATGATGAAGGGAGGGAAGAGAGAGAAGGAGGAAGAAGGCAAATTAGCTATGGAAACTTACCCAATTTCATGGTCTTGTCTTCATAAACTTTCTTCCCCCTCTAAGCCCTTTCTAATGATGGTTCTAGCTTCTTGAAATGAACCTTTTCATGGCTGGTTTCTCAGAGGAAGAAGAGCATTTAAGAAAGCTATTGATAGCATAATTTTCTCCATAGAATAAGGAATTAAATAAGGTAAGATATCAATTAAAATGCTTGTTCTTTCATTGTGCTTTTCTTTCTCATTGGTTTGGCCACTCTAGGGAGATGCTAAAGGAGACATAATTATGACTAAAGCATGGTTGAATTAGAGGTTTAGAAAGGAGAGGAATAAGAATATGCAAGTGGAATAAATTAAAAGGCCTTAGGATTCAAGATATGGAAGCTAGGGATTTACTTGTACCTTGGCTAATATGAAACTTCCTAGTGGTAATTTAGACAATCTAAGAGTATGAATGAGTCCTTAAGACACCTAAAAAGCCTCACAAGTGGCTATTCACTGAAAGAAATGAAACAAACTCCATGGGTGCTATATGCTTGCATAGTCTCGGCCTAGATCACTTGAAGTACCTAGGGAATGTTTTAATTAGTTCTAAGGCTAGAATGGGACTAGATATGATGGAAGAACACTAATGAAAGCCTTGAAAAAAATTTCGAAGCCATGGAATGTAAGATGGAAATATAGGCTTCATAATGTGACATTAGGAAGCAACTTATAACTAGGCTCCTTAGAATGAATGTGTGATGACTCCAAGAAGTCTAAAGGGAGTCACGAGACCTAGAATGAATGAGAAATGGGAGCCAAGATCTTGAATTCTTATAGTTGCTTCATAAGGTGTTGTATAGAAGCATAATGGAGCCATAGAACAAAGTAGCTTTACACAAAGTATGTATGATTCCAAAGCTTATTCCCATGAGTGATTTATGTCTCTTTTGTAATGTCTAGGCCAAGAGAACCAAGGGCCACCTAGTTGCAAGGCTTGGGCAAGAAGAGGGAGAAGAAATCTAAGAGAAAAGTGTGTGCATTGGCTCTAAGATAGCTTTCTAACCTTTCTTTCATGTATTCTTGGGTGTTTTCTTGTCTTTGGATGTGTGTATGTATGTTTATGCCATAAGAAATATTTTTAGCTATTTCCTACATGCCATGGTACCATGAGGGCTAAATGATATCCAATGCTCATGAAATTTTACAAGCATAAACTAGAAATGATAATATTTCTATAGAACTTAGGATCACCTCATTTGGATTTATATTGAGTGAGATATGAATTTTTGAATTTGGTGGTCAGTACCAATAATGCAAACAGACCTTTGGTACTGTTGCATCGATTTTCATGAGATAAATGTCATTTCCTTGATCTATAGTTATTTTTATCCAAATTAGACATCCACAAATTTCTAAAATGATATGGTTTGCTATATTTTTATTTTTCTAGAATTAGTTATGAATTTTTGAAATTTATATAAAAACCTGTGATAACAAACCTGGGCAGCTAGACCTTTGGTGCTATTCTGTTGTCCTGCACAATTCAGTTGCTATTTTTATGGTTTGAAATGATTTGTAACCTATGGTTGACATTTTAGGCTTTCCAAGACCCTATAATTTGCTTGATTTTAATTTTTTTAAAATTAATTATGATTTTTCAAAGTTTATGTCAGTAACCTATCCCTGTAATTCAAGGCAAGCAAATCTATTTTGAGGAAAATGGCTTTAAACCCGAGATTTTCATGATGAATTATGGTGTTCTTGATGTGATTAAGTATATTAGGAATATAAGAAAGGATTGGTAAACTCATATGGCCCATTTGACCAAGTTTGAGCTCACTTAACTTAGGAGAAAATATGCAACCTATGGTTTGATGTGTGTTATGATGTGATTTTGTATTTTTAAGCTTCCAATTGTGTCATTTATAGTTGAACAAATGTGTTGAGGATGGTTATTACATTTGACAAGCTCATATGATTTATTTGGCCATTAATGAGTTATTTTGGCGTTACGTTTCGATCATTCCTGCCGTTAATTATAAACTAAAGTTTGAAATTCATGAAAATAACTCACTAAGCCATTTGTGATGTAATATGGAAGGTGCCTTGATATGGTATTACAAAAGTAACCATAACAAGTTTGAGGTCATTAAAAAGGAGACTTCCCTAGGAGGTCATTCATCATAGGATTTCCTTCTTCCAAAGCACGTTTAACTATGGCATCCTTATGAAATATGGTGTATTATTGCTAGGTAAATTCACAATTAAGCTAGTAACTAAGCTAAACATAAGTCTTGACACTAGAACAAAGAAATTATTAATCTTTGTAAGCAAGTTATCTAAAATGTTAAGTGCAAATAAATGAAAAAAAAAAGTCTCAGAGATGATTAATAATTAATTTTTGAAAATTACTAAAGAAAAAAATTTTAAAAAAATATCTTCAAAATTAATTAATAAATTTAATAATTATAAATATTTTATGAATTTTTAAACTTAGGCATATTAGAAATATGTCATGAAGGATGAAAATTTAGAATTTTAAGGAAAAGTCAATTCCACCTAACTATTTGATTAAAATGAAAGTAAAAGAATTTAGACTAAGGAATTACAAAAATAACCATATAATTCAGGCTTAACAAGAAATATTAAAATATAATTAATAAAATACATGCTTGAATTATGTATCAAGAAGGGAGGCACTCGGTGTGAGAAAAGAAAAGATAAGTGTAAGACATGCTTCCATATCACTCAAGTGACTAAAGCATGAGGAAAACATCTTGCATCATCCTAGCAAACACATCACTTGTAATAATGAAGAAAAATCACAACCTTACACCTCACTCACACATGGCATAATCCTAGCCCTTCCTCATGCCTATGAATAGGCTTTCTCCTTCTCCTTCCATTTTGCATCAAGCAAGGCAAGAAGGAAAAAGGAGAGAGAAATGAGATAAGTAAAGGAGATAGTCTTTTAGGAAATCTCAAAATAAGATAACTCTTAGAAACTTAAGAATTTTCCATTTCTACCCATTTATGCTTATAGCAAATTTAGAATTGTTATATATGGTTATTTTGAATTAAGAGGATTGCATTACCAATTTTAAATTGCCTAGAGAAGTGGGAAGCTTCATTGTGGGCAAATTCAAGTTCTTGCTAAAAGGTAACTAGTAATTTCCTTAAAGCATGAGTTATATTAAGTCAATTACTTTCCATTGATGTATGTTTATGTATTTGATATTGCTATGTGATAAATTTGGTATGGTATTGCCAAGGAAGGGAAGTGTGCTTAGTAGAGTTCCTTCCTTTTTATTATGAGTTTGGGATTAGGGATTAAGAAGAATTCCTTTTTCCATGGAGAGCTTGGGATTAGGAATTAAAAAGAATTCCTTCTTCCAAAGAGAGGTTGTGATTAGGATTTAAGAAAATGTCCTTTTTCCATGTTGTTGGCCATAAACTAGAACAAAATAAACCCTTTGCAATATGGAATTGCATTTGAAAACTTGCCAAATTTGATCTAAATAGAGATCATTTACATAGCATAAGTGTTAAGCTTATGAAAGCATGGTTAGCATTGCCTCTTCAATGGTTTGTATAACTGACACTTATGCTTTATGGTTTAAATAAATGGCTTTGAAACCCATACTAGCTATTGAGATTCATTTCTCATTGTTTTTCCACTAACAAAATTCTAAGTGGACAAGCCAAAGAAAACAAGTATGGAATGCATAATTAGTGGCTAGGTTTGTAACATTTGAGTTTTCATAAACATGAGAACTCAAGGTTTTAGAATTTTTCTAAGTCCCCTAGCTATAACGAGGAGGCATGTTAGCTATAGCGAGAATACTTGTTCACTATAGCAAGGATGTTTGTTTGCCATAGCAAGAATGCGAAATTGCTGTTCATGGCTCATACCAACTGTGGCCAGGACAAGGGGACCTGGAACTGATAAGTTCTCGCCATAGTGAGGGGTGTTTCCTGCTATAGTGAGCTTTATTTTGAAAAAATGTGAAAAAGTGAAATTTGCTTCTTAAAAATGCCCAAAACTCTCCCCTACCTCTAGACTAACTTTTGGCTAGCTGAAAACAGAAAGAAGGGCTACTGAGGAAGGTGCACCATGGGAGGAGAAAAAGGGGAAGAAAGACTCCAAGAAAACGTAAGGAAATTAATGATTTTTCATGGTTCTTCCCTTAGTAACTTGGTTCCCCTCTTTCTTACCTTTCCTTCCATGGATTTATTGAAGTGTTTGGTTCTCTTTTGAGCCATACCCAAAGGAGAGGAGTTCAAAATTCAAGGGAGAGGCCAAAGCAAAGGAGAAGACTCTTGGAAAAAGCTTGAATTAAGGTAGATATCCTAGCTTCCCATGCTTTCTTCTTCTTGCTTCTTGAGAGATGATTTTTGGCCTTATAGAGAACCACCAAGAGAAAGTAAAATTTGACCTAAACTAAGGATGAATCTTAAGAATTATCGTGTGGGAAACAAGAATATATAAAGAGAACAAAGAAAGAGTTAATGAAATGTAAGATAGTAAGGCTAGGCATTCAAGAACTTAGGCTAAAATCTGACTTTATCTAAGAGTTCCTAATCTTAAGTAAGTGTTTATATGAGCTCCTAAGACCCCTAGGGAGCTTCCCACATGCATCTCTCATCAAAGAAAACAAAGTCACTTCCATTGGTGCCAAGGAGGGCTTTGTCTCGACCTAAGAGGGTTGAAGCACTTAGAGAGTGTTTTAATTTCTTGTAAGCTTAGAATTGCATCATATATAATGGGAAAGTATGAGAGGAAGCCTTGGAAAAAGTCTAGAGAGCCTAGAAAGGGTGATGGAGGTATAGGTTCCATATTATAGCATAATGAAACAATGCATAGCTAATCTCCTTAAAATAAATGTGTGATGGCTCCAAGGAGTCTAAATGAATTCAAGAGTCATAGATTAAGGGAGTGAATAGAGCCAAGATCATAAATTTCTAAGGTTGCTTCATTAGGTGCCTTATGGAACCATAATTGCACATTGTGAGTGCCAAGGTTATTCTAGAGCGTGTGTGACTTTAGTAAATGTTTCAAGAGTGTAATTGGATCCCATTTCATATGTTTAGACCAAAGGAATCAAGCTCCACCTCCTTGTAAGTGATTGGCCGAGGGAGAGGAAGAAATTACGAAGAGAAAAGTATGTTCTTGTGTACAAGGTAGCTCTTTCTCCTTTCTCTCATACATGTATGGATGTTTTCTTGTCTTAAATGTGTGTGTGAATGTTTAAGCCATGAATAATGTTTTAGCAAGTATGTATATGACATGGTACCATGATGCTTTGCTTATATGTTTGAATGATGTTTTATGAATATGATTTGGCTTGTATGAGCTTGGTGAAGCCAAAAGTCATTTAACTAGGGTGAGCATGAGCCAAAAGTCCCTAAGGATTGGTTAGACAAAGCCAAAAGTCTCTAAAAAGAGTGAGGCCTAGTCAAAAGTCCCTTGATAATATGTGAAGCAAGTCCAAAAGTTCCAAAGAGGATGGGTGAGGCTAAACCATTGTCTTGATAAGCCTTAGTATGATTTATGTGACCTCTTGAATAAAATAAACATTCCATGTATATTCATGATTTTCAATATAGCCATGCATGTATTTTTAGACTTGATATTGCATCTTTTATGTTTGTTTGAAAGAGAGAAGGGCTATTGAGAGATTCTTTGAATCTCACTCTCTCCCTATTACCTAACATGCCTAGGTGGATCAAGGGAGCCAAGAGATAGGAGCTACCAAGCTTGAAGATGAGAGGATGACAAAAGAGATGTGTTATCTAGCCATTTGTAACCATGTTGTTGTCAAATGGTATAATATCATGATATATATGATGTATAAACACTTGAACATATATATATACATGGATATATGATATATGTATGGAAATTGAAAGCATATGAATGAGAATGGATATTTTTGATATTGAAATACAAAGATATGCATGTAAGATCTCTTGTATGAGGGCAAGTGGGAGAGTGAATTTGTGATGTATGAGTATTTGGACCCTTTGAGCATTTATAAAGGGTTGTTTTTATGTTTTCCCACATGCTCAAGTGGTCATGTTGATATTAAAAGAGCATTTGGTACCTAAATGACACATATAAAGGCTTAAAAGTGCCATTTTACAACCCTATGTCATAAAGTGACCAAATGAACGATTTTGAGGCTAATATTTCACACACATCTAGATCTCATACAGAGCTTTTTCTAGTCTAAGAATAGTATTATTTGGTGGTCTATAGAATTTATTATAATTTTTTGAAATTTAGTAAATTTTACATATTGGTATAAGTTACTATTCATTTAGTCATAATTATTTTTATGTCATCCAAGGGACAAATGAGGTCCAATGGTTTTGAAATTTTACATGGCGAAATTAAACATTCATAGTGACCTATAGCCACTGTAAGCACTTCATTTGGAGGTGTGTATAGACAGATATACATTTTTGAAGTTAGAATTTACTATCAGTAATGTAGCAGGACCTCAAGCACTATTCCATCGATTTTTATTAATTTAATGTCATTTTCTGGGTCGAGAGCTATTTTTTCCTTAAAGTAAACATCTGTAGCTTTCCATATTGGTATAGTTTAAATTGGAGTTTTGTGGAAGTAGTTATGAATTTTCAAAATTCATATTAATAACCTATATTAGAACTCTAGGACAGCCAGACCTATGATTATTTTCTATTGTCAATCGTGGTCCAAATGATGTTTTCATGACCTGAAAGTGATTTTAGCATCAATTTAACATTCAAGGATTTCCATAAATCTATGGTTTGTTGGATTTTGATTTTTTTTAGATTTATTTATAAATTTCAAAATCAGCCCCAGAAAACTAAAATCTGGACCCAAAATGGAACATGCATTTTCTGATGTGTGGGGCTTCAACTCTAAATTGCTTGAGATGTGTTATAATGTTTATGACTTATATAGATGGATTATGAGTAGAGTATGATGTATGAGAATTCATAGGATCCACAGAATATAAAAGGAAAATTTTTGAATCCCACATAATGTGGAATATTGCATTGTTTATTATTTTTTCTCTGAGGATTGTCATGCTACGGATGTGGAATCCTAACAAATGTATGAGAAAGGCTAAAGTAAGGCTAAAAGTTAGATGGTGTTACAAGGTTAAAGTCTTATGAAGCTCCATTTAATTGTGTTGTATTGTATAATTAGGTTGAGGTATGCTTGTTGTAAGGTGTTGGATGATTGTATTTATATATGTTTATGAATTCAGCTAGAATTTCACCCTTTTAACATTTTTTTTGTAACATGGAAGCATAGTTGTAGATAAGCTCATAAACATTGAAATTAAAATTAGTAATGATGTCTTGAAACATCATGATCATTAGTAGAATCTTAGAAAACTTGCTAAGATGTAACTTTACCAAGTTTGAAAAGTCTCTAAGATGTGTAGGTTACTAATAGAATACAGGACATAATAGGAGTTTTAATTTACTTTAAATTGTGTGAGTCATTTCAAACTATTTTAAATTGCTTCAAACTAATTTGAGTAAACTCAATCCTAAGGGAAAGTTTTATATAATTTTTACTCAATCTAGTTCTTCCAATTTGGAAATTTGAATTATCTAATTAGATTTCAATCAACTAAAATAGTCATGAGGTATTTAAAAATTGAAAGTTCAAATCAACCAAAAATTAAAGTTCAAATAAAAAATGAAGTTCTAGTCACCTGAAAAAAGCTCAAATTAACTAAAAACTACCAAAAAAAATTAAATCCTTTTCCATTGTTTTCCATTTGTTGGCTTAGGTTGAATATTTATTTAACCTTGGCCATTATAGAGTGTATGTGTATGCGAATAATTGCAAAATAGAATATACTTTGTGAATATAAATACATATATACTTAATAGGTAATTAAACAAACATTTCCCTCTTTTAAACATTTACCTAAACAAATTAAATATCAACCTTATAGAATATAACTTACAATTATGATAAAGGATCATGATAAGTTTATTGGAGGAAATATTTATGCTAGATTATCAAATTTGAAGCTAAGGGTTATACCTCTGTTAACTCTCAATATTTCAAGATACTTTGCATGATTTAGGATGAATTTTGATAGATAAATAACTTACTTTAAGGAGAAAATTGACTGATTTCATTTGAGTTTTTGTTAAGAGTGCTCAAAATTTATTTTTATGAATTTTGATATTTTACATGACAAATTTTATTCTGTAATTGCAAAAAGGAAGTAATTTAGTTTTCAATATTTTGTAAGGGTCAAGTACATTGGAAAAGACAAGGATTAGTTTTAGCCATAGCAAGAATAATTCAATTGTGACCTTAAAGGAGAAAAAAAATTCAAACATAGCCAATATGCAATGGCACTAATGCTAAAATATTTCAACTGTAGCACCTAAAAAGCAAGACACTATGGTGATGTGAGAAAGAGTAATTTGACCATGACTAAACAAGTTTTAGTCATGACACCAAGATGTATCAAATAAGAAATGAGTTTGATTAAGACTAGGATCTAGGAATCTTGTAGAAAGGGTATTGATGCTTTTAAGGGACATGACTATTATGAGCTATTCTTAAGTGTGAGAAAGAACTTAAGAGCAACAAGGAGCAAGCTTTCTTTAGAGCTTTGCGAAGAAAATGAAGTCTTGCATGGATTTACCTACTTTTTCTTTTCCTTTAAATTTATGATGCCAAACTCATTATTGATTTTGAATTTGATTTAGAATTCTATGTCAATAAGTAGCTAAACTTTTGCTTCTAGGATTATTATGATTTCTAGCAAGAATTAGGAATCTATTAATTTCTTTTTTTTTCTTACGGTTAATAATATTTAATTTTATTTATTCATTCTTGATCATATTGCTTCTACTTAACTAGCCATTGATTAGATTGATTTGGAGCTTCTTCTTGAACATGGGAAAGGGAAATTAGGAATAGGCCATAGATTGAATAGCACAAGTATAGGATATTTGCTATGACAAATTGAATGTTTCATTAATAGAATAAGACTATACCTATTAGCTTTGCATAGTCAAAAATAGAATTTGTGCATTAATTTGTGGCTGGTCAAATTTCATAAGGGACTAGGGAATTGACAAAATCAAAATATTATAGGTAATTCACAAGATATTTATAGGTTGATAGGAGTTTTAAGTTAGCAAAATTAATATCATTAAAAGCAAGTAAAAGATAAATAATTTGGTTTCTAATAAACACTAAGGAGCTTAATAATATTAGGTCTTCACACTTTTTAGTGGTGAACTTACTCAATAGCCAAATTAACAAAGATATAATGGTGACCTTGGTCAACACTAAATACATTAGCCACTTTTTTTTAATGGTGACCATTTTGTCACCATTAAAGTGTGATATTTGGTCTCTTTAAAACTAAACCAAAATCAACGAGATTACAAAAGAGGACCTCTAGAATGAAATGAAATAAGGTAAGATAAGGTTAGATTAATAAACAAAATATCTAGAAATGAGGTTAAGGAACCAGAGATGGCCCAGAATTGAAGTTGAAATGGCTAGATGGTAAGAAATGTCACTTAGTGGCAGAAATCATAATTTTAGAAATTTAAAGAAAGGATTTTTAAATGATAAAATTAAGCTTACTAGAGTTTTAAGAGGCCTTGAAAACTATGAGAATTATTAGAATAGTTAAAACACTTTCGGTGTATGATTTCGACAAATGGTTGACTGAAACTTTGATCGAATGATTCGGGATAGTTCCGAACTCCATAAAAGTAGTAAGTAGCTTAAATTTGCATGTTAACTATCCATAGGCTTATATAGTAAGGAAATGGATTAGAATGAGTTCTAATGGGTTGCCTTGCATTTAAATGAATGTGTTTAGGCCAAGCTACAGTGAGTCCATAATTTTGTGTATGTGAACTCGAGAAGCATGTAAAGAAAAAGCAAGAACAAATGGGTTAGCGGCATCTTGAACGTCCACTAGAAAACTTGATGTTCCTCGGACTTTTCATCTTCCTTATGTTTCAGCCTAGAGAGAAAGGCAGCGAAGAGAACTTGAAATCAATAAAAAAAATTTGATAGATATAAGAGTTTAAAAGGGAGGAGAGTAAGATTATGCAAAGAAAACACCATAGAAAGCCATAGAGAGCATGTTATGTCACTTAGGGTTTTCAATTAAGCTATGGAAGATGTAAAACCATAAGAAGGTAATTTGAATTCTCTAAGGCCATATTTGAATTAGAAAAGAGTTAAGGATATCTTATATGCCTCAAATTACCCAAGAAAATGGCAAAAGCTCAATAGAAGCCAAAGAAGTACGTTGTCTCTGCCTAAAGCTAGATGAAGTATCTAAGGAGTACTTGCATGAATTTTAAGGTTTTAAGTGGTCTAAATATGAACAATAAACACTAATGGAACAATTGAAATAGATTTAGGAGCCCTATTTTGAAAGTGAAATTATAGGGTTCATAAAGGGCCTAATGTTAGCCATGGTTTGGCTTGCATGTGATGGCTTTAATGAGTTCCATTAGAATCTTATGGCTCATATCAAGAGAGATCTTGAAGCCTAGAGGTTGAGCTATGAGAGTTTCCTCTTAAGGCATGATAAATGTCATTTTTTATATTTTATTTCCCTTAATTTGGATATTTTGATGATTAAATATAGCTTAAGGGATTTGATTAGATAATATTTGATTTTATTGGCCATTTCTGCACTCCAAGAATTTGTATGTAAAATTATTGGATTTTAATACATAAATCCTTTTAAATAATTTCATGAATTTTTCATGCTTAATATTTTCTATTATTTTTACAAATTTTGTTAGGCAAAAAGAACTTAAAGGAAGAAATTGATTTGGAAAAGAGATGGAGCTTCAAGTGTGCAATTTCAAGGAGGAAATAATGGTCTACATGTTTAATGGAATTTTGGAAAAATAAAAATGGGAGATGAAGGCATGAGACAAAAATCAAAGCACAAAAATTGCATGCCATAAAATGGACTCACATGCATAGGCTTTTGGAATGGATACATACACTAAGTTTGATGTGAGGGCATGGGCTTTTCATGCAATAGATCCAGCTCTCATCTCATGTGAGCACAACAGTTACAGAAGGCTCTATTTATGTTGCTCCCTGCATCTATAGTCCACAAATTTATGAATGTTTAGGCATAAAGACATGGGTTCTTCTAAGTAGCACGTCCAGCTCACTCATATATCTATACATATAGCTAATCACTCATTGCATAGCTCATTTCATGCATAAGCACTAGGCTAGATAGAGAAGAAACAAGCTCTTTTCATTTTCTTTGGATACATGGATAAATCACCCACACTCCATGGCTCTTATTATGCACATTATAAGAACACGTCTCTTAGACATTAACACACATATGAGACACATGCTGGAAGAAAAAGATGCCACAGGCTTCCACTCCCTATTCTCTCCATTCTTTCATGTCCAAAGCTCCATCTAGTCATATGACTTCACTCAAAAACCTATACAATAGCTGTATGGACAGTTCTCACACCAGCATGATGCACATTGACATACACAACTTCTATATATACACACCACATCATGCTCCATGCACCCATACATCCTTATTTAGCACGTATTACACACACTTAGGTTTATGAAGGAAGAAGCTTGTGAAGAGGCTAGGTTGGAGAGAAAACCTAAGAAGAAGCTCTCATGTGATAAAAGGAGTGTGACGACCCTAATTTCTAATCATTGTAATTAAGGTTGAATATATGATTAATAATCATAAATTGGGGTTACAAGATATTACGACTGATTACCTTCAGAAAATACAGGGAAATTTGAACCTTAATGTTATCAGAGTCATCAACCATATAATTACAAGCACTCATGTACATAAGGGAAACAAACATTCATTTATAAGCCTTTAATTCTATTACCCATTAATTTTAACTCACAAGAATCCTCTACCAATGTTTCTAAGTCATCCCTTGGGGTTACCACATGAAAAACCAAGATTTCTAAGTTAGAATGAAGGTTTGAGACCGTTAGCCATGACTAAATGTCTTTGCGCTATGGCCAATTGCTCTCAGGTTCACTCCTTATCTTCATAGATTTTGCCGTGGCTACTAGAATTCATTCAAATCTCTCATCTCCTTAATCAACCTTTGCTCTTTAAGCATTATCATTGCCATGTGAATAGATTTCCTACTTAAGGCATTAGCGACTACATTCGCCTTCCTTGGATGATACTTTAAGGAGAAATCATAGTCCTTAAGAAATTCCATCCACCTCCTTTGCCTCATGTTTAATTCTTTTTGGTCAAACAAGTACTTTAAACTTTTATAATCACTATACACCTCAAATTAGGCACCATAGAGATAGTGCCTTCAAATCTAAGGGCAAAAACTACAGCCACTAGCTCTAAGTCATAGGTGGGGTAATTCTCCTCATGGGGTCTAAGTTGTCTAGATGCATAGGCTACACCCTACCTTGTTGCATTAAGACACACCTTAATCCCTTCTTAGAAGCATCGCTATAGACTGTGAATGTCTCTTTAGGGTTAAGTATCATTAATACAGGTGCGATGGTGAGTCTATCCTTAAGCTCCTGAAAGGCATTCTCACACTTGGCATCCCACACAAATGGTTAGTCCTTCCTAGTTAATTTTGTTAAAGGCATGGCTAACTGAGAAAATCCCTTAATGAATCTTCTATAGTAGCCGGCTAGACCTAATAAGCTACGGATTTCGATCATTGTTTTAGGTCTCTCCTAATTCAATGCCACTTCTACCTTGCTAGGATCTACCGCTACCCCTTCTTCCGATATCACATGACCTAGGAACTTGACCTCCTGCAACCAAAACTCACACTTGCTCAACTTAGCATACAACTGATGCTCTCTCAAGGTTTGAAAAACTATCCTAAGATGCTCTTCATGCTCTTCACTACTTCTAGAGTAGATAAGAATGTCATCAATGAACACTACCACAAATCGGTCAAGATAAGGCCAAAAGATCCTATTTATGTAATCCATGAAAATGGCAGGGGCATTGGTTAACCCAAAGGCATAACTAAGAACTCATAGTGGCCATAACATGTCTTAAAGGTAGTTTTAGGTACATCCTCAGCCTTGACTCTAAGTTAGTGATATCCTGATCTAAGGTCAATTTTTTGAAAAATTGACGCTTTAGCTAATTGGTCAAGTAAGTCATCAATTCTAGGCAAAGGGTATTTATTCTTGACGGTCGCTTGGTTCAATGGCCTATAGTCAATGCAAAGCCTAAGGCTACCATCCTTCTTCTTGACAAATAACACTGGTGCTCCCTATGGAGACACACTTGGTCTAATAAACCCTTTTTCAAGTAGCTTTTCTAATTGACTCTTCAACTCAACTAACTTAGCAAGTGCCATTTTATACGAGGTCTTAGAAATTGAACCTGTACTGGGTGCCAAATCAATGAAAAATTCTAACTCTCTCTCCGAAGGTAGTCCACTAAACTCTTTAGAGAAGACCTCAGGGAACTCCCTAATCACAGGTATATCCTCCAACCCATCATCAACCTCAACATGCAATGAAAAAAATACTAGAAACCCTTGGCAACCATGCCTAAGGCACCTCCCGGCTTAGGCGGGAGACACACAAGTAAGCTCAGTCATAGGACAAGTTTCAGGTATATTTGTAAGTAAGGAAACAGTCTTATGGTTATAATCAAGTATCACATTATTAGCCGATAGCTAGTCTATACCAATGATTACATTAAAATCACACAAAGGGATGCAAATCAAGTCAAGGGTAGTACAATGGCTATCTAATTGTACAATACAATTTAAGCATACATAAGATGTAATCATAGAATATCCAGTAGGGGTGGACATAGATAATTCAAATGGCAACAGGCTAATTTTAAGACCCAAATGCTTAACACAGTCATATGAGATGAATGAGTGGGTCACACCCAAGTCAAACAATGCATCTACGACATGATTATGGACAAGTAAAGTACCTTGGATCAGACTAGGGGATCTACTATGCTCTTGTTGTGTAAGTGCAAACACCCTTCCTTGGATAAGTGGTTTAACCGATGAGGCCGACTCTTGTAATACTGTGAAAGTTTGTGTATAGTGTCCAAGCTTCCCACAATTATAACACACCGGGCATGGCCCATTCCCATGGCTTTTCCCACACTTGGCACAAGTGGGTGGGGCACTCACTGCACTTCTTGGTGGTCTCATGCTTCTTCTTTGAAGGACATTCCTTAGGGGTGGTCTCCTACCCCAAGAGCTACTCCCACTATTAGCTCCCTTCTTACTTCTGCCGCTAAAGGGCTCCATGCCCCGGTCACGTTTACCCTCTAGGGTCTTCTTCCTCTTGCCCTCACTTTCCATCATAGCCCTCTCCGTCACTCTACACTTTTCCACCAATTCATCAAAGTTGCAGATCTGTAAAGATACAATCTTATCCTTAATCTCTGGTTTCAAGCCTCTTTCAAATTTTTCAACCTTCCATGGCTCATCATCAAATCGATTCAAGTAGGAGGAGAAGCGAGACAATTGAATGAATTTAGTTGCATATTGATCTACATTCATGTCTCCTTGCTCAAGGAAGTTAAACTTGGCTTCCTTGTCTGCCCTTACTAATGGGGGAAAATACTTGCTCTTAAAAGCAATTTCAAAACTTCCCCAAGTCAAGGGTATCCCCTTTGCAATCAATAATCTGGAGGCATTCTTCCACCAATGCTCAGCCTCACCCTCTAACTTATATATGGCCAACCTTGCCTTTTGCTCCGTGGTGTATGTCATAACTTCAAAGACCTTCTCTAGTTGCATCAGCCACCTCTAAGCTTTCTCAGTGTCTAACTCCCCTAAAAACAACGGAGGATTAGCTTTTCTGAATTTGACCAATACAATAGAGAAGTTGCCATCCTCCTCTTGGTGTCCCACACCAGGGTTATGACCAGCCCCCACATGATTTTCCATCGGCACCTCCTCATTCGGCTTATTCATGTTTTCATGTAACTGCTGCAGTAATTGTACAGTCACTATATGAGCCTCAGCTTGTTCTTAAAGCCGGTCAATCATTGCCCTAACTGCAGTTTCATGGGCCTCAGCTTGTTCTCTCATTCGGTTGCCCATTGCAGCCATGGCCTCTTGCATCTCTCTTAGCATCTCAGTTGTTTCTCTATGTGTAGCCATCTAACTCAGCAATGCTACAAGCACAACCACAAGCATCCCCTATTAAGCTACAGCCCAAGGCAAACAAAACACAACTCCACCCATGGCAGGTATATGTATGTATAAGAGTTATCACCAGGTCATAATGTTTCTATTCCTATCATGCATGTATCATGATTGCCAAGTTTTCTGACCACAAAGTTATAAATCAAACATATTTTCCTGAACCATTGCTCTAATATCAACTGTGATGACCCTAACTTCTAATCATTATAATTAAGGTTGAATACATGATTAATAATCATAAATTGAGATTACAAGACATTACGACTAATTACCTTCAGAAAATACAAGAGAATTTGAACTTTAATGTTATCAGAGTCATCAACCATATAATTACAAGCACTCATGTACATAAGGGAAACTAACATTCATTTATAAGCCTTTGATTCTATTACCCATTAATTTCAACTCACAAGAATCTTCTACCAATTTTTCTAAGTCATCCCTTGGGGTTACCATATGAAAAACTAAGATTTCTAAATTAGAATGAAGGTTTGGGACTATTAGCCATGGCTAAATGTCCTTGTGCTATGGCCAATTACTCTCGAGTTCACTTCTTATCTTTATATCGCCGCGGCGAGTTAGACTTTCACCACGACTAACCTACATAGTGCTGCGGCGAGGAAGCCTCCTGGAACCTACCTCACTCGCCTCTCACTATTGGCCGCGGCCAATTCCCCCTTTTGCCGCTGCTAATTCCTCTCTAGATTGCCTGTCACATTTTAACAAAAGTTTACCATAGCCAATTCCCATTTAGCTACAGCGAATTACCTTATGGATGACTCCCAGTTTTGCCTCTCACATTTCACTGCGGTGAATTGCTCTCTAGTACTCTTCCTGGGTAACTTCGCCCTTATTGGCTGCGGCTAACAATATTTTGACTGCGGTGAAATGCCTTCTGATCCTACAACTCCTAAAATATTATCTCATACTCTCTACTCTCTATCTAGGGGTTCTCTAAAGCCACTCTCCCACTTGTTATGAGATTCTAATAGCATCTATCTAGCAGATTTGCCCTAGCCATTATATCGTTACTTATCCCACATTTAAAGGTGAATTCTCCTACTCATTCATTGGTCTTACATTAGCAAATTTATAAATTTCCCATGATGGTCATTCAATCATATTTTCATTGGACCTTTCATGCATCACTGGTTCAAGTCTACAATCATTATATCATATGATTTCATTACTCAAATAGTCAATCATATCATAAGTTCACAGGCCATAATAAGTGTCAAAGCTCATATATCTATCAACAACTAATATGAAGCCTATTTCTCAATGGTTACATTCTATGTTATCAAAATACACACTCCTACACTTAGCAATATAGATACATGATGATGCTATACAAAGGTTAACAAAATTAGCATCTACTCTATTCCACTCAGACCAAGTGTAGCTCCCTACACCAAGCCTCAGCTCATGGATGTTTATCTACTTACTTACCTTTATCCTTACCCGAAGAATCTTCACCTGAAATATTTAGCCCATAAAATGGGGTGAGATGTAAATCTCAGTAACCAAGGCAAATTCTATCATATATTCCAGTTTAATTAACAAATATGCATGATTTCACATAAGTATCAGAAAACATACCAGTCATGTCAGTAAATGAAACAATTAGGCTATCATGATTACTATCCCATACTAGCAATCATATTTCTATATGTTAAAGGCCAATAACATCGAGAGAGGCCATTCACGGCACCTATTCCTTATTGAATACAACCAGGGCTCAGTGCATCTGGGGTTTGATCATAACCCGGTGCCTGATCGAAGTACATGCACGGGTGGTAGCCGTACCACAACTCCACCATAGACTCACAAGGTCCAATCACAGTACAATAGATAGCCAACCAATTCATTCAGCATTTCAAATCATTCATGTATAGTAAATATGGAATTAAAATAGATATATGCATAGAATTAATATAGTCCCGGTTACCTCACTTGTAGCCAATCCTCTAAGAGCCAATTGAATGTTACTTCAGCCTATGGACACAAAACCAAGCCATTACTATCCTTAATAACAATTTGTATAAGCAAACCTATCACTTAAAAAAAGGTTAAGCTATATAGGACTACTTAGAAACACTTACCCAATCATCACTAAAACTAAATTGGGATTCGGTTGCTCCTACCCCAGAAACCTCAAAATAACACCTCAAATTCTAAGTAAATTCGCAGAGAAACAATACTCATATTATAAATCAGCTATAGGGGTCTCAAACTAGCAAAGAAAGCATGCATCAAAATGGAGAGTTTATACTTACCTAATAACACCCTCAGCCCTAACCTACGAAATTTCACCAAAAAAATCCCAAACAACTACATTTTAGATTTTAGGTATGGTGAAAATACTCTAAATGAAAAACTAATTAGGCCAAAATGAAGAGAAAGAGAAGGGGATTAAGTTATACAGTTATTACTTTGGCTGAATCTTGCTCTAGAAGTGGAAAATGACAGATTTCTTGCCCCAAACCCTAGTCTTCCTTAAAACCTCCGAATTTCTCTTTTATGTTTTAGCAAAATAGGGAAGGGACTGAAGTGTTTAGGGTTTTAGTTGGGTTTAAGTTGGGGCCAATGTGGGTCATGGGCTGACCCAAGGGTTCAATGGCAAGTGGATTCTGATTTAAACCTTATTGGGCCAACTTCAATATGTTAGGCTGCAGACATTTAATTGGGCCAGACCAAGTTTGAAGGACTTAATTGATTTGGGTATGCTTAAGGGTTATTGGGCCAATTACAAGGGCTTATGCAAGTTGGGTCTTGGATTTCTAATTCATTAAATTGAACTGGGCCATCACTAGGTGCTATCTCTTAGGCCAAGCCTCACAATAAGGGTTGGGTTTGCACCTAAAATTCTTGGGCCTCCATTAGTCCCTAACCTTGGCCTACTTAATTTAATTTGGGCTTAGATGGGGTTTATAACTCAATTAAACCTTAAACTATTAATAATTTACCTCTCTAAAATTTCCATATTAATTATTCTTAATTATCCCAAATCTATAATTAATACCTTAATTAATTTTGGGGTATTACAAGGAGGGTCATGAAGCTACTGCAATTCACACATGGGCTACAGAGCACGTGAAGAGAAAAAATGACATTGAGGCAACAATGAATGAAAGGAAAAACATCTAGGTTATGGCTTCTTCAAATACTCTGATGCATAGCTCCACTTATTCAGCACACACGGGTTTTTCAAGAAGGAGAGCATGTGAAATGCTACATTGGGGCCCACTAATTCAGGAGAAGAAAGAGCATTAAGAATAGACTTACATGGGAATGAATAAAGGAGGCACGACTAGAGCACATGGGAGGAGAATAAAAATAAGCTCAGGACAACACGTGAAAATAGGGATCATCCATGAGTCCATCCATCCATTCTTCTCCTATTCAAGTTGTGGGTTATACCTCCATTCTTCCTCTATAATCTTCACTCCATGAACCACTAATTCCATCTTGTGGCTAGCTAGGATGAAGACCATGATTGAAGCTTGAATCCATGGAGATTGTCAAGGGATTGGGCTAAGATTCCTATTTCATTTTTCTCTCTTTCTACACTATTTCCTATTAATGTATTCACTTGGTTAAGTCTTTGATTGAGTAAGATTGGTGTGATTTGTAATTGATAGCTAGTTAGATATTAATTAGGAGAGTAATTGATCGTTAATAGATTGATTTAAGTGTTGGATTTTCTATTTTTTTTCAATTTCTTATGTGTGCAGTCAATGTGTTTGATGAAATGCATGTTAGAAATTGTCTGATTAATTGTTTGAATTGAGGATTCTTTGGAGTTTAATTGGTTAATTGAACATCTTAAGGTGGAAATTCAAAGACTAATTAATTGATTAATCACTCAAATTAAGTATTCATTGACCCTAAAGACAAGAATTAATGATTCAATGTAGAATTGAGGTTTCAATTCAACATCATACTATTAATATCTTGAATCTTGCGTGGTTACTCAAGATAACTTGCATGAACACAAATAGGAACTCTTCGACCAAAACCAATGATAATTGAATTAAGATAAGGATAATGGATATCAAGGGATAAATCTAAAGATAGTCACATGTTTATTAATTACTTTTTAATTTATGCATTTAGGTAATAGTTAGGAATTTTAATTTAATTTAAATTCTAGTTAGTTTGATTAATTCAAAACCCCCTTTAATTAGGTGGCTTTTAGGTTCATCTCACACTTAAAGGGCTTCTTTTAAATATTGCAATCTATTTCCAAGGGAAATGATTTATGTTGCATCTTATATTATAAATCTTTTCCAACCTAGTTTATTTGAGGTTGCTCAACACAACCATCAAGGCACTTAAAGTAGCTTAAATTTGATATAAGAGTTCCCTCTTAAGGCACTTAAAGTAGCTTAAATTTGCATGTTAAGTGTCCATAAGATTATGTAGCAAGGAAATGAATTAGAATGGGTTCTAATGGATTGCCTTGCTTTTGAATGAATGTGTTTAGGCCAAGCTAAAGCAAGTCCATAATTTTGTGTATGTGAACCCAAGAAACATGTAAAGAAAAAGTAAGAACAAGTGGTTTAGTGGCATCTTGAACCTCCACAAGTCTTAAGGTAACTTTCTCTCCACTTCTTGCATGCAATTGAGTGCTTGAATGAGTTGATATACTTTTATGTGCAGTTGCTTGATGCTTTCATGAAATATGATCCATTATGTATTCATATGAGCTTTATGAATACTTTATGTTTATGAAAAGTTTATGTGTTGGCTCTTAACTTCCTAAGGTATGGAATTGAGCACAGTAGCTGTTCCTTGATCCTAGGTTGAGATTAGTAGAGTCCAACTAGTTTTATGATGTTGCCATGGCTAGAAATGAATGAGTTTTCATATTATATGACATATATGATTTACATGATGCATGTGCATAGCATTCTTACACCACATATATTGCATTCACTCATGGCATTTTTGTTTGCATTGAATTGGATGAGTTTATGCTACTGAGATTCTCCTCGAATCTCACCCCCATGCTCTCACTAACATTTTCAAGTTGCTTAAGCAAAGAGAAAGAGGTTGAGAGGCATTAGACTACAGAAATTGATGTATCATGAAGTTTGCAATGCAAATAGTCTAGCTTTTGACAAGTGTTTATGTATAGCTAGGCAATTATGTGTGGATGATGGTTACTTATGTATTCAATTATGTTTATGACTGGAACTAAGTATTTGAGTACGAGAACATATATATTAATTATGTGAATGTATGATTTGGCAATGAATGGCTAAGATAATGTATGAAATGTTATTAAAAAGCATGTGTTAGTTAAGTATCAAAAGGTCAAATTTTTATCCAAATCCTTTGGTATGATATGGAATAATTATAAATGCCATTTAGAATGATTATTAGAATGATTAAAACTTAATCCAAGTGGAAGAATTCCATTTGGATGCCAAATGACCCAAACGTATGCCAAGGTTAGGTATAAAAAGACCCTAAATAACTCTTATACCCAAAGTGGCCAATGACTTAATTGGAGTTTAAGATTCGGCATGCATATAGACCTTTAAGAGAGATTTCTAATAAGAGAAAGACCCTAAATTTTGGAGATTCACATAATATTCCACAAATTTCCAAATTTCAATAACTTCTGTAGAATAGTCTCTAGTACTGTTCATATGGCAATTCTGGTTTCTAGTAGACTAGAATGACCAAATGAACTCCAATGCTTATAAAATTTTGTAAAAATATATTTAGAATTACAAGCTTTCTGGGTTCATTAAGTTTGCATAAAAAGGAGTTGTATAGAGGAAATTATGAATTTTTAAAGTCAAGGGTCAAATTATGCCTGAGTATTATACCAGCCATTGATATGTAAGGATTTTCATGGGCCAAATGAGCTCAGATGCTCAACATATAGATCTCATCTCAAGCTTTCATCACAACTGAGATTGCTTAAAATGGAGTTATATAGCCCAGTATATGGAATTTTAAAGCTTAGGCCTGTTATATGCCTTTCTTTTTGCAGCAAGTAACTATTTCATTACTTTTGGCAAGGCAAATGAATTGAAGTTTGCCTAAAATTTTTATAGCATATAGTTTACATCCTAAGATTTCCATAAACATCTAATTTGCATGGTTTGGAGTTATATAGCTCAGGTTTGGATTTTCAAAGTTAGTGCAAAGGTCATAACCATGTTGTCATTTCGGGTCTTATGAAGAGTTTGTGTGTTTCATGAGCTAAGCATGATAAAATGAGTATGAACAAACTTGTTTATGATGAAAATGAACTAAGGAAAGGAAAGAATGAAGGTTGGACCCCTATAGCTCAAAATGACCTGTAAGTAGCCTAATTTAGTTGATGAATACTTTGAAAACTTATGAATGGATGTGATTTCTAATTGAAACTCCATGATAGATGTGCATGAGTTGGTTGGATAAGTTTACTAAGGATTAGTTTGCAATAGACCTTGTCAATATAAGAGCTGAGATGATATCTTGTCAATAAGGTTAAGAACCTTGTCCACAAAATCTTATATTTTATAATATGAAATTTGAGACCTTATCAACAATGTTTTCTATCAGTAAATATGAGGTTCTTTAACATAGTAAGTTGTAGTAAATAACATGTGATGGTGTGACATAAAGTGTTTTAGTATTGCGAGTTCTGTGGCCTTGTGATGACCCATATGTTACTTAATGTTGACACCACTCAAGGGTATATGGACTAGGGAGACACCATGTGTAGTTAGGCTAAGAGTTCTCTTAAGTGATTAAAGCGGAGTGCAATCAAGCTACCAAGAAGTCTTATAGTCCTTCACCAATGGGTGATGATCTTCTTTTTTATCTTCTTCTACTGAGAAGTCTTGTGTGGTGAAAGATGAAAAATTGTGTAGCTAACCTAGCTAATATGTGATGTGTTGAGTGATGAAACCTTATTAATTAAAGAATGCTAATGAGTTACCGAGTCCATCTTTTTTGTGTTTAAGTTTGTTTATACTCAAGTCCATTGACTAACTAATACAAATTTCATAATATTTTCCTTTTTTCTCTTTTTGTTTAAGTGATAATTGATTCCTCTAGCTAGTGAAAACTAGACTAATGGTTTAAATAGCTTATACATAACATATAATTAGTATACATAAGTATATATTAAAAAAGCCTTAGGATTAACTTAATTACAATTAATATTTGTTATATGATTGACAATGCTTACTCATTTAACCGCTTTGTATAACATCCTAAAATTAAATAAGGGGTTAATTATGGATTTGGATTAATTAAGAAGAATTAACATGGAATAATTGGATGAGTTAAGGGAGTGGAAATTTTGGAGAGATAAATTATTAATATGAGTTTGAGATTTAATTGAGTTAGAAATCCCATTTAGGCCCAAATTAAATTAAGTAGACCAAGGTTATGGACTAATGGAAGCCCAATAATTTTAGGTGCAGACCCAACCTTTTAATGTGAGACTTGGCCAAAGAGAGAGAGCACCTAGGGAGGGTCCAATCTGATTCAATGTGATAGAGGCCTAAGATCCACCTTATATAAGCTCTTATAATTGGCCCAACAACTTTTGTGCAGACCCAAATCAATTGAGCTCTTAAAACTTGGCCTAACCTAATTAAAATCCTGTAGCCTAACATATGAAAGTTGGCCCAACAAAGCTTAAATCTGAAACTCACTTGGAGTTAGACCCTTGGGTCAGCTCATGACCCTTATTAGACCCAACTTAAACCCAACTAAAACCCTAAACACATAAGCCCCTCCACATTTTTGCTGAAACACAAACACAAGAGGATTTTCGCACCTTGAGAGGAAGGCTAAGGTTTGGGGCAAGAAATCCACAATTTCTTACTTCTGAGCTCAAAATCAGCCAAGGTACTTGCTATATAACTTAATCCCCTTCTCTTTCTCTTCATTTTGGCTTGATTAGTTTTTCATTTGGAGCATTTTCACTATACCCAAAATCTAAAATGTGGTTATTTGGTATTTTCTTAGAAGATTTTCGGAGGTAGAGGCTAGGAGGAATTTAGCCAAGGCGAACATCCTGAAACCCTCATATTAACCTAGAAACCTTGGTTTCTCCTATGATAACATCAAGGGATGACTTAGAAATATTAATAGAAGATTCTTATGAGTTGGAATTAATAGGTAATAGAATCAAAGGCTTATCAATGAGTGTTTGTTTCCCTTATGTATATGAGTGCTTGTAATTATATGGTTGATGACTCTAATAACATTAAGATTCAAATTTCCTTATATTTTCTGAATGTAATTAGTTGTAATGACTTTAACCCTAATTTAAGATTATTAATTGCATATTTAGCCTTAATTAAAATGATTAAAATTAGGATCTTCATAGTTGGTATCAAAGTAATGGTTCAGGCAAATGTGTTTGATTTACAACTTTGTGGTTAGAAAACTTGGCAATCATGATGCATGCATGATAGGAATAGGAACATTGTGACCTGGTGATAACTCTCATACACATATATACCTGCCATAGGTGGAGTTGTGTTTTGTTTGCCTTGGGCTATAGCTTAATGAGGGATGCTTGTGCTTGTGCTTGTGGCATTACAGAACTAGATGGCTACACGTAGAGAAACAACTAAAATGTTAAAAGAGATGCAAGAGGCCATGGCTGCAATGGCCAACCGAATGAGAGAACAAGTTGAGGCCCATGAAACTACAGTTAAGGTAATGACTGACCGGCTTCAAGAGCAAGCCGAGGCTTATGCTGTGACTGTGCAAGTGCTACAGCAACTACATGAGAACATGAATAAGCAGAATCAGAAGGTGCCGGTGGAGAATCGTGTTGGTGCCGGTCATAACCCTGGTATGGGACACCAAGGGAAGGATGGCGACCTCTCTATTGTGTTGGCCAAATTTAGATCCTCCATCATTTTTGGGGGAGTTAGATATTGAGAAAGCTTAGAGGTGGCTGATGCAACTAGAGAAGATCTTTAAAGTTATGACCTGCACCACGAAGCAAAAGGCAAGGTTGGCCATATATAAGTTGGAGGGTGAGGTTGAGCATTGGTGGAAGAATGCCTCTAGATTATTGATTGCAAGGGGGATACCTTTGACTTAGGAAAGTTTTGAAATGGCTTTTGAGAGCAAGTATTTTCCCCCATCAATGAGGGTAGACAAGGAAGCCGAGTTAACTTCCTTGAACAAAGGGACATGAATGTAGATCAATATGCAGCCAAATTCATTCAATTGTCCCACTTCTCCTCCTACTTGAAGCGATTTGATGATGAGCTATAGAAGGCTGAAAAATTTAAAAGAGGCCTAAAATCGGAGATTAAGGACAAAATTATATCTCTATAGATTCGCAATTTTGATGAATTGGTGGAGAAATGTAGAGTGACGGAGAGGGCTATGATGGAACGTGAGGCTAAGAGGAAGAAGACCTTGGAGGGTAAACGTGACCAGAGCATGGAGCCCTTTAGGGACGGAAGTAAGAAGGGAGCCAATAGTGGGAGTGGCTCTAGGGGTAGGAGACCACCCCAAGGAATGTCCCTCAAAGAAGAAGTATGGGACCACCAAGAAGTGTAGTGAGTGCCCCACCCCCCTGTGCCAAGTGTGGGAAGAACCATAGGAATGGGCCATGCCCAGTGTGTTATAATTGTGGGAAGCTTGGACACTATGCACTTACTTGCATGGTGTCACGAGAGTCAGCCTCATTGGTTAAACCACCTATCTAGGGAAGGGTGTTTGCACTTATGCAGTAAGAGGCTAGTAGATCCCTTGGTCTGATCTGAGGTACTTTACTTGTCCATAATCATGTCGTAGATGCATTGTTTGACTTGGGTGCGACCTATTTATTCATCTCATATGACTGTGTTAAGCGTCTAGGTCTTAAAATTAGCTTATTACCATTTGAATTATCTGTGTCTACCCGTACTGGATATTCTATGATTACATCTGATGTATGCTTAAATTGTATTATACAATTGGATAGCCATTGTACTACCCTTGACTTGATTTGCATCCCTTTGTGTGATTTTGATGTAATCATTGGTATGGACTGGTTGTAGGCTAATTGTAACCGTAAGACTGTTTCCTTACCTGCAAATATACCTGAAACTTGTCTTATGATTGAGCTTACTTGTGTGTCTGTAGCCCAAGCTGGGAAGTGCCTTGGGCGTGGTTGTCAAGGGTTTCTAGTATTCTTTTCATTGCATGTTAAGGTTGATGATGGGTTGAAGGATATACCTGTGATTAGGCAATTCCCTGAAGTTTTCCCTAAGGAGTTTAGTGGACTACCCTTGGAGAGAAAGCTAGAATTTTCCATTGATTTGGTACCCAGTACAGGTCCAATTACTAAGGCCCCGTATAGAATGGCACATGTTGAGTTAGTTGAGTTGAAGAGTCAATTAGAAGAGTTACTTGAAAAAAGGTATATTAGACTAAGTGTATCTCTGTGGGGAGCACTAGTGTTGTTTGTTAAGAAGAAAGATGGTAGTCTTAGGCTTTGCATTGACTATAGACAGTTGAACCAAGCGACCATCAAGAATAAATTTCCTTTGCCTTGAATCGATGACTTACTTGACCAATTAGTTGGGCGTTAGTCTTTTCAAAGATTGACCTTAGATTGGGATATCACTAACTTAGAGTCAAAGCTGAGGATGTACCTAAAACTGCCTTTAGGACTCGATATGGCCACTATGAGTTTCTAGTTATGCCTTTTGGGTTAACCAATGCCCCTGCCATTTTCATGGATTACATGAATAGGAATTTTAGGCCTTATCTTGACCGGTTTGTGGTAGTGTTCATTGATGACATTCTTATCTTCTCTAAAAATAGTGAAAAGCATCTTAAGAAAGTTCTTCAAACATTGAAAGAGCATCAGTTGTATGCTAAGCTAAGCAAGTGTGAGTTTTGGTTGTGGGAGATCAAATTCCTAGGTTATATGATATCTGAACAAGGGGTAGCAGTAGATCTTAGCAAGATAGAAGCGGTATTGAATTAGGAAAGACCCAAAACGGTGACTAAAATCTGTAGCTTCTTAGGTCTAGCTGGCTACTATAGAAGATTCATTAAGGAATTTTCTCAGTTAGCCATGCCCTTGACAAAATTGACTAGGAAGGACTAACCATTTTTGTGGGATGCCAAGTGTGAGGATGCTTTTCAAAAACTTAAGGGTAGGCTTACCACCGCACCTATGTTAGTAATACCTAACCCTAAAGAAACATTCACAATCTATAGTGACGCCTCTAAGAAGGGATTAAGGTGTGTCTTAACGTAATAAGGTAGGGTGATAGCCTATACCTTTAGACAACTTCGACCTCATGAGGAGAATTACCCCACCTATAACCTAGAGCTAGCGACTGTAGTTTTTGCCTTCAAGATTTGGAGGCACTATCTCTGTGGTGCCCAATTTGAGGTGTATAGTGATCATAAGAGTTTGAAGTACTTGTTTGATTAGAAGGAGTTAAACATGAGGCAAAGGAAGTGGATGGAATTCCTTAAGGACTATGATTTCTCCTTAAAGTATCATCCAAGGAAGGTGAATGTAGTCGCCGATGCCTAGAGTAAGAAATCTATTCATATGGCAATGATAATGCTTAGGGAGCAAAGGTTGATTGAAGAGTTGAGATACTTGAATCTATCGATTTCAATGAATCTCCTTCTTTTGGGAGAATTAAGGATAGAAAATGACCTTGGGAAGAGGATTAAAGAGGCCTAAGAGCTAGATGTCTACTGGGGAGGAATTAGAGAGCAACTGGGGAGTGGTGAGGTCAAAGATTTTGACCTATCAGAAGATGGCTTGGTGAGGTACTAGGGTAGAGTGTGCATACCCAAGGATGAAGAGTTGAGGAATATAGTGTTGTCGGAAGCTCATAAGAGTAGGTACATCATCCATCTGGGCATCACTAAGATGTATAGGGATCTTAAGAAGAGCTTTTGGTGGTCCGAGATGAAGTCAGACATAGCGAAGTTTGTTCCTAGATGTCTATTTTGTCAAAAGGTTAAGATTGAGCACCAAAGACCTGCAGGTTTGTTACACCCTTTAGAAATTATAGAATAGAAATGGGATAGTATATCCATGGATTTTGTAATGGGTTTGCCTAGAACATCCTCAGGTTATGATGCTATTTGGGTTATTGTGGATAGATTAACGAAGTCTGCCCACTTTCTACCTATTAGAGCCACTTATTCTCTAGATAGACTAGCTCAACTGTATGTTCATGAAATTGTAAGATTACATGGTGTCCCTAATAGCATTGTGTCAGATAGAGATCCAAGGTTCACATCAAAATTTTGGCAGTCTCTACAAGAAGCTTTAGGTACTAGTCTTAACTTTAGCACTGCCTATCATCCTTAGTCTGATGGATAGACTGAAAGGACCATCCAGACCCTTGAGGACATGATTAGAACTAGTGTGCTGGAGTTAAAAGGGAGTTAGGATGTTTACTTGCCTTTAGCTGAGTTTGCTTATAATAATAGTTACCATTTTAGTATCCAGATGGCACCATTTGAGGCACTTTATGGGAGGAAGTGTCAGTCACCCTTATGTTGGGTAGAACTTAGTGAGAGAAGTCTCTTAGGTCCAGACATAATAGACCAAACCACCTACCAAATAAAACTCATTAGAAAGAAGTTGTTAGCTGCCTAGAGTAGGCAAAAGAGTTATGCGGATAAGAGAAGGGGGCCTTTAGAATTTGAGGTAGGAGACCATGTGTTCCTTAAGGCTACTCCGGTGACGGGTGTAGGACAGTCTATCAGGACAAGAAAGCTTAGTCCTCGTTATCTTGGTCCTTTCCAAATCCTTGAAAGGATAGGACCCGTGGCTTATAGAGTTGCTTTACCTCCAAACTTAGCTAGATTGCATGATGTGTTCCATGTGTCCCAATTGAAAAAAGTATCACCTGGACCCTTTACATGTCATTGAGCATGAGAATGTGCATCTACAAGATAATTTGTCTTATGTGGTTGAGCCGAAAAGGATTGTGGACTCAAAAGTCAAACAGCTGTATAATAAGGACATCCTCCTAGTAAAGTATGGAAGGGACTAACTTTGGATGAAGCAACTTGGGAGATAGAGGAGGTAATGAGGAAGGATTATCTTGCATTATTTGAGTAAGGTATGTCTAATTTTGAGGACAAAATTTCTAAAAGGAGGGAAAAATGTAACACCCCAAAATTAATTAAGGGGGTTAATTAAAAATAATTAACATGGAATAATTAGGCGAGTTAAGGGAATAAATTTTAGAGAGAGAAATTATTAATATGAGTTTGAGATTTAATTGAGTTAGAAACCCCATCTAGGCCCAAATTAAATTAAATAGGCCAAGGTTAGGGACTAATGGAGGCCCAATAATTTTAGGTTCAAACCCAATCTTCTAATGTGAGACTTGGCCCAAGAGAGAGAGTACTTAGGGAGGGCCCAATTTGATTCAATGTAATAGAGGCCTAAGATCCATCTTATATAAGCTCTTATAATTAGCCTAACAACCTTTGTGCAGATCCAAATCAATTGAGCTCTTAAAACTTGGCCTAACCCAACATATAAAAGCTGGCCCAACGAAGTTTAAATCTGAAACCCACTTGGAGTTGGACCCTTGGGTCAGCCCATGACCTATATTAGGCCCAACTTAAACCTAACTAAAACCCTAAACACATAAATCTTTTCACATTTTTGCTGAAACACAAACACAAGAGGATTTTCGCATCTTAAAAGGGAGGCTAGGAGGGTTTAGGGCAAGAAATCCATCATTTCTTACTTCTAAGCTCAAAATCAGCCAAGGTACTTGTTATATAACTTAATCCCCTTCTCTTTCTCTTCATTGTGGCCCGATTAGTTTTTCATTTGGAGCATTTTCACTATACCCAAAATCTGAAATGTGGTTGTTTGGTATTTTCTTAAAGGATTTTCGGAGGTAGAGGCTAGGAGGAATTTAGCCGCGGCAAATGTCCTAAAACCCTCATATTAACCTAGAAACCTTGATTTCTCCTATGACAACATCAAGGGATGAGTTAGAAACATTGATAGAAGATTCTTGTGAGTTGGAATTAATAGGTAATAGAATCAAATGCTTATAAATGAGTTTGTTTCCCTTATGTACATGAGTGCTTATAATTATATGGTTGATGACTCTAATAACATTAAGATTCAAATTTTCCTGTATTTTCTGAATGTAATTAGTCGTAATGACTTTAACCCTAATTTAAGATTATTAATTGCATATTTGGCCTTAATTAGAATGATTAGAAGTTAGGGTCGTCACACTTTGCAAGTTGGTTAATGCGCTTGCTAATGTCTCTAAAATCCCATCTATATGGTTTCTAATTGAATAACTTTCAAACATATCACTCTAACCCCAATTGTTTTTCAAATTACATTTTGACCTACTATGCCTTTTTTGTAATTTAGTCCCTAAAATCCTTTTAGATAAGCCTCTCCTCCCATATATTATTAGAATATGCTTACCAAATCTAAATAAAAGTGTTTTATTATACTGCATCCGCATAGAATCATAATAAAAGCACTTACTTTTTCCTCAAAATATTTATTTTTTGAGTTTATTAAATTGAAAAATAATTCTGTACCAAAGTCTCTAAAATTTTAGTTCTCATAAGTTGTCATATTTGATTCTTCAAAAGAGTCCATATGGTTGTCTTGTTGTAGCAATGATGATAATCATGATGAATTCTTACATTAAAAGCATAAGATTCAGGAGATCAGAAATTCTTGTTTGCCTTTTAGTGCAACAAAAAATAAAAATATTTATATATTGTTATTAGGGCTAATTAAGATTTTCATAATTGTTATAAGTATATTGGGCTTTACACTTCAATGAGGTCTATCATTTTTCATAAAAATAAATTATCTTAATAAAAATTAGATAAATTTAAGTTATAAAGTAAAGGTATTGGGAAATAATTTTGTTTAAAATGTAACACTCAAATAATATCTAATTCGAGATATTCATGGCATATGCATTGATTAAAAGGAAAATTGAAGAATTTATATAGATTGATATTATTGTTTAAGGGCATTGGACACTCGTCTAATAACAATGCAAACCCAAGAGAAAAATGCACCTGCTTGAAGGAAATTGTTGACTCTTTTCAATGAACCCAAATTATTAAAAAATGTTTGTAACTATGATTTTTTATAAATTATTCAAACCTTTAATGTTAGACTACGATATCTATGACCTTTTTTGACCAAACACTGATTTTAGAATAAAAAAACGATTAACGGAGCATAGTATATATTCTAACAGTACAACTATCTATTTAAATATTCACACTCATACATAGTCAGTCCCCATCCTCGTAAGATGGACCTTCAAACACAGGAAGTTACTAAACATCAAAATTAAACAAGCACATAATGCTTTCTTTCTTTTTTTGTTTATCAGATTCTGATTAAAAAAAAAATGTATTCAAACAACACCAACGCTTATTTAACTACTCATATTCATCTATTTAAATGACCAAAAATTGAATGTTCTCATTTGTTTCCTCACAAGATAAAGTTTATAAATTAAATCGGATGCCATTATTTATTAATAGATAAAATCTCATCGGATCCTAATTTTGGAAAATTAAATATTTAAAAATTATACTTTATCTCCTTGATGAACTATAACTTAATTATAATAATGGTACTTGAACATTGAAATGTCACATTTTACTCTAAACAGTTATAAAAAGTAAAACAATTATTCATTTGTTAACTTAACGTCTAATACATGACCAAAAGAAGTCAACCTTCAAAACCAATAAAAATTGACTTTCAAACATTCAAAGGCCTATTTTTATTTATTTTGAGAAAAACTATTGTGTCATTTTGAAAAAAACACTACATTTTCTCAAAATAGATAATACAAAACTATCTTTTTTTTTCTCAAAATAGATAATACAAGTCAATTTTTAAATGTTCAAAAGTCAATTTCTATTGATAATGTGTCTATTAGACTTAAATATAACAAATGATTAATAATTTTACTTTTTATGATAATTCACGAAGAAAACGCGTTACGTTTAAAAGTTTAGATACCAATATTGTAATTAGGATTTACTTTCGGAGTAAAATGTAGTTTTCTCAAAGACGCAATAATTTTAATGCACTATGTACTTCCGTCTCTTTTCATCTAAACTGATAAAAGCCACACACTGTTACTGAATTTTAATTTATTTCTTGCAATTTAAAATTTTATAATCAAATCTCTATAGTTTAAATTAATGATTGATATTCTCTTAAAATTTGTGGATGGTAGAAGTGAGGTTTCGCTTAACCAATGCTAATATCAAAGCTGCAATGGTAAGCAATTTTGCCCTAAGCAAATTTTCCCCATCTTATCTTCCCAAAATGTATCTAGTTCGTCTAGTTTTTTTAATGCAAGTAATTTATAGATATTAAATTATTATTTTGGTTTCCATAGCATTACTCAAATTTTAATTTACTCTTTATAATTTAAAAATTTATATTTAAATCTTTTATAATTTAAAAAATTGGTTTAATATCTAATGTTAAATTTTCTTAATAATGTGCTATATCAAGAAACCTTATTTTTGAATATATTTAATTTATGTCAGCAAAGACTATAATTCAAATAATGAAATGAAGTTAACTTATATATATGACATATAATGCAACCTATATTAAGGCCCTATTTGATTTAATTCTGTAGAATAATTTTTTTGTTTTCAAGAACAAAAAAATAAAAAAAAAACCTATTTAATAATGTGTTTTTAATGAAATATTTTGTAAAACAAAAAAATAAATTTTTGTTTTCAAAAATAAAAAACTCAGAACACTTTTTAAGTGTTCTGTAGTTTTTGTTCTATAGAATCAAATAAAAAGTAGAAAATAATTACTTTTCAAAATAATGATTCAAACAATTTTTTTAATTTTTTTGTTCTCAAAAATTTGTTCTTAAAAACATATGTTTTAAAAAAATTAAAACAAAAACAATTTCAAACAGGCCCTAAGTTACTTGAATGAGTTAGTTTAAATTATATATATTTAAAATATTTTGATATGATACAGGATTAATTACAACGAAGAATTTAATGGAACAATGATACAAATATAACAATAGGAATTGAATTAAAATTTTTTTACTATGATAATTTAATTATAAATTTTAAATTATAAGAATTAAAAGAAAATTTTAGTAAAAGTATAAGGATTAAAAGAATAATTTAACCATTTATGTATGATGTGCTTCTATTTATTAATTTTTATTTTGGCTTTCTTTTTTCAAATGAGCTTTTGTATGGTTCTAGCCAGTAGGTATGTGTTAGCGAATAGGAGGAAGAAGGGGAAGAAGATAAGTGAGGATGGGACATTGAATATGATGTGAGGGCAAAGAAGAAACTTAGATAAGGAATGCGTGGTGATGGGAATTCGGATAAGGAACGGGTGGTGATTGGAATTTTGAGGGCAAAGAAGAAAAACGGACAAGGAATGGGTGGGGACAGGAATTTGGATAAGGAATGGGTGGTGATAGAAATTTGGAGGGCAAAGAAGAAAAACAAACAAGGAATGGATGGTGATAGGAATTCGGATAAGGAACGAGTGGTGATTGGAATTCGGAGGGCAAAGAAGAAAAACGGACAAGGAATGGGTGGGGACAAGAATTTGGATAAGGAATGGGCGGTGATTAAAATTCGGAGGGCAAAGAAAAAAAACGGACAAGGAATGGGTAGGGATAGGAATTCGGATAAGGAATGGGTGGTGATAGGAATTCTACTCCTTTCTCGTGCACCCTTTTTCTCTATGTTTATGGAAGAGGATTTGCGCCATTTAGATTTAATTTGAATAACTTAAATTTTATAATTTTTTTTGTTAATATAAACAAATCATCATTTTTTTTTAGTTAACAATTAGAAGGTTAGTTTTCTTTTGTGTTCTGCTCCCCATTTAAAAAAAAAAGTCAAAAAAAAAAATAAAATTTGAACCACCTAAATCGAATCTAGGCAACCTAGATCTTTTTTAGTGCACAAAAGAGAGGGGTGCACAGGAGAGGATCAAAATTTGTGAGCATAGGTTACTGACTGACTTGCATTGTCGTAGAACTAGGTACGTGAAAGCCTTTTTCAGATAATACATGAAGAAAAAAAGTATTAAATACATGGGCGAGCTGAGTTATATATATTGTTTGGAAATTGAATTTGTAATCCAACCCTTCAAATAAAACCCTGGGGGACCCTATTGATAATGTGTCTATTACACTAAATGATTAACAATTTTACTTTTTATAATAATTCACAAGATAAAGTATTACATTTAAAAGTTTAGATAACAATATTGTAATTAGAATTTACTTGGAGAGTAAAATTTACTTTTCTCAAATACGTGATAATTTTAATGCACTAAGTGCTTCCGTCTCTTTACATATCAACGGAGAAAAGCCACACACTATCAGCCACTTCCATTTTTCTTCACCATGGCTGCTGCCCAAACCATCTTCTTCTTCTGCTTCTTTTTTATCTCTATTCTTCTGTTACTGAAAATAGGCAAGAACAAGAAAGCTGATATAACTTCAACTTCAAAGATACCTCTACCTCCTGGGCCATGGAGGCTTCCTATCATAGGCAACATTCCCCATCTCCTAGGCTCTCTTCCCCATCGAAAACTCAGAGACCTAGCCAAAAAATATGGAACTTTAATGCATGTTCAGCTAGGAGAGGTCTCTGCCATTGTCGTTTCATCTCCACAATATGCTAAGGAGGTTATGAAAACACATGACGTCACCTTCGCATCAAGGCCTCGTATTATGGCCACAGATATTCTAGCTTATGGCTCAACCAACATAGCGTTTTCACCTTACGGCGATTACTGGAGGCAGCTGCGAAAGATCTGTTCATTGGAGCTTTTAAGCCAAAAAAGAGTCCAATCTTTCTCGCCAATCAGAAAAGAAGAGGTTTCTAATCTCCTAAATTGGATTGGTTCAGAAGAAGGACAAGTTATTAATCTCACCGAAGCTACCTTTTCCCTGATATACACAATCACTTCGAGGGCTGCTTTTGGGAAGAAGCGAAGAGAAACAGAAGAGTTCATAGAAGTGATTACACAAGGTGTTGAGTTTGCTTCGGGTTTCGTCGTTGGTGACTTGTTTCCTTCCATTAAATGGCTTCACTTACTCTCTGGATTGAGGGCTAAGCTTGAGAAGTTGCATAAGAGGAGCGATAGGCTACTTGAAAACATCATTGACGACCATAAAAGAATAAAGGCAAACTCAGGAACTGCTGAAGCTGAAGCAGAGGAAAATCTGATTAATGTTCTCTTGAAATTTGAGGATGTCAGCAGTGACAACCTCGGGTTCCGCTTAACCAAAGATAATATCAAAGCTGTAGTCTTGGTAAGCATTATTGTGGCATCTTATCGCAGAATCGTTGCAGTAATGAATAGTAATGAATATTACTCCGTGCAGTAGGGGCAAAAATGCTTTAAATAATGTATAGTGTTTAGAGAGGATGAAAATTTTAATTATAAAAAATTATATTTTAAAAATTTTAATTAAATGTTATAATTTTTAAATACCCTACATTATATTTTAGTTAAAGAAATATATTTTTGCCCCTGCACCAATTGCATGTAGTGATAAATATTTTTGCTGACGATTACATTCCATCTTATCTTCTAAAAAATTAATGCATCTATGGATTTCATCCTTTTTTTTTTAATGCAACAAGTTTATGAAGGTTGAATTGCTCTTTTAGTTTTTATACTATCACTAAATTTTCATCTATTTCTTACAATTTAAAATTTTATAGTTAAATTTCTATAGTTTAAATTAATGATTAATGTTCTCTTAAAATATCTGGACGGTAAAAGTGACATAAGATTTCGCTTAACCAATACTAATATCAAAGCTGCAATAGTAACCTGCATAAACATATATTTATTAACCCATATATATCCCCATATATGAAAGTATTACACAAGACAAATCATGAATAGCGCTGTGGTATAAACTCATAAATAATATATATTACAACTGTATATCTTTACACATTTATTTTACCATTTAGGAATGAAGTGCTTCTATTTATTAATTTTATTTTGGTTTTCTTGTTTTAAACGAGCTTCTGTATGATTCCAGCTAATAGGTATGTGTTAGCCAATAGGAGGGAAGAAGGAGAAGAAGATAAGTGAGGATGAGGCATTGAATTTGATGTGAGGGCAGAGAAGAAAAACGGATGAGGAATGTGTGGGGATAGGAATTGGGATAAGGAATGGATGGGGATTGGAATTCTAATCCTTTCCCATGTGTCCTCTCTCATGGAAGAGGATTTGGGCTATTTAGGTTTAATTTGGGTAGCCTAAATTTTATAATTATTTTTTTAATACATACAAATCAACATTAATTTTTTTTTGAATTAGAAGTCAAAAGATTATTTTTCTCCTGAGTTAGAATATTATTTAAAAAAATAAAAGAAGTAAAAAAAATTATGAAATTCGAGTTGTCCAGATCAAATCTGGAGCACCCAGGTCCTTTCCAATGCAAACAAGAGAGGGAGCATGAAAGGATCAATATTCGTGGGGATAGATTATTGACCGACTTGGTTTATTCTAAAACTAGGCATGTGAAATATCGTGAGATATGAGGAAAAAATCATTAAATATATGGGCAAGCTGAGTTATACATGTTGTTTGGAAATTGAACATGTAACCTAACCCTTCAAATAAACCCTGTTGGACGCTATTCTCATTGATCTAGTTGGGTCATGGGAGGATTTTTTTTTAATGCTATACTATGTGAGAAAAGAAAAAGTGCAACACAAAGAGAAATAAAATTAATGAGGACATCTCTTTTTATCACTTATCTATTTTTTTTCTTTTTTTCTATCCTAAATTGATTGTCTGAATTTTTCTTTAAAGTGAAAGAATTTGAATTCAGTTGGGTCTTTGCACAACCCTAAGTGTGGTTTGCCAATAAATTTAAGCCTTAAATCTTTGATTGAGATTATTAAAAAATAAGTAAGGTTTGCCCAACTTTGTTAAAAAGGTAGGCTAAACTAGCATTTCACTAGCCCATATATTTACGGAAGAAAAAAAATTGTTTTGTCCTATTGATCTTAGGCCATGTATTTAGATGGGTTGAGCTTTTGACAACTATACACACACACACACACACACACACACACACACGTGATGAAGGAGTTTTAGGATTTGTTTCTTGGGCTAGCCTACTTTCACAATAATTGAGAAATAGGTTATAATTTTTGGGTCTTATCTTGGCTTTCTATATTCAGTAACCACAATTTTATGATGAATACAAGTACCCTTATAAATCTATTATTCTATTTGGTCTTACAAATTCATATAATGTTTTATTCCTATCTAACTTAGGATAATTAATTGTTAGGATGTGATCAGTGCTGGAAGTGAGACTTCGGCAACAACCCTCAATTGGGCAATAGCAGAGATGATAAAGAATCCAAGAGTACTGAGAAAAGCACAAGCTGAGGTGAGAGAGGTATTTGACAGGAGAGGGAAGGTTGATGAAAGTGGAGTTGTAGAACTCAACTATCTAAGATCAGTTGTGAAAGAGACCTTAAGATTACACCCAGCTGCTCCTCTTTTGCTTCCAAGGGAATGTGGAGAAGCTTGTGAGATAAATGGGTACCAAATACCTGAGAAATTCAAGGTCATTGTGAATGCTTGGGCTATTGGAAGAGATCCAGAGTATTGGAATGAACCGGAGAAGTTTAACCCAGAGAGGTTCTTTGACACCTCGATTGACTATAAAGATCATAACTTTGAGTTCATTCCATTTGGTGGTGGAAGAAGAATATGCCCAGGAATGAGCTATGGTTTGATAAATGTTGAATTCCCACTAGCAATGATGCTTTATCATTTTGATTGGAAACTTCCCAAGGGAGTGAAGAATGAAGAGCTTGACATGACTGAGCATTTTGGAACCACTGTTAGAAGAAAAGATGATCTCTTCGTGATTCCCTATGTTTGTCGTCCTTTACCTCTTTCATAAACCTTGTGTCTAATGATTTTTGTTTTAAATATGTAAAAACCTTTTTATAAAATGTTTAAATACAATTAGTAGCAATAAATATTAAGAAATTTAAAATGTATATCTTATTTGTGTCTTAAATAGTATGTAGTAATATGATTTTTTTTTAAATGTCAAACTCAAGTTTTTTAATGCAAGGGTTTAGCCATGTGATCATAACACATTAATATTTTTCATTATTTAATTCCTAATTTTCAAAATAAGTCTCAATTGCTTAAAAGCCTTGGCTTAATTGGTACTTTTCATCAATATAAGTGTTAGGAGTCTTTATAGACATATACCGTTTAGCTGAATATAATGATTTTGATTGGAATAGGAATGAAAATAAATTTTGATCGAATAAAATCTTATGGCTTATTATTATGTTTAGCATAGCAAAGTAAGAGGAGTGATAATTTCATTCCATTCTTATATTTGTTTTGTTGATAACAAAGCAAGAATGGACAAGAAAGCTAACTAAATGATTATAATATCTTTTTATGAAAAAATGTAAACATTAATTTTTTAAATTTATAAAAAAAAAATTTAATTACCTATAATAAAAAGAGATTAAAATATTTGTTTATATCTTTTTTTTGCAAAAGTTTTTCTAAATGCCATATAAAAAATATTTAGATATTCTTTTGCTCATGCCATTTTTTGTTATTTTAAAAATTTTAAAAGCACAAGATGGTCAATGGTAAAGCTTGTTCCCATTACAACCAAACATCATTTTAAGTGATTCTTATTTACATTTTTTCGGGTCCAATTTCATCCAACTAAATATAACATAAATTTGATTCTTAGCCCACCTCTTTTCTCATTCCTTTTGCTATGAAGATCTTATGACTCCTTTCTTGTAGCAACAATAACAACAATAACAATCCTACAATTCTATTAACTCTTCATGTAATGTTTGAGCTTTTAACTTAGTTGAATGAAAAATTTTGAAAGAGGTCAAGAATTGTAATCTCAATATTTTGATTTAAAGATGTGTAACAATTCTAACTACTAATGACATTAATTAAGAATAATTGCGTTCTTAATTGAGTGCTCTTAAGGTCTAATTTGGTTAATGAGTTAGCCATGGATGGAAATATGAAAAATTTTGAACCTTCAAATAATCACTATTCACCATCAAGTTGTACAATGGGATTATTGTTTTTAGCTATTGAAAATTCTCATTAACAATTTTTTCTCAACCAAAATACCTTTAAGAAGCCTAAAAATTTATATATGTTGCATTAAAAGTCATTATTTATCACAAGCGTAGTGAAAATTATGGATTTATAACAAAATTGGGGGTTTCAAGACTTAGGCCGCGGCTTAGAATGGTTGCATTGCGGCCAACTTAGCCTTTGGAGCCTCTAAAAGCTGAATTCTACACTTGCACTGTGACTTGAAGAACTTATGCCACAGCTAAACTCAGGTTTGGATCAAATTTCAACACAGGTATGATTTGCGCAGTGACAAAATATTTGTGCTGTGGCCAACTGCTTATGCCGCGACCAAATTAGCCTTTGGATGATTTTGTATTGCAGCTAGAATATTTTGTGTTATGGTGAAGTGCTTGTGTCGTAGCCAAAATCGCTACTGGAACATAATCATCTCATTTTGACTGCGACTTGGGAAAACTTGGCTGTGATTTGGAAACTTATTGTACTAAAACATTTAAAGGAACGAACTAACAACTTGCTACCACTTCAAAATCAATCCTAGGGTCTTTTAATGGCGAAAAGGCAAGGTTATTAAAGAGTTTGCATTCCTAAAATCTCTATCCAATTATTTTACCTAACTTAAGGATTAAAAGCTAATCCAATAATTCTAACTTTAATTATAACAGCAAAGGTACATGAAGCCACAAGTGAAAACCTTAAAAATGTATTTTTTCCTACCAGTTGACCTTATACCACTTTGAACAAGTTTCAATGAACCAAATAAACATGTCCATATCCCCAAAACCCCAGAACAATTTCAGATACAACATATGACTATGCAACATCCACAAAATTACCCAATGACCTTTCATGATAGCAAAATGACTATAATGACAACAAAAACAAAGAGTTGCTTCTTTTTAAGTGATAACTTAAAACCCAAAGAATGACTTATAAATTCCTTTAAACACTTTAAGTAGGTGTAAAGAACACATTTAAACTAACCCAAACCTTCAAATCCTTTATACCAATAGCTCAAATATCAATTTTACAATACTAATTATGTAGAGGTCATTGAATATCAAGGTGCTCATTAATAATCATTCAGATATAATCACAAGTACCAATTCCATAATGTCTCATATTATAAAATTAGTTCCTACACTTGGCAATAAATAATGCAAAATGGCAATTATGCAACACATATAACAATGCTAGAATACATACTATACAAACCCATTTAAACAAGAAATTCAAGTCTATACACTATTAAACCATCCTAATAGGCTTCCATTGACTTCTCCTTACCACTAAGAGGTCTGATCCTTGAAAATGTTAGCCTACAACTGAGGTATGATTTACAATCTTAGCAACAAGAGGCAAATTCCATATATATGTATAAATTAATCAACATAATGCATTTTCATATCATCAAATACTATAATTTATCAATTCAGTTAGCAAATGAACTAGTTGAGTTATAAGTGACTACTTTCCTATACCAGTAATCACATCAAACATGTTAAAGGCCATTAACACCGGGAGAGGCCCGTCCACTGCATCTACTCCCCAATGAGCACAACCACGACTCAGTGCATTCAGGGGCTTGATCACAATCCAGTGTCTAATCAAAGCACGATGCACGGGGGACAGCCGCACCATAGCTCCGCCATAGACTTACAAGGTCCAAACACAACATACTAGATAGCCAAACATTCATTATGCATTCAAAATTATACATGTATAGAAAATATCAAATTAAAATGAGTATATATATGGAATTAGGAAATTAATCCTAGTTACCTCAATGAAGCCCAATTACTCTTCCTTTAGCTACCATTATAATTCAAATGCACACAAGGCCTAAAACAAGCATAATCATCATCATTTTACTACCATTTGCAAAGAATTTCCTATCCATTGATTAATTTCATCAAAACCCATTAGAAATCACTTACTTAAGTTCCCAAAGGATTTATTACACCAATTTAAGGTTAAAATACCAAGGATTCACAATAGGCCACTTCCAAGATCTCCATTTTCAAACATGCAAAGACCATGCACCGAAAGTTAATCCAAATGACAACACTCAGCATTTACACATCACAAAATGGTAAGAGGCACTTACCTAATCCTTTAATGATTCTCAAAATTCGGATTTGAGTTATTAGGCCCGAAAAGTATAGTGTTTCACTCTCCTCTCCTTGTATTTTCGTACTATAGCAAAACCCATGATGCAAATCAGTCCTTGGGAGCATTTTCTAGCAAAATAACACATAAAATAAAAGGGAAATGCTTACACAATCATCCTTCTAACTCTTAACTTTGAAAATCTTGCAATAATCATCTAAAGACCAGATTTCCTATTAAGAAGAGATGAAAATTTCCCAAATGACAAACCAATCAAACCAAAATGTAGAGGAAGAAGAGAGGATCAACTTATGTATAACTCACATTTGTTAAATCTCCTTTTAAACTTGTGAATCGGAGCCTATAAGGTAAGGAACCCTAGCACCCTTTCGATATGTGCGAATTTTCCCCTTTGTTTTGCAGAACCTTATGTTTTCAACACCCAAATGAAATGCAAATAGGCTCTTTAGGGTTTTAGTGCATGTAGGCTAGTCCAATGGGCCGAATTTTTCAAGTGATCTGATACTTAACAAGTTGGGCCAAACTATATGGGTTAATTGAGTTCAAAATGGGTTAGGCTTCCATAAGAGTAAAGTATGGTCATATTAATATGAAGTTGGGCCTCTAATAGGAATAATCATGGACTTCTAATAATGTCCTTGACATATATAAATTAATCATAGGCCCAAATCATATTTTAATCCATAAACATTATTTTACTGTCCCTAAATGATCTAATTAATAATTATTATGTTAGGATACTGAAATTTGCCATTTTCCTCAAGATTCTTATCTCCTTATAATTTTTCCTTAAATCCCTTTTAATAATTTCATAATCCTAAAAATCACTATTACTTATTTTCAGGCTATTACGTTCTCCCCTCCTTTTACGGATTTTGTCCTTAAAATTAAACATACCTTACTCAAATAGTATTGGATAATCTTTCCTTAAAGCTTCCTCCTTGGTTTCTCAAATAGTTGTTGTGACGACGCTAATTCCTAATTACCATGATTAGGCTTAACTAAGTGGTTAATAATCATAAATTAAAGCCTAAAGTCGATTACAATTAATTAGATTAAAAAAAGTGGAAAAAATTTAAACTTTGATATCATTAAGGCTATTAATTAAACAACTACAACTAATTAAATCTACAAGTGATCATAGATACCAATTAAGCCTTCGATTCATCTTACTATTGATTTCAACTCACAAAATCTCTTATGAACATCCCCAAGTCATTATGCAACATTATCATAATGAATCTTAAATTTTCTAAGTCAAAATAGAGGTTTGAGAATCTTTGCCATGACTTGGGTTTTTCACGCTATGAAGTGTACCCTTAGGACCTATTATTCACGTTTTCGAGATTCTTGCTGCCACAGCTAGCATCCCTTATGCTGCGACAAGATTGCTCACTAACTAGAGTCCCACCATGGCTAACCTATGTAGTGCTATGGTGAGATACCTCCTGGTACTCGCCTTAAAATGTTTCGAATTTTACCGCAGGGAATTCAGTTATGTTACCCGCTTTGGGTAAAATTTCGCCTTGCACTGCGACGAAACTCGCTTTTGACTGACCCTTGGCCATAACTTGTGATATTTGGCTATGGCTTATCCCTCTACTATACCTATAATTCCCAAATTTCCCATACACTCCAACACTCCCTTTAGTAGTACTCTAGGGCCACTCTACATTAATTTGTAGGGCTCTAATGGCATTAATCTACCTGATTTATCCAACATACCTATCATTACCAATTCAAAACATAGGGGTTGATTCTTACTCATCAACAATCTTGCATAAGCAATTTATACATCAATGATAGTAAGAAGGATTCATGACTACTAACAATCATCATCCAAATATAAATGTTAATATAGGTTCTATGCATTGCTAGTTTGAGTTAACAATTAAAATATCACATGATTACATTTTCAAATAATAGACCATATCTTAGGACCAACTAAGTTCCATATCATATATATATAAGTGCATACATCAAATTCCAAGTTATATAAAGCCTATCTCCCTATTAAGTACATTATAGCTCACCAAAACACAAAACTTCTATACTTGGCAATATGATTATATGATGATGCTATACAATAGAATAACCAAAATTATCACCTATCCTAAGTTAAATCAAGCCAAGTGAGGCATTCCTCACACAGGGCCTAGGCTCATGAATGTTCATCCACTAGCTTCCCTTTATCCTTACCCGAATGACTTTCACCTAAAATAGTTAGCCCATAAAATAAGGTGAGATCCAAATCTCAGTAACCAAAGGCAAATTCCATTCATATATTCCAATTTAATCAACATATGTGCATGAATTCAAAAAAGCATTAGAAAATATACCAAGCATATTAGTAAATGAAATAATTAGCCTATCAGTGACTATTATCCCATACTAGTAATCACATTCCATATGTTAAAGGCTATTAACTTTAGAAGAGGTTCATCTATGGCACCAACTCCCAATGAGCACAACCTGGGCTTAATGCATAAAAAGGTCCGATCATAACCCAGTGCCCAATCAAAGCACGACGTACGGGTGGTAGCCGCACCACAACTCCACCATGGACTCACAAGGTCCAAATATAATATATATCAGATAGCAAACCATTCATTTAGCATTCATAAATCATACATTTGCAGTAAATATAAATTAAAGTAGACATATGCATGGAATTAACAATAACCTCAGTTACCTCACTTGTAAACAATTCTTTAAGAGCCAATAAAATGCTACTTCAGTCTATGAACACAAAACCAAATCATTACTATCCCTAATCATCATTTATATCAGCAAACCCATTACTAAAGGAGTTAAACTATAAAGGACTACTTAGAAAACACTTACCAACTACTACAAGAACTAAATTTAGATTTGGTTGTGCCTACACCATTAACCTCAGAACAACACTCTAAATTCTGAGTAAATTCGCATAAGAATAATACAATATCATAAATCAGCTATAAGGGTCCCAAATTAGTAGAAAATGCATTAAAATAAGAAGTTTATACTTACCTAACAATGCCTCTAGCTTCTACCTCTGAAATTCCACCATGAAAATACCAAACAATAAGTTTCAAATTTTGGGTGTGGGTGAAAATGCTCTAAATGAAAAATTGACTAGGTTAAATTAAAGAGGAAGATGAAAGGATTAAGTTATATAATAATTACCTTGGCTGATTTTAAGTCTAGAAGTGGAAAATGAGGCCAAGAAGATGGTGAAAACCTTAGCCTCTAAAAGACCTCCGAAATTTTACTTTGTGTCTCTAAATGTTTCTGTGGAAGGGTGGAAGGGTTGAAGTAAAATTAGGGTTTAGATGGGTTATGGGCTAACCCAAGGGCCTAAAATCCATGTGGGTTTAGTGATAAGCTTGTTGAGCTATGGGTTATAAGGTTAGATGGGTCATATATGAGAGTTGGGCCTACTATAAGAGTCTATTAATATTTGGATCTGCATAAATAAATATTAGGCCTCTAAAAAATAGGGTTGGATCTCCCTATGGCTAAGATTGGGCTTTTTCACTTAACGTAAAGTAATAATTAATTTAATTATGTGGCCCAATTTAATGTCCCCCTCTCTTAATTAATTTTCCTAATTAAACCCATATTAACAATTTATTCCTTTATAAGTTCTACCTTGCCTTTCCACTTACTTAGTTTTACTAATTACCTAGATTAATTCCCTAACCATCATAATTAGTCTTAATTAATTTTGAGGTAATACTTCTCCCCTCCTTTAAGGAATTTTGTCCTCAAAATTAAATGTACCTTACTCGAATAATGCTAGATAATCCTTTTTCATTGCTTCTTCCACCTTCCAAGTTACTTTATCTTGAGTAAGTCCCTTCCATACCACTTTTACTAAGAAGATGTCTTTATTATGTGATTGTTTGACTTTTGAGTCCATAATCCTTTCCAACTTAACCACATAAGACAAATCATCTTGTAGATGCATATTCTCATGCTCAATGATATGCGAAAGGTCTGGGTTATACTTTTTCAACTGGGGTATGTGAAATGCATCATGCAATCTGGCCAGGTTTGAAGGTAAAGTAACTCTATAGGCCATAGGTCCTATCCTTTTAAGGATTTAGAAAGGACCAAGGTAATAAGGACTGAGCTTTCTTGTCTTAATAGACCATCCTATGCCTGTCATCGGAGTAACCTTAAGGAACACATAGTCTCCTGCCTCAAACTCTAAAGGTCTCTTTCTTTTCTCAGTATAACTCTTCTGCCTACTCTGGGTAGCTAACAACTTATTCTTGATGAGTTCTATTTGACAGGTGGTTTAGTTCACTATGTTTGGACCTAAGAGACTCCTCTCACTAAGCTCTACCCAACATAAGGGTGATATGCACTTTCTCCCATATAGTGCCTCAAATGGTGCCATCTGGATACTAGAATGGTAATTATTATTATAGGTAAACTCGGCTAAAGGAGAGTACACATCCCAATTTCCCTTTAACTCCAACACACTAGCTCTAAGCATGTCTTTAAGGGTTTGAATGGTGCTCTTAGTCTGTCTATATAACTGAGGATGATAGGCAGTGCTAAAATTAAGACTAGTGGTTAAAGCTTCTTGTAGAGACTGCAAAAATTTTAATGTGAATCTAAGGTCTCTATTGGACACAATGCTTTTAGGGACACCATGTAATCTCACAATCTCATAGACATACAATTGAGCTAATCTATCTAGAGGATAAGTGGCTCTAATAGGTAGAAAATGGGTAGACTTCGTCAATTTATCCACAATCACCTAAATAGCATTATAACTTGATGATGTCTTAGGTAAACCCATCATAAAATCCATGGATATACTATCCCATTTCCACTTCGGGATCTCTAAATGGTGTAACAAACCTATGGGTTTTTGGTGCTCGATCTTAATCCTCTGACAAATTAGACACTTTACAACAAACTCATATATATCCAACTTCATCCCAGGCCACCAAAAACTTTTCTTAAGATCTCTATAGATCTTTATGGTGCTTGGATGAATGGTGTACCTACTTTTATGAGCTTTTGATAGCACTATGTTCCTTAATTCTTCATCCCTAGGTATGCACTCTCTACCCTGGTATCTCACTAAGTCATCCTCTGATAGGTCAAAATCTCTAACTTCTTTACTTCTTAACTGCTCTCTAATCCTTCCCAAATGTTCATCTAGCTCTTGGGTCTCTTTAATTCTCTTCTTAAAGTCATTTTCTATCCTCAATTCCCCTAAAAGTAGGTTACTAGGATGTGTTGAAATGGACAAATTCAAATCTCTTAATTCCTTAATCAACTTTTACTCCCTAAGCATCATTATTGTCATATGAATAGATTTCCTACTCAAGGCATCGGTGACCACATTCAGTTTTCCTAAATGATACTTTAAAGAGAAGTCATAGTCATTAGGAAACTCCATCCATCTTCTTTGCTTCATGTTTTAAACAAATACTTCAAACTCTTGTGGTCACTATACACCTCCAATTATGCACCATAGAAATAGTGTCTCCAAATCTTAAGAGCAAAAATAACGACTACTAACTTTAGGTCATGGGTGGGGTAATTTTCCTTATGGGGTTTAAGTTGTTTAAAGACATAGGCTATCACCCTACCTTGTTGCATCAAAACACACTATAATCCCTTCTTAGATGTGTCATTATAGACTGTGAAGGTATCTCTAAGGTCAAGAATAACTAATATAGGTGTGGTAGTTAACCTATCTTTAAGTTTTTGAAAGGCATTTTCACACTTGGCATCCTACCTAAAAGGTTAGTCTTTCTTAATCAACTTAGTCAAAGGCATGGCTAATTGAGAAAATCCTTTAGCTGGCTAGAACTAGGAAGCTATAGATTTTAGTCACCATCTTGGGTCTCTCCCAATTCAGTACTGCTTCAACCTTGCTAGGATCTATCGCTACCCCTTGTTCTAATGTCACATGACCTAGGAACTTAACTTCTCGTAACCAAAATTTACATTTGCTCAACTTAGCATACAACTGATGCTCCCTCAAAGTTCCATTCGTCCTTCACTTAGATTATCCCCACCTTCCTTTAGCCCAACCTTCTTAATTGAAGCAAGTCTTTCCTTTTACAAGGTTATCTAGTCTAAGTTTTCAAGTCTTATGTCCAACTATCTCATAAAATTATTGCACACATTATATCCTCATTTATTGTTTGTTAGTAAAAGGTCCATTATTTCTATTAGATGTATAAAATTCCCTCTTATTTTCAATTAGTACCTAAGATTCCTCCTTCTCATTTATTGAGATTCCTAAAGGTTGAAACTGATATGAAGTCTAATCTCATGATTGATTCATTTAAAACCTCAAACATTCTAGGGTCACCCTCATAAGTTCAAACCAAATCCCCCAAGCTCAGGATATGTTCTTCAATAAAACCCCACCTCAAGGGTGCTAATATATTCCCTAAAGTGTCAAGGTAACTTTTTAAGACTTTGGAATGAGTCTCCTTAAATCTTACAAGCCATAGTTCAAGTGGATGTTCTACTAAATGACATAGCTTCAACAACTTGCCTACAACACTAGGAATTTCCAACTCATGATGATGGTTCATTATAGACAATCCAATCGCATCCATAGGTGTAAGCAACATAGGAAAATGCTTAGCAGACCCCTTTTCTCCCTTTTTTATTTATTTTTGTTTTGCACTTGCATAGGCAATAACATAATCACATATATGTGATTCCAAAGACTACCATGATCAATAGATCCAAATGTTTCATCTTGATTCTCAGTTGCTACAAGCATTAGTAGTTAACTTAATAGCATCTATACTTGTTTAAAATTAATTGAACATCTTTTCAGAACTTATGCCATTATGTGGTTCGAAACGACTTCTCATTCATACCTCTTGCACCTAACTAAGGTGTTTTCATACAAGTATAATCATACTTCAAATAGCATACTTCTTACCCTTTTCCGTGATGCTCCAAATTCTCTCAAACTTCTTCACACAAAACTATGTTTGTTTTTTGTAATATTCTATAATTTAGCAATTCATAATAATTCCTAAAGACTAATGAGATTATATCTTGTCAACAAGGTCTAAGATCTAGTCGACAAGAGTGATAAACACATATTTCTATCTAATCTATTCTCCTAAACATAGGCATTTTAATAATAAAATATGGCTTTAAAACTTTAATTAGATAAAGTTTTGTTTTAGAAGCCATTTCTATATCTTAGGAAATTATTTACAAGATTTTAGAATTTTAATGTTTAAATTTCTTTAAATGATTTTGTGAATTCTTCCTATTAAGAATTTCCATTCTTTTGTGCAGTTTCAATGGATAAATGGAGCTTGAATAGAAAATTGATTTGAAGAAGAGCAAAAGGAGAGATAGGCTTCAACTTATGCAACTTCACTCTTCATATAAATGGGTTAACAAGAGTTGACAATGTTGGAACAAAGAAGAGAAAAAGAGAAAGCACCCACTTAAGCTACGGGTTATGGGAGGAAAGAATGAAATAAATTTGCATGGAAGAAAGCATGTGAACAGCCACCCACTCTTCCATATACTCATGTGAAGAGAAGAAACAAACAAAGAAGTAGTTATGAGTAGCAGCTGAACAGAAATGGAAGCAACATGGTTCATTAGTGGATTCATGAGAAGAGCATGAGGAAGCATTAGTTGCTTGTGTGAAACAAGAAGCTGCATGGGTATTTTAAAAAAAAGAAGAGCTTCGAGCTTGGCTGAAGAAAAGCCACAAGCAACATGAACACGTGAGAAGCTCGAGGAAGAGGCTGTGAAGGAGAGGGACACGAACTGCATGAGGAAGCTCAACGCTGTGCAGAATGAAGGAAGAATAAATAGACAGACAATGTGGAAGAAGCTTTGAGCTTGGCTGGAGAAAGAACATGCAGGAGCAGTACGTGGCTAGAGTTCAAGCGAGAAATAAGGAAGCTTCTTCATTCATTCGGGCTGGATATCACGAGCTGCATGATTCATGGATAACATGAAGAAGAGCTGCAGAAACAGCTGAAAACGAGTTGAGGAAGATGATGGGAGACGCTGGATAGAGAACTGAACTAGGAAGCGCAGTTGAGCAGAACGCATGCAGAAGCTACGTCTTTAACACGTTAGAAATGACGCTGAAAGGGAGCTGGGCTGGATGTATGAACTGAGATGGAGTTAAAAGAACGAACATGCCTAAGAAGCCTCTGTTTTTTAGTTTAAGAACAGAGCAAGCAGCAACATCTAGCAGAAACATGAATGAGTAGAAGGAGCTGTGCATGCGTGCATAAATGAAGAGCAGCCCACGTGAGTTACACTCATACAGCTCCATAACAGCAGAATGCTCGAGTCTATGGACAAATGCATGAAGACGATGAACTGGGCAGAACCATGCATGAAGAACAACATCTTTAGCTCGAGAAAAGCAAGCTGAACGAGAGAGAAGCAGCTGGGTAGAGAAGAAGCGTAGAACCAAATGAAGCAAGAGGGAGCTTTGGGCTGAACAAGGAAAACGAGCTGAAGCTTACATGGGATGTGAAAAACTAATGAGGCAGCAGCAGAAACAAAGCCATGTTCTGGTGCCTTGAGCAGATCACGTGGGAGAAGATTACTATATACAATGGGGTCCACCTTATATATATATATATGAAGAGAATCCACGTAAAGCTAATATGAAGGTGCATTAGAAGAAGCACGTGAATAGTATAGAGAAGCTGAGCGTGAAGAAACCAAGCATAATACACACGAAAGAGAATCAGCTTTGGCACGTGATTTTTAATGAAGAAAGGAGTATATTTCATTCATGCCTCTACACTTTATTTACGTCTCTCCAAGTCTGTCACGCTTCCACATATTTAGATATCCTAGTCCATTCATACAACTCCATTCATTCGCCTATTTATTCATTCATATGCAAGAGACTAGATACCATTCAATCCATCCATCAAGCCATTCATTCATTCCATTCACCCCTTCATCCATCCTTCCTCCATCCATTCATTCATACACCACTCCATCTTCCATCTCCATCATCCCATGAAGTTCTAATCTCCATCTTGAGGCTAGCAAGGAAGAAGACCTTGGAGAAGCTTGAATCCATGGAAGAATAATTCAGAATTTTGGCTAAGACTTTTCTATCTTCCTACACTTTTTCTCTTTCATTTATTTTCTTGGTTAAGATGTATTTGATAAGGAAATTGTGTAATTATAATTAGTGGCTGGTTAGACATTAATTAGGAAGTATATTTGTTGATTAATTGATTTGATTAATTTCAATATTATCTGAACTCCCATGTATGCTTCGAAGGTGTTTGATAAAATACATGAGTGAGATTATTTGTTTGAATTGAGGATTCCTTAATGTTTAGTTAGTTAATTAAATATTTAAGATGATTCAGAGGCTAATCAATCAGTTAATCAATCAAATTGGATGTTCATTGATCTTAGAAACAAGAATTAACAATTTAATGCGGGATTGAGGTCTCAATTCAACGTTGGATTATTAATCTCTTGAATCTTGAGTGGTTACCCAAGATAATTTGTTATGAACACAATTAGGAACTCTTAGACCAGAATTAATCATAATTGGATTAGGATAAGGATAGTGGATACCAAGGGACGAATCCAAGGCTAGTCACAAGACCATCTTTCATTCATAATCCATACAATTAGGTAGAATTTAGAAATTTTAATACAATTTAGTTTTAGGTTAGTTTAAACCCCCTAATTTAGGCATTTTTAGAGTCTTTTAATATTTGGAAAACTCAATTAAACATTGAACGCCAATTCCAAGGGAGATGACCTAGGATTGCACCATTCACTATAAAAATTTATTTCGCTTCCTAGTTTTATTTGAGATTGCATGACACAATCGTCAAAGAGCTTGTATTCAGTAATGTGAAATCCAAGACCTTGTCAACAAAGTTTTGATATAGTAAGTACAAGGTCTTTTGACAACAAGTTATAGCATATAGTATATGACGGTATGATAGTTTTCATCCTCATACAATGACTTGTGCCAAGTATAACTAACTCTTCCGCTACCCTAAGAATTCTTAGGCTTTAATTCACGCCTGACTATTTGGAGTTAAATTAACATAATAGGGAGGCTTAATGAGTCTTTTATGTTTATTAAATTGGAAAAAAAATTATGTTCTAAAGTTTCTAAAATTTGAGTTTTCACAAGTTGTCATATTTGGTATATTAAAAGAATAGATATGGTTATCTTATTACAACAATAATGATAATCATGACAAATTTTTACATTAAAAACATATCATTTAAGAGATCAGTAAAACTTTTATTTACCTTTTAGTGCAATGAAAAATCAAAACATTTATATATTGTTATTAGGCCTAATTAAGATTTCCATAATCGTTATACCTGTTAGGCTTTACTTCTCTAATCTTTCTAGCCATATTTCACTAATGGTATGCTCTTGTTCCTTAACTAAAATTTAGCATCCACAATCCGATTAGTGATATTATATAAGATAGATTATCTTGTAAATGCATATTTTCATATTTTATGACATGTAAGGGGTAGGGTTGGTACTTTTTAAGCTGGGATACATGGAATATATCATAAATCTGGCTAGGTTAGAAGGAAGAGATATTTGTTAGGCAATTGATTTGACTCAATCTAAAACCTATGTACTTTGAATTAAGCTTTCTAGTTTTCATAGCCTATCTATCTCTATGACTGGAGACATTCTAATAAACACATGGTCTTAAACCTCAAACTCTAACAACCTTCTTCTTTTATCTGCATAACTCTTTGGCTTGCTCTATGCTGTTAAGAAATTTCTTTCTGATCAATTCTATTTATTAAGAGGTTTAGTCTACTATTTCTGGGCATATAAAGCTCTTCTCTCTAAGCTTAATCCAACATACTGGGGACCTCCATTTCCACCCATAAAAGCCTCATAAGGTGCCATCTAGATGCTGGACTAATAACTATTATTATAGGCAAATTCTGCCAGTAGCAAATAGGTATCCCAGTTTCATTTCATCTCTAGGACACAAGCTCTCAACATGTCCTCTAGGATTTGGATAATTCTTTCTATTTGGCTATCTATTAAGGGACGATAGATTGTGTTGAATCTTAACCTAATTCCTAGGGCATCCTGTAATGATCTTTAGAAATTTAAAATAAATTTGGGATCTTTATATGAAATTATACTCCTAAGTACACCATGAAGTCTTACAATTTCCTTTATGTACAGTTAGGCTAACTTATCTATGGTGTATGTGGCTACAATTGCTAAGAAGTGAATGGATTTAGTTAATCTATCCATTATTAACCATATTGCATCATGCCTTGATGATGTTCTAGATAAACCCATGATAAAGTTCATGGCTATACTATTCCATTTCCACTCAGGGACATCTAATAATTGAAGTAACCCATTTAGCCTTCGATGCTCAATCTTTACTCTCTGACATACTAGACATCTTTATACATCCTCTGTTATGTCAATTTTCATCCCAAGCCACCAAACATTTTCTTTAAATCATGGTACGTCATATTACTGCCTGGATGCATCATATACTTACTTTTATGTGCCTCCTCTAGTATCATATCTCTGAGTTTTGGTTTTCTAGGCACACATAGCCTATCTTTATATTTCACTATCCTATCCTTCAATATGTTAAACTCAGAGGGTTTTTACTAGGATATCTAGTCTCTAATTCCTATCATACACTGATCCTCTTACTGAGCTTCTCTTATCTTGTTTCTTAGTTTATTTCCTATTTGGGTTTCACTCACCAGCAACTTACTAAAATGCACTTGACATTAGAGATTCATGTCTCTAAATCTTTTAGTAAGTTCCTACTCTTTCACCATCATCATGGCCATATGCATGGACTTTTTGCTTAATGCATATGCAACTACATTAGCTTTACCGAGATGATATTTTAGAGAGTAATCATAATCTTTTAGAAATTCTAACCATATTTTTTGTCTCATATTCAACTCTTTCTACTCAAATAAGTACTTAGGACTCCTATGGTCACTGTATATCTCTATGGTTACACCATACAAGTAGTGCCTCCATATGTTAAAAGCAAAGACTATTGCTGCTAGCTTTAAATCATGGGTGGGATAGTTCTCCTTATATGGTTTTATAATACCTTAACCTCTTAGCTCTTACACAATGGTCATATAGGCTATTCCAACCTACATTTGGTATATTGGTTCATATCTGCAAGGGAGCATGCATTTTCATTCACAAAAATTTACATAGTTGGAAAGCCATATATATCATTCATAGCTTTAGGGATCATGTGAACCCATCCACATCATTTTCTATCCGTAACATATCCATACATATCATAAATATTGTGATTCATCTTATATATTTCGGGTTTGGAACCATGCACTAGAAAAATGGAGAATTGCTCTCATTTTGCTGTCACAGCTTTCTAGTGTGAATTTGAAAATTTATAACTAATTCTAAAAAAATCAAAATCATATATATGATAGCTTTATAGAAAGCTCTAGATTTAACTAATGACTAAAATAGTTCTAGGTCAAGAAAATGGCGTTTAGCCTATAAAAAGTAATGGAACAGTACTAAAGGTCGAGCTGCATTACTGATACTATCATATAATTTTAAAAATTTAGTTCTCCCTCCATAGAGCTCTAAATACGATTATCTCAATGGCTATAGAAAGTTTATGATGTATAGTTTATGCTATAAAATTTCATAGGCATTAGACTTCATTTGCCACGAGTGACATAGAAACATAAACTGATCATATGAATAGTAATCATACCATTTCTATATAATTTATCCAACTTTGAAAAATCATAATAAATTCTCTAGAGTTCTAAATTATGTGTTCTTTGACTCTATGAAAAGCTCTAGATGAGCTCTATAAGTGGGCCAAATTTCATGCCAAGAATAGTCCATTTAGTTAGTTTGTGGTTTAGCACAAGATTATGTCAATTTTAACACTATAAATGGGTCAAAGTTGCACCAAATGGTATTCTAATAACTCCACAACCATTTGGGCACATTTCATAGCACAAATGCAGCCTATAAGAGCATCTCAAATGGTCCAATTCACCATGCATATCAAAATCACCTTTTTACTTGCCTTTATAAATATAATCCTCAAGGCACATGGATGGCGAAAATCCATATAAACATACATTTGGTTCTAATTTCTATTCATACATGATATTCACATACTTTTACACATACTTAAATAGTTTAAATGCCATGAGCTACTCATACATGCATACTTTAACATTACATTAAAAGCTATTAGATTGTCAAAGTGTGGCAACTCATGCTTCTTGGCCTCTATTCTTACTTCTTTGAACTTCACCTAGATATGGTTAGATAGAAAATAGGGAAGAGTGAGATTCAATAAATTTCAATAGCTTTTTAGTCTTTCAAACATACATAATAGAGGGAAATTCAAGTCAAAGAATGCATACATGTCCCTTAGGCTAGTTATGAATATACATAAATCATTTTCTTTATCAAATAAACCTATACATGTCAAATATAGGCTCTCAAGGGCATTGGTCTAGCTTCATCCAACTTTCTAGGGACTTTTAGATTGGTCTCACCCACTTTCAAAGGACTTTTAACTAAACCTCACTTTTCTTGAGACTTTTGGCTTTGTCTCACTCAATCTTAGGGGCTTTTAGCATCATTATACCCATTCAAGCCAAAATATATTCATAAACTTATTTTAAGATGCATAATGGTACTATAGCAAGTAAGCAATAGCTAGAAACATATTTCATAATTCAAACATACACATGAGCACTCAAAGACAAATAAACATCAAAGGCATGCATGTGAGAAAGGTTAGAGAGCTACCTTGAAGCAAGAGCATTACACTTTTCCCTTGAACTTGTCTTCCTTTTTTTGGCCAAGCTTATGGAATTAGGTGGTATTTGATCCTCTTGGCCTAGACACATCAAATGAGACATGAATTACTCATAGGAACAAGCTTTAGCCTTATGTAAAGCTACTTTCTCATATGGCTCCATTATACTTCCATACAAGACAAAATGAAGTAACTAGTGGAATTCACGGTCTTGGCTTAATTTTCTCCTTTAATCTAGGTCTTTTGACTCCATTTAGACTCATTGGAGTCATCAAAAATTCATTTTAAGGAGCCTATCTATAAGTTGCTTCTTTATGTCCCATTATGAAGCCTACACCTCCATCTTACAAACCAAGGCTTCTAATTTTTTTTCAAGGCTTTCTTTGATGTTCTTCTATCATATCTAGTCCCATTCTAGGCTTAGAATAATTTAAAACGCTCTCTAGGTGGCCAGACCTCTCTTGGTCGAGACACTAGCATCCTTAGTTCACCCATGGAGTTTACTTCTTCTCTTTAGGGAATTGCCACATGAGAGACTTCCTAGGTGTCTTGAAAACTCATTCATACTCTTAGACAACCTTAATTATCATTAGAAAGTCTCTTATTCATCAAGGTGCAACAAAATCCCTAACTTTGCTAACTTGTTTTGTAATGCACCTTAATTGGATTTCTTTGCATATTCTTGTTCCTCACACTCCAAAACCTATGATTTTTCCTTTGTTGGGTCAGAAATTATCTCCTCTTGGATGGGCCTATAGTTGGCTGAAACACTTATGGAAGATAAGCAACAAGGAGATGCAAGAAGGGTCATGATTCTTACATAATTTTAAAGCTTTTTCAAGATGCTTTTGATGGGTTTGTCACGCAACCCTCAAAATAAACTAGGCTGGATTAAATTTATAGTTAGTGGCACAACCTAGGTCATCTCCCTTGGAAATGGAGTTCAATGTTTAATTGGGTTTTTTAAGTGTTAAAAGACTCTAAAAATTCCTAACTAAGGGGGGTTTGATTGACTTAAACTAATTAAAATGAAATCAAATTAAAATTCCTAATTGCTACCTAATTGTATGAATTTTGGTTGAATGATGGACTTGTGACTAGCTTTGGATTTGTCCCTTGGTATCCACTATCCTTATACTAATTCAATTGTGATTAATTCTAGTCTAAGAATCCCTAATTGTGTTCATAACAAGTTATCTTGGGTTACCACTCAAGAATCAAGAGATTAACAAAGTAATGTTGCATTGAAACCTCAATCCCTTATTAAATCTTCAATTCTTGTCTTTAAGATCAATGAACACTTAATTTGATTGATTAACCAATTAATTAGCCTCTGAATTAGCACCTTAAGATGTTTAATTAACCAACTAAACACTAATGAATCCTCAAATTAGACAATTAAGCACATCAATTCTCACAAGTATTTCATAAATACCTTGATTGCACACTTAGAAAATGGTAGGAAAATGAAAATCCAGTACTGAAATTAATCAAATAATCAGTCAAACAATATCCTAATTAGTGTCTAACCAGCCACTAATTACATTTACACAAATTTCCAATCAAATACAACTTAACCAAGCATGTACAAGAAAAATAAAGAGTGTAGGAAAAATAGGAAATTCTTAGCCAAAATTTTGCATTCTTCTCCATGGATTCAAGCTTCAACTTAAGAATCTTCCTCCTAGCTAGCCCTAAGAGGAATTAGAGCTTCATTTGAGTGGAGATGAAATGGGAATGAAGGATAAGGAATGGCGTGGTATGTGAATACGGCGTGGTGGATGGTCTCTAGATGAGACGATGAATGGAATGTGTGATACCATGGATGAATTGTCATGCCTAGATAATTATTTTTATTTGATGGATTGGATCCTCTCTGCCTCTTGGAGCTTGCCCGAATCAATTCCCCTTCCACATGTGGTCATTTAATCATTTCATGTGCTCCTTTAATTTGTCACATATTTTTAGCCTTTGTTTATATGAGTGTGGGCCTCAACTTGTCATGCTGAAGTGTTGAATATAATACAAAAAAATCCATGCTTCATGCTATCTTCGAGCCCAGACGTAGCTTCTTCTTTTCTTTTTGCATGCTTGTTTCTTCGTCCCTTCAGCTTGTAATTACATTCTCCAGCTCATTTTTTCTCAAGTCCCTCGTCAGCTTAGCTTTTTCAATTATTTTCTCCTTGATTCTGTTCCCATGTAACAATCACGTCAGCTCCTTTCCACGTCTCTTCTCATTTTTTTACTTCAGCTTAAGCTTCAAGTTCTGCCTCTGCATTATGTGTTTTTGTGCCTAGACTTCTCCCTAATTCATTCTTCCTCATCTTCGCTTACTTCTTCTCGTTAGTGTTGCTTCCAAGCTCCTTTAACCCGACTAAAAATGTAGCTTCTTCTCTTTATTTCTACTTCTCTTCCCCACATTAACTTCTTCATGGATGGGCCAGACATGATGCAACATGGAGCCATGCATGAAACCCATGCCTTGTAATGTTCTTTCTTACCTCGTGTTGCTTCCTCTGTTCCAGCTACGTTTCTTCTTCATTCACCTTTATTCATTTCTTTTCTCCAACTCATGGCTTTACCTTTAGCTCTTCTCATTCCACTGCTGTTCTGCATTTGAGTTTGTCTTCCATGTACATCTTTTCTTGCATGGTTCAGCTCACTTTGCTTCTTTTATGTCCAAAACCATGTAGCTTCTTCTACTCCATATTCTTCAACTAATGGGTGTAACTTTAGAGCTGAACCCGTGGCTTCATTTGCTCTCCTTCTTCCATTACAATGTAAAACCTAAGCCTCATGTATGTTGTGTTCTCTTCATGCAAGGCCCAACCTGTAGTTGCTTCTCCATCTTGTATTACACATGTGATTTATTTCTCCCATTCAAATTTTATTGCCTAACAAAAAGGGTACTTGATCCCAACTCTTCTCTTCCTTTTCTTCAAAATAAATTCTCATTCAAGCTCTAATTACCTATTAAAATTCTGCACAAAAGAGTGGGTAGAATCAAATAAGAATATTCACAAAATTATTTAAGATAAGTTTATGCATTAAAATCATTCATTTTGCAATTTAATTCCTAAAGTGCAAAGAATGGCTACTAAAATAAAGTTCTACCTAAGTAAGTCCATTAAGCCTTATTTAACTATTAAAATGCTTAAGCTGAGGAGAATAAAATATATAAAAATCATGCTTATCAACTTTATTATGCTTCTAGCGTTTCCTTGGAATTCTAACTTTCTTCCTCTAGATAAATCGCAAACCAATCCCATATGATTCATAAAAATCATAGGAAGGAAGAGGAGAAGGAGACGAATAACATTTGTGAAGGTAGGAGTATGAAAAATTAGACATTTTCTTACCTTTTAGTAAATTTTTCCTTCCTCCTTTGCTCCCTTCTTGGATGCCTCTTGAAGCTGATCTTTCCTCTAGTTGTAGGCAGAACATATGTTAGTTAAAGGCTGGAGCAAGTGGGGAATGTGATTTAAGAAGCATAAAAGTAAAGTTAACACACTCTTTCACTTTTCATTTTAGTCCCTAAATCATGGTTTCTCCATTTGGCCTCATTTCAACTCCTTTTCGAGAAACATCTTTTCCATCATAAAATGTAAGTCCTCTAAGTTATAAAATGCCTTTGGTTTCACCCAAATTAGATTTGAAACCATTCCAAACTATTCTTTCAAAGTTTCGGTCAACCCTTTATCGAAATCGCTCATCGAAGGAGTTTTAACTGTTCTAGAGATTCCTATGGTTTTTAGAGCCTTTGAGAACCTTAGAAAGCTCAAATTTTTTATTTAAAAAGCCCTCCTAGAAGTTGTCCAAAATTTTTAAAAATTACAAAAATGTCCCAACTTATTTTCACAAATTTTCTTAGCTTCTTTGGCTTGAGTTTCTGGGCACCTTAGGCCTTAGATCCTCATTTTTTATTATTTAAGGTTAGGGATAACTAAGACTAGGGATGTAATCAACCTATGCTTCAATTCTTGAAAACTCTGCTTACATATCTCATCCCACATAAAAGGTACAATCTTTCTAGTGAGCCTAGTCAATGGCATGGCTGTTGGAGAAAAGTCTCCAATAAACCTTTTCTAATAATCTGCCAAACCTACAAAATTCCTAATCTCTTTAACTATCCTAAGCCTCTCCCATTGAAAAACGACCTCTACCTTTTGGGGATCTATTGTGACCCTTTCTTGGGAGATCACATGGCCTAGGAATCTCACATCTGTGACCCAAAACTCACATTTATTTAGTTTAGCATAAAGTTAATTCTCTTTTAAGGTCTCTAAGATGGGAATATCAAATGTTACTCATGCTTTTTTTTACTTTTAGAATAGATGAGAATATCATTTATGAAGACCATAACAAATTTATCCAAGTATGACCTAAACAATTTATTCATATAGTCCATGAAAACAACAGGTGCATTTGTTATCTTGAAAGGCATCACTAGAAATTCATAATGCCCAAACCTTGTCCTAAAGGTTGTTTTAGGAATGTCCTTAACCTTAATCCTTAAGTGATGGTACCCTGATCTGAAATCTATTTTGGAAAACATTGATGCTCCTACTAGCTAGTCTATAACTTTTAGGTAAAGGGTGCTTAGTTTTAACTATAACTTTATTAAGCTCTCTATAGTCTATACATAGCCTAAGATTCCTCTCTTTCTTTTTAACAAACAATATTTGGGCTCCCCATGGAGAAACACTAGGCCTAATAAAGCCTTTCTCTAACAGCTTTTTTATTTGTTTCTTTAGCTTAGCTAACTGATGCAATTAGGTAGAAATTAAGAACTTTATTTCAATTTCATTTTAGTTAGTTAAATTTAGATAACCCCCCTTTTAATTAGGAAATTTGTAGAGTTCTTTTACACTTAGAAAACCCAATTAAACATTGAATTCGATTTCCAAGGGAGATAACCTAGGTTGTGCCACTAACTATAAATTTTAATTTAATCTATTTTTATTTTGAAGGTTACGTGACATGACCTTTCACAATTTATAACCTTATGAAGGATTTAGGAGCTCAAATGAATCAACCTACCTCAAATGCTACTAAGCTGAAAGAAGAGCAAATCATAAGAGAATGTATAGAGGAGGAAGGGTCCTATTCATTAGGTAATATCCTTCATCTTCTAACACTTTGCATTTTGTTGGAACTAACTCTAGTATTCTTGATAGCATTGTGACTACTGATGCATATGATGTTATTGATTCTGAATTGCATGATGATGATGTAGATGAGGAAATTATTGTTGAATATCCTAATATGTTTGATTGTGGTAATTCATTGAACAAAACTGATATATTTATTGATATTCATGAACCCTGTATACTGATGCACTTGGTATTTCTACACCTAGCTGCGACCATATTGATGAATTCATTTCTAAGCCAGTTAATGATGAATCTATTGAGTCTAGGGTAATAGATAAGTGTGGAGGTGATTTAAAATGTGATGTTCATTCTATTCCTAGTGTGGAATTGGTTGATAAGCCTATTGATGATGCATCTTCTGAGTTTAGGGATAGTATACCATCAAGACCATGTGACATAGTTGATTTGAATAATTCTCTTGATTACGTGTTTGCTGGATCCACTATATGTGATGGATGCTTCCAAATTAATGTTTTCATTGAGACTAGTGAGTTTTTCACATATTCTAATCATCATGATTCCTTACTAGCATGTGATGATATGACTAATGAAATAGTAAATGTAGCATGCAATGATGATATGGATGATACAATTATTGAACAACTTGTTGTTGATGATTCAGACTCTCATTTGAAATGCTTATGTGATGACATGCATACATGTTTTGTGTGTGTTGAGATTGATGAGTTTCTAAAGTCTGATAAGTCTGTTAAATCCATGAATTCCTTTGTTTGCATTGAAACTTTTAATGATACTGATTCTACCGATCATACTAGCATTGATGAGAGTATGCATAAAGATAGTGCTGATATTGAAAATCTTGTTGATCCTTATGATGTTATTGATACTAGTAAGAGACTAGATTTTGCTATTGATCATTGTTTAGAATATTGTGAGCCTATTGATGTGTCTTTGGTTAGGGAAGATATTATTTCTCTTACTGAGAGTCTTGAACAGATTCTTCAAGTTAGGTAGTTAATTCTCAACAAGCCACAGACTCTCCCAACAGACATAAAGCAACCATCAGATACCTTAGAGGATTTTCACATAAAAGACTGTGAGAAGTTGCAAATTAACTTTTCTCTTGATGCAGTGACTCTTACTGATGAGAGTCCAGTAGATTTTATTGGCTTAGATAGATATTTAGATAGTCAAAAGTTTAAAATTGATTTTAAATTTTCTTTCTTTAGCTTTAAATGTCCTAAATCTGATTTTTCTTCTTTTACTGCTTTTGAATATGCTGACTCTGACTTTCCAAGACTACTGATGGTTGAGGAAGTCCATGAATAATCACTTCATGATCAATCAAAATGCTTTAAAGTGGTTAGACTTAAATTTGTTGAATTGAAAAGGAATAAAGCTATTTTAATTTTTATTTTTGATACTTATGATTAGTTAGTCTTTAATAGTGTTCTTTTTAGTTTAGGATTTAGTTTTTCTTTTTCTTTTCTGCATTACTATTTATTTTGTTTTTGATTTGTAGGTAATAAAAGGTTGCTAACTAGTTACATGGGAATTTGAGCCCACTTGTGATCTTTGATTCAAGTTCATCTGGTTGTATATTTTCCTTCCACCTTTTATATTATGTTGTTTATCTGTTAATTAGACTATGTGCTGGCATTGAGGACAATGCAATATTTAAGTGTGGGGGAGAGTCATTTCATTCCATTTCATTTTCATCTCTTTGCTTTGTTTTGTTAAAAAAAATTGAAAATTTTTTAGAAAATTTTGAAAAATAGTGTGATTTTTTTTAAAATTTTTTGTGGAAGTTGCAAGTTGAGATGATCATAGCTTGGATTCATTTTGACATGATAAGTGATGAATCTTGTGTTTTAATTCAAGTGAAGTGGCAATGAATTTGATTTTAATGAATTATTTGATAGCCATTAGCTGGTGAGGAATTAAGCCATATCTGTTCGATTCTAGTGTGTATTCACCTGTTAGTGCTTTCACTCTAGAACTTGTCTTGATTCTTTGTTGAGGCCACAATTGCATTTGCATGCATGAAAATGATAAGGCATTTATTTCTTTTATAACTTGATAGCCAAATAGCCAACCTTTAAATGCATTTTATCCATTGTTTAGCCATTTTAGACTTGGTTTTCTTGTCTTGTTAAGCCTATAGCCATGAAAAAATAAAAATATATTCCCACCTTATTTGAAGATGATTTCAAAGAGCATTGCATTAGATTAAGATGGGTGAATATGTGCTTTACATCATTTAGGCCATTAAAGGTTGAAAAAAAATTGCAAAGAAAAAAATAGATGGAAAAGCAAAAGAAAAGCAATGAAAAGAAAAATGAAAAAAAAAAGTAATAGAAAAATCAAAAGAAAGAAATGTTTGAGTTTTATTTGCATTCACATATACTAGTTGGAAATAAGGCCTTGAATGCACATTCTTCCCTATCCTAGTTTTCCATTGATTGCTCTTGAGGTGCTAAGGTATCTATTTGTTATTTGTTTTTCCCTTGTTCTTATATCCATTCATTTCTTTCCCTAGCCCCATTACAACCTTGAATAAAGTCCTTTTGATTTATGCATTGCATTTGGCATGGGTGATGGAGATTTAGAAGCTTGACAAGCTTATGGTAGTGAACTTTGATAGGTGGAACTTGAGTGATACACATTACCTTAACCACTTGAGAGATGAGAGTAAATACTTATCCTATATGAGGGGCTATGCATTTCAATTCATTCTTTTCAAATGAAATTGCCATGGAGCTTATTTCTTGATGCAAGTGAAGTTAGTTTGCATTGTTAAAGTAATGAAAAGTTGTTATTAGTCTCTAGCTTGTGACTTTTACACTTTTCTTGTTCATTTTCATTTTCCACTTGCCATCCCATTAGCTTTTTCTTGGATTTTGAGCTTTTCCCATGAGTGCAAAGGTTTAACTATGGGGGAATTTGATAAAGGCTAATTTTAAATATATTAATCCTCCTAAACTTAGGCATTTTGATGAGTGAATATGGCTTTAATTAGATGAAATTTGATTTCATTAGCCATTTATGCACTTTATGAATTAATTTGTAAAATTAATGAATTTTAATGCACAATTTTATTTTAAATAATTATGTGAATATTCCTATTTGTTTTTCTCACTCTTTTGTGTAGATTTTTAAAGGGAAATTGGAGCTTGAATGGGAAATTTATTTGGGAAGCCACAAGATTGAATAAAAGGCCCACAGTCTTAATGGAATTTTCAAAAAGAGACAGAGAGAGAAATGAAGCCACGTGCCCCTAATCACACATTCCATATCCTTTCCCTCACACTTCACATAGCAACTATTAGTACTCATTTCCACATAGCACTTCAAGGCATCAAATTTCTTATTGCTTCTTAATTCATACTTACACGTAGGTACATTTAGGGTCCATCCACAAAGTCATCCACCATAGACAATCATATACACATTCCACACCATTTATTCATATGCACATTTAGCACTCCACTTTCACAATTTATTCACATGGATGGAGCTTTACGCTAAAAAGGTATTCCACTCACACAATCCACTTACATGTGTTCACATACTCTTCCAGAATTACACACATTGATTTCATGCATGGAACCTCACATACATACACACGTGATTGAGGAAGCAACACAAAGCTACGAATTCTATTTGAGGAATATGGCAGCACATTTCCATGTAGCTCCTTACTTGGAATTGTAATATCCAATTCTTTGAAAATGAGATATTATGTTATGCAACCATTAGAATGTATGTTGAGCATAAAGTATGGCAGCAGACCAAGTTAATTTATGGGCTGAAATAAGATTTTATCACCGGGGTCAAAGATCTTGTCGACAAGATCCTGTAGTCTGTAGTGCAATTTCCAAGACCTTGTCGACAAGGTTTTTGCCAGCAAGTACAAGGTTTTGTGTTAAAACTTGAGTGCTCTAGAATTGAGTATGGAGGGCTTTTTAAACCAAATTTTTGAGTTCTCCAAAGTTCTCAGAGGCCCTGAAAACCATAGAAAGCCCCTGGACAGTTAAACCCCCTCCGATGGACGTTTTCCAACGTCAGTGTGCCCGAACTTTGACGGGTCTATTCGGAAAGGTTTTAGCTCTGATTTGAGTGATTCCAAAGTCATTTTTCTTAATTGGGAACCTAAATTTTATAATGGAAAGGACAATTCTAAAAAAGGAGCTAAAACGAAGGAGAAACGAAAATGCAAAGTATGTAGGACGAAATTGGAATTTTTGAAAAGTCACTTTTCCCTACCTATATATATGTGGTGCCTCACGTTTGCCCTCATTTAACTTTAGAAAATTTAGCCCCAAACCAGAAGCAAAGCCCTAAGGGAGAGACGCCCAAGAGAGGAAGAATGAGGAGGCAGAAATCCAAGCTTAAGGTATGCTTTCATGATGTTTTTCCTTGCTTTCCTTCATCTCTACCACCTCTCCTTCACACTCCTTTCTTTCCTTGGATTAAAATGATGTTTATAAATCTGATCCAAGGGAGATATTCAAGGGAAAGTTCGGATTTGAAGAGAGGAGCTTGGAGAAATCAAGATTCAAGCCAAACTAAGCAAGGAAACAAGGTAAAAATGCATCCTATGGTTGATATCTTCCATGGCCATTCTTCTCCATTTCTCCCCATATGTGTTCTGCCCTAAGGAGTTAAATTTCAAGCCCAACCAAGCATGATTCTTAGGTATTTTATGGAGAAGAATAAGAATATGCAAAGAAAACCAAGAAATAGGCATTAGAAATCAAGATACAAAATCTAGGGTTTTAAGTGCACCTTTGAATTTCTGGAATTGTATGATGATTCCTAGGTCTAAGTAAGAGTTGAAATGAGTCCTTGAGACATCTAAGATGCTCCCCATAAGCTTCTTCCTTCAAGAAAACCAAAAGAACTCTAAGAAGCCCAAAGGAAACCTATATCTCAGCCTAGGCTTGTTTGTATAGGTGGGGGGGAGTTTTAAATTTTTCTAAGGCCATCCTTGAGTCATATTTGATGAATGAAGATGAAGGGAAACCTTGGAAGAACTTTATAACTCATGGAAAGTGATTTGGCGCCTTAGGTTCCATAATATGACCTAAAGAAGCAACATGGTGCTAGGCCTTTTGTCTTAAGGATATGATGACTCCAAGAGGCTTAAAAAGGGTCAAGAATCATAGTTGATAAGAAAGAATGAGGCCTAGAAATCATTTGAGGGGTGTTGCTTCATTAAGTGTAATTATGGACTATAATGAAGTATATAGAGTAATCTAGTGGTTCATCAAGTTATATAGCCTTAGAATGTGTTTCATGCACCTAATTGGCTCCCATAATTTGTATCTAGGCCAAGAGAAACCATCTCCACCAACTTATAGGTGTGTGGCCGAAAGAGGAGGCTTGAAAGCTAAAGAAAAAGTGTGTGAAATTGTGCAAGGTAGCTCTCTCCACCTTCTCTCATGCATGGATGTGTGTTTAGCTTGTTTTAGAATGTGTGTATGTATAATTTCAAGCTATGAAAAGTATGCTAGCATTCTTTTATATGCCATGATGCTTGATGCTATGTTATGTTTTCAAATGATTACATTATGTTTGTATGAGTTTGCTTGAGTGTAGAGAGGCCAAGAACTCTTCCCTTGGGTGAGGATGAGCCAAGAAACCTTGAGCTTGGTTGAGACAAAGTAAAGAGTCTCCCAAAAGCAAAGTGGGCTCCCAAGAGTATGGTTGAGTCCAAAATGCTTAAGAATGGGTGAGGAAAGTCCATAATCCATGAGGAGAAGTGTGAGGTCAATCCAAGCACTTGGTGAGCTCTTGAATGATTTGTATGAGTTGTTCACATGCCAAGTTTGCTCATAAAATGTCCATGGCTTTTATTTTCTCCATGCATGCATTTGTAAAGCTTGCTTTGCACATATTATGTATGATTGAATGGGAGATGAGCTATTGAGATTCTTTGAATCTCATCCCCTCCTCTCCAATCTAACATGTTAGGTGGACCAAGTACTTATGGTGAAGGGAGCCAACAACCATAAAGAGCAAGGAGTGACAAGCTTATGTAGTATTTTGCCTATTTTGGGACCATAATGATGGTTCATAGTGTATATGTACCATGAACCTTGAGACATGTGTAAATATACTATTATATGATGTTTAGATGTATGAACATGATATATAACCTATAGCACTTATTTTGAGTATGTAAGGCCAAAGTGTGTAATATGGAATTTTGATGAATGTATGCATAAGTGTGGGTTGAATGGCCAAAATGAGATGTATGAGGTTTGGAACCATTTGGGTAGTTTATACAAGTCTCAAATGTGCTTTTAAACTTGCCCAAAAGGTGCCACAACCAAGGGAATGCCATTTGGCAAATTTGGTACCTCATATGGAGCCAAATTTGACCATAATGGAACCCTATGTCACTTTTTGGCCAAATGAGTTAGTATTGATCTAAGATTTGGCATAAAATTAGGTCTCATTAAGATGTTTTTGGTAAGCTAAAGATCATAATTTTCGAATATCTAGAGAATATTTGATGAATTTTCAAAGCTGGGATTTTTCATAGATTCTGGTATGGGTACTGTTCATACTGGCAGTTTTGAATTCTATGTCACCTGATGGCCAAATAGTGTCCAATGCTTATGAAATTTTACATGAATAGACTAGAGGTCATAAGATTTCTGTGGCCACTGATATTACCTCATTTGGAGGTATGAGCAGTGAGTTATGCATGTTTGAAGTTAACGGTCAGTATCAGTAGCGCCCCATGAGTCTGGTTACTATTCCATAGGTTCTAGCTAACTAAACGTATCTGTTTCATTCTGGAATTATTTTCACTATCAATTTAACATTTTTATCTTTCCATAATGACTGAATTTGTGTGATTTATATTTTTATAGAATTAGTTATGAATTTCAGAAATTTGTATCAGTAAACTGAACAACAGCCTAGGCAGCCAGCGACTCTGAAACTTTTTGGATGTCAAATGTCCTGTATGATGAATTTTATGACTTGGGCATATTTTTAGTGTGAAGTAGACATCCTAAGGTTTCCAGAATGACTAAGGTTGCATTTTTTGATTTTTCTAGATTTAGTTATAAATTTCCAAAGTTTGTGACAGAAAAGAGGAAATTTTGGCCGAAAATACAAACATGGATTTTATGTGCTCTTTTGCTTTCCACGAGTTGTAGGCAAAATTTGATGATGGAAATGAGTTATATTCATGTGTTTAAGTATGAGAACATGATAGATGCTTTCATATGGCCTACGGGACTTTGAAAGAAAAATTTTACCTGTAGAGAAATGCACTTTATTCATAACTCCCTATGCCACTATATTATTTCCATAAAATAAACATAAGATGAGGCATGGGAATTGTATGAATTGCGTCCTAGAAGTATGGTGTTACAGGAATCATGTATAGACCTTCCTTCACACTTGCATAGTAGAACAACTACATGCACCAACATATAACAATTATGAGTGGTTAGCACACGAGGACAGTATCTGGGGAAGAGGGTCCTGGTAGTTGCGATTTTTCCGCAAGTAAGTTCTAAAAACCTTACTCTATCAAGTAAGTGAGAAATCCCTTTTTTTATTGGTAAATAGCGTCTTGAAGCGAAGGCATATTTGTTTGAACGAAAGAGATGCCGGGTCGGTCAATTGCATTAGGTAGGAGATGCAGGACGAAACCAACCAACCCACTTGTCCTGATCGGAACGATTGAAGAAAGAAAGAGAATGGTGGCCCCTTTCGCCCAGGGGGCATCGTCGGAGAACAATGTCGGGGACAGGGTGAGAACCTTCCGTTGGTTACGCCCTTTCAGTGTTGAGGAAGAAGCATAGAGGAAGGAAAACATGTGAGAAGCTATGGGTTTTGGATATAAGAATTGAAGCAACGGGAAACAGAGAATGCAGTCCCGATTTTGGTAAGGAGAAGGGAGGGCTTTAAGAAGAGACTCAAGTGGAGTTGAGAGCAAAAAGAACCTATGAGTTATAAGAAGTAGAAACAACAAAAGAGAGCTAGGGATTGAGAGATCCAGATGGGAAGGACAACACACACAAAGCTAACGTGGAGGAAGCACAAGTCTAGCTAGCTATTTGAAGAGAAGAAGCTACGAGTTTTAGTATTTTTTGAGGAAGAGAAACATAGAAATTACATGAAGAGCAATGTTTTTTGATGAAGAAGTAAGCTTAAGCTTAGGTAGAGAAGAAGAGTAGAAGTAGAGACTCAAACACACACCATCATACAGAACCTGGAAAACACGTGAAACCAAACATGGGCAGCAGCAAAAAATGAACACATGAGAAACTACAAGTTGACGTGGAGAATGAAACTCAAACACACATGCAGATTATGATGTTGACGTTATGTAGTGAGCAGCCATGTAGAAGAGTTTCACGTGGGAAGTATTCAAGAAGAATGAGCACGTGATGAAGAGTCTGGAGCTTAAATGGAGTAGCATAAGTGAGGAAGAGCATGGCAAGATGATGGTTTTGATTTAGAAACACAAGCACATGAGAAGAAAAAATAAATAAATAAATGATTAAATGAGCTCACAATTTTTAGCAAGAAGGAGAGCACATGAATCATTAAAAAAAGAAGAGGAAGGCACGTGAAATGAGGGGCTAGATCTATTCATCCAGAGACTCAACACACTGTTGCTACATCTCCCTATTCCTCATTCCATTTTCCATTTTCCCATCTCCATCTCCACCACCATGAAGCATTAATTCTCCCCCTTGTGGCTAGCTAGGAGAAGACCTTTGGAGAAGCTTAAATCCATAGAGATATCAAAAGAATTTTGGCTAAGAATTTCCTACTTTCCTATACTTTTTCTTTTTCTTGTACATGCTTGGTTGAGATGTATTTGATTGAGATTGGTGTAATTGTAATTAGTGATTGGTTAGACACTAATTAGGAAAACTTTTTATAGATTAAATAATTGGATTAAACACTGAATTTTTCATTTCTCCTCCGATTTCCCATGTATGCAATCAAGGTGTTTGATGAAATGCATGAGTGAAATTGTGTACTTGATTGTTTGATTTGAGGATTCTTTAGAGTTTAATTGGTTAATTAAACATCTGAAGATGATAATTCAGAGGCTAATTGATCAATTAATCAATCAAATTCAAGTGTTCATTATTTCTAAAGGCAAGAATTGACGATTTGATGTAGGATTAAGGTTTCAATTCAATATTATCTTATTAATTTCTTGAATCCTGAATGGTAATTCAAGATCATTTACCATGAACACAATTAGGGATTCTTAGATTAGAATTAATTACAATTGAATTAGGATAAGGATAATGGATACCAAGGGATGAATCCAAAGCTAGTCACAAGTCCATTATTTGCCTTTTAACTCATGCAATTAGGTAGAAATTAAGAACTTTATTTCAATTTCATTTTAGTTAGTTAAATTTAGACAAAACCCCCCTTTTAATTAGGTAATTTGTAGAGTTCCTTTATACTTGGAAAACCCAATAAAACATTGGATTCTATTTCCAAGGGAGATAACCTAGGTTGTGCCACTAACTATAAATTTTAATTCAACCTAGTTTTATTTTAAGGGTTGCGCGACACGATCTCTCAAAATTTGGTGCCGTTGCTAGGGAATTGAACTCTCAATTGTTTAAAAAGGTTTTATAGGTGTTTAACCACTATTTTTGCTTTGTTCTTGTTTTATTTTTCTTCCTGTTTTGGACTTGGATTTTGAACATTTCGGTTGCTTGAATTGATTGTGCCGCTTGTTGGAATTTTTGTTTATTGTGTCCAAAAAATTCTTAAACTTTGTTTTCCAAGGTTTTTTTTTTGGTGTTTTAAGCAAAACTAATAGGTTAGCTATTAGGTGCTCCATTTTTGGCCAAATTTCAACGTTTATGGCACTTTTATAATTTTTTAGTATTTTCTTGAATTTTTTAGGAATTTTTTAATTTTTCTAAATTTAATTTCTTTATTTTTTGTGAGTTTATTTTATGTGATTAACCTCTATTTTTGAGTGTTTTTTATTGTTAGGTAAGTCTTAGCTTCATTTGAATTTTATTTTCTTGCTTTAGAGGTAATAATATTATAGTTTGTTACTAAATTGTTTATTGTTGAAATTAATCGTGCTTCTCATATTATTTGGTTTAAATGGATCCTTATTATTCTAATCAAGGTGTCTGATTCTTGTGCAAATGATAGGATTGTCTGAAAGTTGGATAAAGCCATATCAATGCTTCATGGCATTCTTGAGCAACGCAGACAAGCACAATAATATCAACTACCATTCTACCAACCATACTACCATCCATATGAGATTCACCCCAATTACCACCATCATTATGAGCCATACCACAATTTCCATGTGCAAGAGCCAAAATATTCTCCTTACAACTATCATGAGGAGTATATTCAATAAGAGCCTAACTGGGAACCAAGTTGGGAAGAGAGAATGATGCAATAAATGGAGAAGCTATAATCTTTAACTCTAACAAGAAAATGAACGATTGCATCTTCAAAATCAACACTAACTCGGTGGGAGCCATTTTATAAGGGGTTTTACACACTTGATCTATCCTAGGCACAATGTCTATAGAGAATTCTACTTTTTTTGTTAGGGGATAATCTTCTAATTTACTTAGGGAAGACTTTTAGGAATTCCTTTACTATAGGTGTCTCTTTTATTCCCTCTTTTGCTTATACCTATATAGAAAAAAAAAACTAAGAAACCTGACAACTATATTTTAGAGATCTCTCAACCTAGGTAGTGGTCAGAAATACTAGCTTGATCTTGATACTAGGGATAGTTCTACACTCAGGTAATGTGATGCATTTATTATGACAATTAGGCATGTCATTGTTGGTAGACATCCAATTCATACCAAAGATCAAATCAATGTCAATGAAGGGCATGCAAATCAAATCAAGTGTGGTATAACAATAGTTAAACTAGATTACGCAATTTAGACAAGTATGAGAGGCAATGGCTATATTTCCTATGGGGGAGAAACATGCAAGTTATATGGTAATGCATAAATACTCAGACCCAACCTCCTAGCACAGTTATAGGATATAAATGAGTAGCTAGTATCTGAATCAAATAAAGCATTTACATTATAATCATTAATCTTAATATTACCTTGGATCAGACTTAGGGATCTGCTAGTCTCGTACTGGGTTAGGGAAAAAACTTTACCCTGAATCTGCAATCTAGGTGTAGGAGCTACTTCCCTTTATTAAGGATAGTCTCTAGCCACATGTCCCAGCTTGCCACATCTAAAGTAGATATTCTAGCCTATATAACATGGTCTACCTCCATGGTTCGTACCACACTGGTTACAAATCTATAGAGGTGGTATTTCCTTTACCTGGTAGATTAGGCCTTCTTCTATTTCAACGCTTCCTGTTCCATGACCTGTTGCTAACTCTTTTATTGATACTAGTGGCTATTTCTTCTTTTTATAGCCTTTTGTTCCCAAGAGGAAGGGGTTTTTGAATTGAAGCTGTTTACATCTTTTTTATGTTTCTTTCTGTCACCTTGTATACATCAACCAAGGCATTAAAATCTCTAATCCTCTAAGGTACCACACTATATTGGATTTTAGGTAGTAACCCTTTCTCTAACTTATTTGCTTTCCCATTTTGCTTTTGGAGATAGGAGACGTATTTAGAGAGCTCGAGGAATTTGGCTACATACTAATCTATCGACATATTCTTTATCTGCCTCAATAGGATAAACTCTGATTCTTTTTCATCCTATACTAAACTGGGAAAATCTTTCTCATAAAACTCTTGTAGAAAGGTCTTTCAGTTGATTCGGATGCTCTTGGACTTCAGGATTGGTTTTGTGCTCCTCCACTAACAACATGCCTCCTTCTCTAGTTGAAATATGGCCAACAATGCCTTCTACTCTGATATGCACTCCACCACTTTGAATATCTTTTCTAAGTGCATAAGCTAAGCCTTAACATTCTCTGTATTTAGCTTACCATCGCATGCTAAAGGACTATACTTTCTAAATTGAGTTATTACTTGTTGTGTGGTGAGTTAAGGCTAGACTGGAATGTCTGAGCTAGTGTCTAGGAATTTTATGGGTTCTAGCTAGAAGAATTTGCCTTTGACTTCTCAAGATAGTCTAGGTGTGGTGGCTGGGAAGGAATAGGCCTCTTATTCTCTCTCTAGTCAAATCTTTCTTACAGTTGCATAATTACTTCTTATTATTGCTACATCATCACTTATTGCTGATCTAGATGAGCCATTATGGCTTGCAAAGCTCCTGCTATAAAGTTTACAAGCTCTACCCTAGCTAGCCCTCCTCTTTGGGTATTAACCATCTAAAACATTTCAAACATACTTTAGCACATAATACACACATATGCCATAATTATGCACCAAAAACTTCTATATAGGCCATCTACAAAAAGCTTATGATATGAACTTTATGCTATAAGAATTTCAAGTAAAATTGAATTCAATTAGCCCATCAAAAATCATGAAAACTATAGTTGTATTAGTGTGAACAATGACTGTGCAAAGTTACATAATTTTGCTAACTTTTAAAAATTCATAAAATATTATGTATAGCTTTGAAAAATCCCATCTTTGGCTTATTAGAAAGTTATATAAATCCTTTAATTGATTGCCAAATTTTAGCTTAAAATTAGGTCATTTATGCCATCAAGGGTAGAGGTGCAATTTATGGCTCATTTGGACAAAAATTAAGTTCTAAAGTGGTCCAATTGGCCTCTAATTTATACTCTCTCATTTTGAGCAAATTTTAATCATTCTAGGAATTTATTCTATAAGGTTCATTTCATGAAATAAGGGTTGCATCAAAATATGACCTTTCAACATCCAAGTGTACACATAGACCATATTACTTCACATATACAAGTTCATATAACAATAATCCAATCATACCTCAAAATGGCTTATATTCATGGTCTTAAGCTTATACACAAGTTTCTATTACATTACCTTGTCATTTACATTAAGTTCATCATATGCATATATGCTTACTATCTCTTTGGGTCTATCGTAAACATTAAGTATGTTTACATCACAAAAATCCTAATTACACCATTTTCTATTACCTAGCTCTTCTTACTTTCTTTTCCTTTGCTTAGAGAACCTAAAATGGTTAGTAGGAAAAACATAGATGAGATTATGAGGAAACTCTTAGTAGCAAATCTCAATCAAATCAATGCATACAAGAATGTTATGAGAAAATGCAATATATGTGGTGAAAGCATGTGAATTACATGCATCATGTAACTTAAACATAACTTTTAGTATGAAAACATATTTCTCATCAAGCCATGGCATCTAAACATACTAGCTAGACTAAACTAAACTCGTTTATGGGCCAAGGAAGAGCTACTGTGCTCAATTCCCTACCATAGGGAGTTAGGAGCCAAAAGCATACAATATCTGATGAAAACCCTATCAGAGCATAATTCATGAATACATCAAGTGACTATACATACAAGCATCTCAACCCATTCAAACATTCAAATGTATTCAAGATAGGGAGATAAAACTACCTTGTGGATTGGGAAGCTTGAAACCATCACTAACCTATTTGGTTCTTGTCTTTCCCTTGGATTTCCTTTTCTTGACACCTACAAAGAGGTGAACTTAGACTAGCTTGACTTATATATCTCAATTTGCAATATAAAATAAGTCATTAAGATTTATTCTAAGTCTTGTTATTAATATTTAATTCCATTAAAACCTAATATACAACTTTAGGCCATTTTGGGTCCCCTAAGAAGCAACTTTTATATTTCACTTTCTAGGCTCCCAAAAATATTTGCTATGAGTCATATAACTTTAACGGAACTTATTAAGGCCATCATAAGTTTGATTAAACAAGCCAAAGACCATTTTTCTTTTTTTGTCTCATTTGAACCCTAGAATTTCACCTTTCAATTTAGGGCTCCTAAATTCAATCTAATGTTTCTATTAGTATTTATTCATCACATTGAAACTTTTAAACCCTTACACAAAAGCTCCTCTTAGCTACCCTATCTATGTCTTAGCCAATCCTATGTCTATATAAGAACTAAATGGAGTTTTGTCATTTTTCTTGGGAATTTGGCACATGTGGAGGTGCCTTGGCTCCTTTGTAGTTTAATTGTGATATTAAATGGCTTGAAACATATTCCTAAGGTTCTAAAACTTTCAAAGTGCAACTAAAACCCAAGGTATTCTAACTTGGATTTTAAAGCTCCATAATGGATTTCCTTTACATAATCTAAATCTTCATGCTCCTCAACCCTGATTCCTATCATGTTTCAACCAAAATCAAACTCTCTTTAGGTTCTCTATGGTTCGGCTAAAATGGTGAGAAGAATGGAACTCAAGGAGAAGCAAGTTTTATAATTCAAAACATACCTTGTTTGGATCCTTATCAAATGAAGATTCTAATAGTAGAATTGATTGCTTCAAACCCCGTTCTTTCTCCAAGTGTTCAACCACTAAAAAGATTCTTTTAAGAAACCAAAACTATCAATGGAAAGGACTTAAAGAGGAGAAGAAGTTTTTTAACTACCATGAGATGAAAAAGTGCAAGATTTCTTACCTTGTCTTTTCTTCCTCCTTTTTCTACCTTCTCTTTGTGCATTTCTAAGGTCTGAACTAGAGGCAAAATTAGTCAGTAATAAGGACTGGGTGGCTGGCATGACACTTATATAAGGGAAAAGAAAAGTTTTAAAACAATTTGTAAAATTCTCATTACGTTCCAAAATTTTAATCTTTCCATTTGAGCCCATTTTAAATCCTTTTTAAGAACCGTTAGTTCCATATGAAAATTTAGCTCTTTAATTTATTAAAAATATTTACTTTGAAATTTGTTAAATTTAAAATAATCTAGAATGGCTTAGTCAAAGTTTTAGTCAACTAATACCCTAAATCATATATTAGTAGGATTTTAGCCATTATGGCAGTCATTAGATGATAGTCATGTTATGCAACTTTCAAAATAAAACTAGGTTAAAAAAATATATTGCTAGTGGTGCAACCTAGATCGTCTTCCTAGGAAATGGAATTCAATGTTTAATTAGGTTTTCCAAGTGTAAAAGGATCTTAAAAACTATCTAACTAAGAGTAGTTTTGCATAAATTTAACTAACTAAAATTAAAAATGAATTAAAGTTCCTAATTATAGAGGTGGAAGGATGATGGAGTAGAAATGGAGATGGAAGAGGTCACGGCCTGGGTGGAGTGAATGATGTATGTGTGTGAATGAGATGAATTATATGATGGAATAATTTGTGCATTTTTCTATCCAACCCCCTTCCTTATCACATGCTTTATTATTATTATTTTTTCATGTGTTCTCCACAAGTCAGCTCGCAGCTTCCTTTCATGTGGAAACCTTCTCTTCAACACGTCTTCCTTCTTGTGTATTTGAGTGTGGGCCCCATTGTGATGGTGATGAATTATGAAACATGGTCTATAGCCTTTCTAATTCTTTTCTTTATATGTTATTCTCCTGGTTCAGCCTTCCAAACTCATGGCTTCTTATTCCTTCCCACATTAGCTTCTCTTATGTGTTGTTTCATGTAGCTTCCACTGATGTTGCTTCTTCCTAGCTAATCACATGCTCTTCAGTACCTATCATCCACGTCAAAATTGAGACTGCCTCCTCTTGAATGTGAATCTTTACTCCTGTAGCCTCTTGTTTCTACTGCAGCTCATGGCTTTCTTCATCTAGTCCCATGGATGAATGAGTTGAATTGAAAGTGGAGCTGCTGTCTATGTAAAAACTGGACATGATTCTGCATGTAATGTCCAATTTTTGTTAAATGACAAAAACGGGCACGTTTTCAAAGAAAGTCTCCCAAAATGAATTAGTTAAGGTTCTAAAAAATTTAAGTGATATTCTAGCCTCATAAAAATGAGAATTCTAGCCTTAAAAGGAAGAACAAAAGGAGTTAGAATGAAGAAACAAATTTTGACGAAAAACCTATGAAACATAATGGCATTTTCATAATTTTGGATAATTTTTTGGAATTCACACAGGAGGGCTTTTAAAAAAATATTTTGAGTTCTTCAGGGTTCTCGGTGGCCTTGAAAACCATGGGAAGCTCTGGGATAGTTAAATCCCCTCCAGTGGACATTTTTCAATGTCAGTGTGCCCGAACTTTGACAGATTCGTTCAGTAAGGTTTTAGCTCCGATTTGAGTAATTCCAAAGGAATTTTCTTAATTGGGAACCTAAATGTTATAATGGAAAAAACGATTCTAAAAAAGGACTTAAAACAAAGGAGAAACAAAAATGCAAAGTATGAGGGGGAAAATTGAAAATTTTGAAAAGTCACGTTTCCCTAGCTATATAAAAGTGGTGCCTCACACTTGCCCTCATTTCACTTCAGATTTTCCAGTCCCAAACCAGAAGCAAAACCCTAAGGGAGAGGCGCCCAAGAGAGGAAGAAGAAGGAGGAAGAAATCCAAGTTTAAGGTATGTTTTCATGGTGTTTTTCCTTGCTTTTCTTCATCCACACCTCTTATCCTCCCTTTTCCTTTGTTTCCTTGGATTAAAATGAGGTTTATAAACATGATTCGAGGGAGATATTCAAGGGAAATTTCGGATTTGAAGAGAGGAGCTTGGAGAAAGCAAGATTCAAGCCAAACTAACTAAGGAAATAAGGTAAAAATGCATTCTATGGTAGCTATGTTGAACTCCCTTTCTTCTCCACTTTGACCTACATATGGTCTGCCCTAGGGAGTTAAATTTTCAACCAAACCAAGGGTGAATCTTAGGTATTTGATGGAGAAGAATAAGAATATGCAAAGAAAACCATGAAATAGCCATTAGAAATCAAGATGCAAAACCTAGGGTTTTATGTGCACCTTCCAAAATCTGAATGTGTATGATAGTTCCTAGGTTTAATTAAGAGTTTAAATGAGTCCTTGAGACACCTAAGATACTCCTCACAAGCTTCTTCCTTCAAGAAAACAAAGAAATATCCAAGAAGCCTTAACTTAGGCATAGTCTCGGCCAAGCATTCTTTATATAGCTAGGAAGAGTTTTAAATTTTTCTATGGCCATTCTTGAGTCATATTCGATGAATGAAAATAAGGGGAGGCCTTGGAAAAAATTAGAACTCATAGAAATTGATTTGGTGCCTCAGGTTCCATATTATGACCAACAAGAAGCAACACGATGCTAGGCCTTTTGTTTTAATAGTGTGATGACTCCAAGAGGCTTAAAAGGAGTCAAGAATCATATTTGAAAGGAATGAATGAGGCTTAGAAGTCATTTGAGGGGTGTTACTTCATTAGGTACAATTATGGACTATAATGGAGCCTATAGAGCAATTTAGTATTTAAGCAAATTGTGTAGCCTTAGAAAGTGTTTTATGAACCTAATTGGCTCCCATAAATTGTATCTAGGCCAAGAAAAACCATCTCCACCAATTTGTGGGTGTGTGGCCGAAAGAAGAGGCTTGAATCCAAAAGAAAAAGTGTGCAATTATGTGCAAGGTAGCTCTCTCCACCTTTTCTCATGCATAGATGTGTGTTTAGCTTATTTTAGAATGTGTGTATGTGTATTTTCAAGCTATGAAAAGTATGCTAGCATGCCTTTATGTGCCATGATTCTTGATGCCATGTTATATTTTCAAATGATTACATGATGTTTGTTTAAGTTTTCTTGAGTGTGCAGAGGCCAAGAACTCTTCACCATGGTGAGGATGAGCCAAGAACTCTTGAGCTTGGTTGAGACAAAGTAAAGAGTCTCCCAAAAGCAAAGTGGGCTCCCAAGAGTATGGTTGAGTCCAAAGCACTCAAAGAATGGGTAAAGCAAGTTCAAAATCTATGAGGAGAAGTGTGAGGCTAATCCAAACACTTGGTGAGCTCTTGAATGTCTTGTATGATTTGTTCATATACCAAGCTTGCTTTTTAATTGTCCATGACTTCCATTTTAACCATGCATGCATTTGTAAAGCTTGCTTTGCACATATTATGTATGATTGAATGGGAGATGAGCTATTGGAATTATTTGAATCTCATCCCCTCCTCTCTAATGCTCTAACATGCTAGGTGGACCAAGTAGCTATGGCAATGGGAGCTAACAACAATAAAGAAGGAAGCTTGACAACCATATGCCTAGTTTTATGCTTTTTGGGACCAAAATGATGCTTCATGATGTATATGATATTGTAAATGGTCCATGACCTTTGAGACATGTGTAAATATGATATTATGTGATGTTTAAATGTATGGATATGATGTATGACCTCTAGCATATATTTTGAGTATGTAATGCCAAAGTATGCAACTTAAGAGTTTGATGGAAATGTGCATAAGTGTGGGTTGAATGGCCAAAATGAGATGCATGAGGTTTGAGACTATTTGGGCAGCTCATACAAGTCTTAAATATACCTTTAGACTTGCCCAAAAGGTGCCAAGACTAAGGGAAATCCATTTGGCAATTTTGGTACCCTATATGGAGCCAAAATTAACTATAATGGAACCTTATGTCACTTTTTTGCCAAATGAGTCAATATTGATATGATATTTGGCATTCAATTAGATCTCATTATGAGCTTTTTGGGAAGCTAAAGATCATAATTTTTGGAGGTTTATAGAATATTTGATGATTTTTCAAAGTTGGCAATTTTCATGGTTTCTAGTTTGCTGCACTATTCATTTGGTTTGAAATTTCATTTTGTCGATATCCAATTGCCACAAAATATATACAGAGAAACTAGACAATCATAGTGACTCGTACTAACTAGAAGCACCTCTGATGCAAGACCCACTAGGAACATGCCCTAGAAAACCTTCAACAATTCGAAACTATGCCCGGGACCGGCTAGAAACAAGAATGTTGGTCAAAGGAAAGACCCTAAGAAAACTTGTCTCTTAGAACCCTAGCCTCAAGATGCCACAAAGGAAGACCAATCCTTTGATAAGTCACATGAACTCTCAGAGAACACAAAGAAGCAAAAGCCTCACAAAGTATTGAATAATACTTAAACTCATTCATTCATTCATAATCTTCTAAAATAGAGTACAATAGGGGGCCTTTTATAGGCAAAATTTCTAAAAGACTTAAAATCCTAATAAAAATAAAACTCTAAAATTTGATTAGAAATATTTTAAATAGTGCCTAAAATCAAGGAACATGATTAGGATATTAATTTTAACTTAATTTCCTAGATAAGCTCCTTGACCAAGTCTAAAAAAATAATATAATAATAAAAAAACGAAATTTATAAGAATCCTAGTCAAACTAATTATCTTCTTTAAGTAGTCACATGGGATGCACATGCTTCATTAAAAATCACATGGTTAGCACATGATTCTTAATCTCTTGCAATTGGACTCCAATTAGGTCTTGACACTCCTCTTGTATGTGTATAACTACATTGGGCCTTCAACATCTCCATGGACCTTCTTAAGACATTGGGCTTCCACTTGAACTTCCACTTTTGCATCTTTAAAGAGATTTCATGTCTAAAGTCTAATTCAGCATATTTTGAATTGATCAAATATGGATCTTGGGCTCTAAACTTGGGCCGACGTCCAACATAGATATTATCTTGAGCTCTTTGAGATTTTTGGACATATACTAGCACAATTTAGGCCTCTTGAGCATAGGTCATCCTTTCATGAGCCATTTGAACCTGAATCATAGGCTTTTGAATTATTTGGGTTTCTTGATAGATGAGGGCTTTTCAAACTTGTAGTGCTCCAATGGGCATGCCTACTGATATTGTATCAACCTCATTTGGAGGTCTAGAGAGGGAGATATGAATTTTTTAAGTTTCTGGCCAGTATTAGTAATTTTGCTCGACCAGAGATACTATTCCATTAAATTTCGAGGTTTGCTCTTCATGAACTGGTCTAGAGATATTTTTCTTCTCTAGGACATCCACAGATTTCCAGATTGGTATTATTTTCATGAATTGGATTTTTGTGGAATTAATTGGACATTTTCAAAGTTTTCTGCAAAATTCCATATTAGTTCTAAAATGCAGTCTGACCTCTGAACTAATTTGGATGTCAAATGTCCACTGTGATGGTTGTTATGCCTGGGAGTATTTTTAGTGTGAATTAGACATCCATAGCTTCCTAGAATGACCAAGAGTGCATGATTTCAATTTTTCTCGAATTAGTTATGATTTTCCAAAGTTTAGGTAGAATAGGGAGCAAATCTAGTCGAAATTAAACAAGCCCATTTCATGTTGCATTTTGGTTTCTATGAGTTGTGGGCATGATATTGTGATGCAAATGAGTTGGTTGGATGTAATTAAATATGAGAATATATAGTATGAGTTCACACGATATACGTGACACCAATTGCAATTTTTAAGTACGACACAACGCAAAGAATGTTAATATTTATTCCCCTTTTTTCCTTATACTTCCATGAATAGAATGATGTAAGGCATGTGTACATGATGAGATGAGTTAGAATTTATGGTGTTACACTACATGTCTTCTTTTCTAGTTCGTGTGTGAGTGAGCTGTGTATTCTACGTGGAAGGATGACATGATGGAGCTGCTTCTTGTTCCTTCTTCCCAGCTCATTCAAAATAAGCTGGACTGTGTATTTGTTGGCTACCAATGTGGGTGAATGGAAAGTACATGGAGCTACGTGTTTTTGCTACTCTTCTCCATGTGGAATTCACCCTTTAATCCCCTTCAAACAATAGCTTCAAACTCAAGACTCTCCTTTGCTCTTGCTTCATTCTACCCTCATGTGTTCTCTTTCAACCCATAGCTTTGTGTTGCTTCCTTATTCATGTGTTTTCTCCATTCCATCTTCTCCTCAAATAGCCAGTTGGACTTGTGGAGGAGCTTAACATGGTTAGTTGTGCAAATAATGAGTGAAGAGGATGGAATGTGTCTACATGTTGATGGAATACTTGTAACCCATGGCTGCTTCTTCGTGTGAATATATGAATGGGGTGGACTAGTGCTACGTGGAACTGCTGCCTTCGTGTTAACTTGAGCCTCTTTCTGTGTGACATGTGCATGGAAGCTTGTGCGAGCTTATGTGTGTGTCTTCCACATGAGAGTGAAGCTACTAGACCTAATGACTTGAACTAATAGAGTTGTGAGCTTTGTTTTGTTGCTGCCACGTGATGCTTCTTCCATGCAAATTTCCCTAAGTAAAAGGAAATAAAAAATAAAAATAAAAAATCAAAGCAAAAAAAAAAAAAGAAATCATCATCTAAGAAAATGAAATAAAATAAAATAAAATAAAACTATTGAAAATCCTAATTTATTCAACAAAATTCCAAAAGATGGGATTATTTCCTAAACTAAATAATATCCCATTAAAGCTCAAAATGTCATCAATTAATGAATAAAAAGTCCAAAATTAATTGGTAAAAATATAGAGAATAATTGAGTTATCAAATTCCCCCACACTTGGACTTCTGCACTTTTGGGCAAAACTCAAAATCAAAAGATAGGCTAATAAATTGGGGAATGGAGAATGAAAATGAAAAAGGAGAGTGAAGTGTAAAAATCACAAGCTAGAGACTACTCACAACTCCACTTCAACAATTAAAGTTAACTTCACTTGCATCAAGAGATTAAATTCCATGGCAATTTCATTTAAAAAGAATGAATAAAAAATGCATAGCCCTTTACATAGATTAGTGTTTACTTTCAACTCTCAATTGGTTAAGGCAATGTGTATCACTCAACTTTCACCTATTAAAACCTCACTTCCATAGGCTTGTCTATTTTCTAAATCTCCACCACCCCATGTGAAATGTAAGGCACAAATTAAAGGACTTTATTCAAGGTAGTAAAGGGGCTAGGGAATGAAATGAATAGGTATCCAAGAATAAGGAAAAACAATAACAAATGGAACACCTTAGAACCTCAAGAGCAATCAAAGGAACTTATGATAGGGAAGAATGTGTGCAATTCAAGGCCTTATGTCCAACTAGCACAAATAACTACAAACTCGACTTAAAAGACTTCTTTCTTTTGATTTTCAATTGCTTGCTTTCTTTCTTTTTTTTTCAATCATTGCTTCTCTTTTGCTTTTTTATCTCTTCTATTCTTTAACTTTGAACATTTCCTCAACTTTTAATAACAATGGCCCAAATGATGTAAAGCACACATTCACCTATCCTAATTAGATGTAAAGCTCTTTGAAATCCCTAAAGTATCTTAAAACAAGGTGGGAAACATTTTTTTAAATGGCTATGGGTTCAACAAGAAAATAAAACTAAGTCCAATGTGGCTAAACAATGGATAAAATGCATGCAGGGGGTGGCTTTTTGGCTTACTAGTTATAAGAGAAAAGAATACCTTATCATTTTCATGCATGCAAATGCAAATGTGGTTTCAACAAAGAATTAAGACAAGTTCTAAAGTGAGAGCAATGATAGGTGAATACACACTAGAAATGAATAGATACGGCTCAAATTTTCACCAGTTAATGGCTATCAGCATAATTTATTGAAATCAAATTCATTGCCACTTCACTTGAATTAAGACACAAGATCCATCACTTATCATGCCAAAGAAAATCCAAGCTATAATCACCTCAACTTGCAACTTTCACAGAAAATTTTTAAAAAATCACACTATTTCTCAAAATTTTCTAAAAAATTTTCATATTTTTTTTAAAGAAAACAAAACAAAGAAAGAATGAAGATGAAATGGAATGGTTCTCCCCCCCCCCCCAACACTTAAATATTGCATTGTCTTCAATGCCAGCACAAAATCTAATTAATAGATAAACAACACAATAAAAAGAGTGCAAAGAGAGAGTATACAATCAGATGAAGTAGAAGTGAGGATCTCAAGGGTGGCTCAGATTTCCTTGTAGCTGGTTAGCAACCATTTATTACCTACAAAATAGAAACAAAGCAAACAATACTGCAAAAAAGAAAAGATAACTAAATCCTAAATTAAAAAGAACTCTATAAAATATCAACTAATCATATGTATCAAAAACCAAAATTAAAATATCTTCATTCCTCTTTAGATCAACAAGTTTAAGTCTAACTACTTTAAAGCATTTTGATTGATCATGAAGTGATGATTCATGGATTTTCTCAACCATCAGTAGTTTTGGAAAGTCAGATTCAGCATGTTCAAAAGTGGTAAGAGAAGAAAAATTAAATTTAGCATATTCAAAGCTAAAGAAAGAAAATTTGAAATCAAAACTCTCTAGATATGTATTAAAACCAATAAAATCAATTGGACTCTCATTAGTAAGAGTCACTGCATTAATAGAAAGATTAAATTGCAACTTCTCACAAAATTTTAAGTGCAAATCCTTTAAGGTATTTGGCAATTGCTTCATCTCAGTTGGGAGAGTCTGTTAAATGTTAGGAACTAGCTCACTAACTTCATGAACCTATTCAGAAACCTTAACAAGAGAAATAATATCCTTCTTGATCAAAGAGACATCATTAGACAATGATTAATAACAAAATCAAGTCTCTCACTAGTATCAACAACAACACAAGGATCAATAAGATTTTCAATATAAGCATTATCTTTATGCATGCTCTCATCAATACTAGTATGATCAGTAGAATTAGTCTTATCAACAGTTTTAGTGCAAAAAAAGGACTCCATGTACTCAATAGAATTATTAGACCTAAAAAACTCATCAATCTCAGCACATACAAGACATGTATGCAAATAATCACATAAGCATCTAAAATTAGAGTCTGAATCATCAACAACAAGATGTTCAATAATAGTAACATCCATATCATCATCATATGCTACATCCATTATTTTAGCAGTCATGTCACCACATGTTAAGTCACCCTTACACTTATCTACTACCTTAGACTCAAAAGAATCAACATCGACTGGCTCAAAAATGAAATCATCACTATGGTCACAGTAAGAAGTAGAAATACTAAGTGCATACTACACAGGATTCATTAACATCAACAAATGCATCATTATTGTTCAATGCATTACTACAATTAATCATATCAGGGGATTCAACAACAATTTCTTCATTATCATCATGTAATTCAAAATCAATATCATTACATGCATTAGTAATCATAGTGCCATCATGCAAACTAGAGTTAGTTCCAATAAGATGCATAGTATTACAACATGGAAGTGTATTACCAAGTGAATAAGACTCTTCCTCCTCTATACATTCTCTTATGATTTGCCCTTCTTTTAGTTCAATAGCACTTGAGGTAGATTGATTCATTTAAGCTCCTGAATCCTTCATGAGGTTGTCAATCATTTGTTGGTTTTGAAGATGCAATCGTTTATTTTCCTGTTAGAGTTGAAGATTATAAGCATCTAATTATTGCCTCATCCTCTCTTCCCAACTTGGTTCCCAATTAGGCTCTTGTTGTATATATTCCTCATGATAGTTGTAGGAATAGCGCTTTAGCTCTTGAACATGGGCATTGTGGTATTGCTCAATGTAACTGGGATGAACCTCATAGTGATGGTGGTACGATTGGTAGCATGGCTGTTGGTATTGTTGGTAGTGTTGTACTTGTCTTTGTTGCTCAAGTATGCCATGAAGCATTGATATAACTTCATCCACCTTTCGTACAATCCTATTATTTCCATAAGAATCATAGACACCTTGATTAGACAAATAATGTAGATCTATTTATAGCAAAGAAAATGAGAAGTACAATCAATTTAAGTACTGAACAAATCACTAACAAACTACTACTAATATTAACTCTAAATTAAGAAAATAAAAAAATCAAATGGAAATAAGACCTACCTAACAATCAAGAACACTCAAAAATAGAATTTGGCCAAAAAAATTGAAAAATTCTTAAAAACTTCAAGAAAATACTAAAAAAGATTAGAAAAAAATGTTGGAATTTGGCCAAAAAATGGTGCACCTAATAGTTTTTCTATTACTTTTGCTTAAAACGCTCAAAAACATTGGAAAACAAAGTTTGAGAGTTTTTTTTCTAGCAAGTAGAACACTTGTTATGCAACACCAAAATGTCCAAAAAAATAAGTCTAAAATAAAACAAAAACCAAACAAAAATAGAGCTAAAACACTTAAAAAGTTTTTTTCAAACAAGTGAAAATCCAATTTCCTCGGCAATGGTGCCAAAATTTGACAATTGTGTCATGTAACTTCCAAAATAAAATTAGGTTGGACAAATATATAGCTAGTGGTGCAAACTAGATCGTCTCCCTAAAAAATTCAATGTTTAATTAGGTTTTCTAAGTGTAAAAGGATCTTAAAAGCTATCTAACTAAGGGGACTTTTGCCTAAATTTAACTAACTAAAATTAAATTGAATTAAAGTTCCTAATTACTATCTAAATGCATGAACTAAGGAATGAATGATAGATATATGACTAGTCTTGGATTTGTCCCTTGATATCCACTATCCTTATCTTAATCCAATTGTCATTAGTTCTAGTCTAAGAATTCCTAATTGTGCTCATGGCAATGTATCTTGAGTTACCATGCTAGAATTAAGGGATTAACAATCTAATATTGAATTGAAATCTTAACTTCGCATCAAAATATTAACTCTTATCATTAGGATCAATGAACACTAAATTTGATTGATTAATCGATCAATTAGCCTTTGAATTATCACCCTAAGATGTTTAATTAATCAATTAAACTCTAAGGAATCATTAAATCAAACAATTAAGCACCTAATTTCACTCATGCATTTTATCAAATGCCTTGATTACATACAAGAGAAATTAAAGGAAAGTGAAAAATCCAGCACTTATCCAATCAATTAATCATTCAAAAAGTCTCATAATTAGTGTCTAACCAACCACTAATTATAACTACACTAATCTTAATCTAATACATCTCAACCAAGTATGTATAAGTAAAAGGAAAAATGTAGAAAGAAAGGAAATCTAAGCCCAAAATCCCTTACTAATTCCTTGAATTCAAGCTTCTTCAAGGTCCTCTTCCAAGCTAGCCACTGAAATGAGTCAAACTCTCATAGAGGTGGAAGGATGATGGAGTGGAAATAGAGATGGAAGAGATTATAACCTGGGTGGAGTGAATGTTGTATGCGTGTGAATGAGATGAATTATATGATGGAATGATTCGTGCATTTTTTTTATCCAGCCACCCTCCTTATCACGTGCTCTCCACAGGTCAGCCTATAGCTTCTTCTCACATGGAAACCTTCTCCTTAACACGTCTTCCTCCTTGTGTATCTGAGTGTGGGCCCCATTGTGATGGTGATTAATTATGAAATGTGGTTTACAGCCTTTCTAATTCTTTTCTTCACGTGTTATTCCTCCTAGTTCAGCCTTCTAAACTTGTGGCTTCCTATTCCTTCCTATGTTAGCTTCTCTTATATGTTGCTTCATGTAGCTTCCACTGATGTTGCTTCTTCCTAGCTAATTACATGCTCCCTAGTACCTATCATCCATGTCAAACTTGAGATTGCCTCCTCTTGAATGTGAATCCTTACTCGTGTATCCTCTTGTTTTTGTTGTAACCTGTTGCTTTCTTCATCTGGTCTCGTGGATGAATGAGTTTAATAGAAAGTGGAGTTGCTATCTACATAAAAAGTACATATGATTCTACATGTCTTCTTCTCCAATTCGTGTGTGAGTGAGCTACATATTCTACGTGGAAGGATGACGTGATAAAGCTGCTTCTTGTTCCTTCTTCCCAGCTTGTTCAAAATAAGCTGTTGTGTGTATTTGTTAGCTACCAATGTGGGTGAGTGGAAAGTACATGCAGCTACATGTTTTTATTGCTCTTTTCCATGTGGATTTTGTAACACCAAAATTTCCTAGCTTTAGCTCATGCTATTTCCAAGTTTCATGTTATGGAATTCATAAGAATACAAGAAAATAGCATATAAAAAGTGAATATTTTAGCGTTGCGTTGCATATAAATTCTTCATTTAGTATCCCATGGACCATGTGGGCTCATGTATCACATTCTCATATTTAATTACATAGATACAATATATTTCCATCATCAAAAGTGGGCTACAACGTGTGCAAGGCAAGGGAGTGCATAAAATTCATAGTTTCCATTTCATCCAGAATTTTGCCTTTTCTATCACAAATTTCAGAAAATCATAAATAATTTTAGAAAAATTGAAATGATGCATTCTTTGCCATTCTAGAAACCTAAACATATATACTTTATGCTAAAAATATGTCTAGACCATGAAACATAACACAGAAGACGTTTAACATTTAAAAAGGTGCAGAGGTCTGACTGGCTACTGGTACTGATATAGGTTTCTGCTACAAAATTCAAAAATATCCAATTAATTTCAAAAAAATCCAATCCATGTAAATGATACCAATCTAGAAATATATGGATGTTATCTAGAAGGGAAAAATAACTCTAGACTAGTTTAGGCACATCCAGACCTTAAAAACCAATCAAACAATACCTGGGGTTTGTCTAAATACCTGATACTGGGCAGAAACTTCAAAAATTCATATCTCCCTCTCTAGAAATGCAAATGAGGTACTTTTAGTTGCACAAGTCACTGGAGATGTATAGTTTCTCCCTATAAAACTTCATGGCAATTGGACATTTTTGAAGTTTGTAGCAGAAACCTGTATCAGTACCAGTAGCCAATTAGACCTCCGCACTTTTTCAAACGTCAAACGTCTTCTATGTTATGTTTAATGGTCTGGATATATTTTTAACAAATAGTAGACATGTGTAGCTTTCTAGAATGGCAAAGAATTCATAATTTCCATGTTTCTAGAATTTTTTGTGATTTTCCAAAATTTTTGATAGAAAAGGTAAATTTTTGGCTGAAATGGAAACTATGAATTTTATGCACTCCCTTGCCTTGCACACGTTGTAGGCCACTTTTGGTGATGCAAATGTGTTATATCTATATAATTAAATATGAGAATATGATACATGAGCCCACATCATCCACAGGATACCGAATGAAAAATGTATATGCGACGCAATGCTAAAATATTCACTTTTTATATGCTATTTTCTTTTATTCTTATGAATTCCATAACATGAAACTTGGAAATAGCCTGAGATAAAGCTAGAAAATTATGGTGTTACATTTATAGTTAATTCTAAGGCCACACATCTTCCTTAAACACTAATTTGATCTATAAACCCCTTTATGGTTCCAAAAATGTACCTAATGAAGCAACACCCATCAAATAAATTCTAGGCTCCATTCTTTCCTTTCATATATGATTCTTGATTCCTTTGAAGCCTCTTGGAGTCATCACACAATTGAAACAAAGAACCCAACTACATGTTGCTTCTTTAGGTCATATTATGTAACCTAAGATACTAATTCATTCTCTAGGCCTCCTAAATTTTTCCCAAGATTTTCCCTCATTTTCATTCATCATATATGACTCAAAAATGGGCTTGAAAAAATTTGAAACTCTCCCTAGGTGTCTTAACCTTGTTAGGCTGAGCCTATGCCTCCTTTTGGCCTCCATGGAGTTTGCTTTGCTTTCTACATGGAAGATGCATATGGGGAGACTCCTAGGGATTTTAGAAACTCATTCAAACATTCATTTACGCCTAGGAATAATTAATCAAATCATATTTTCAAGAGAACTCATGAAACCCTAGGTTTGCCACCTTGAAAAGCAATGATCTTTTCTTGAATTTCTTTGCATATTCTTACTCTACTCCCTCAAATTCATGGCATTCACCCTTGGTTCTGCCTAAAATTCAATCCCTCTTGTAGCTACATATATGGGGTGAAATAAGAAGGAGCAAGGGGTAGCAACCATGGAAGAAGAAATTACCTTGTTTTTCCTTGTTTTCTCACTTGAATCTTGTCTTCTTTGGCCTCCTCTCTTCAAATTTGAATTTTTCCCTTAATATCTCCCTTACAACAGATCCATATACTTCAATATAATCACAAGAAATAAAGGAGAATGGAGGAAAAGAGGTTTGGAAAGGAAAAAGCATGAAAAACTACCAAACATCCATACCTTTTAGCCTTGATTTCTCCTCCTCTTCCTCTTCCTCATGTGCACCACTCTCCTAGGGTTTTTCCTCTAGTATAGGGCAGAAACATATGAAGCTAAATGAATGGGAGAGTGGGGCGCCCTATATATATATGTGGAGGAAGAAAGACTTTCCAAAAATTTCTATTTTGCTCTTCGTTTTTGGCATTTTCTTTTCTAATTCATTTTAGCTCCTTTTTGAGAACTGTATTTTTCATTATAAAATTTAGGTTCCCAATTTGGTAAAATGCCTTTGGAAACACTCAAATTGAAGCTAAAACCTTCTCGAGCAAATTTGTCAAAGTTCAGGTGCACCGACGTTGGAAAATGTCTACGTGAGAGGTTTTAACTATCCCAGAGCTTCCTATGATTTTTAGGGCCTCTGAGAACTCTGAGGAACTCAAAAATTTCATTTAAAAAGCCCTCTTGTGTGAATTCCAAATTTTCTCAAAATTACAAAAATGCCATTACGTTTTGTAAGTTTTTTCATTAAATTTTGTTTCTTTATTCTAGTTCCATTTTTCTTTCCGTTTGAGCCTAGAATTCTCATTCTTATGAGTCTAGAATGCTTCCCAAATTTTTTGAGACCTTAACCAAGTCATTTCGGGGGACTTGGTTTTGTATCCAATGAATTTCATTCATTTACAGAGAAACTGTAAGTTACGTTTCTCGTGTTTTCTCTTGTTTTTGGAAAACTGAATATTACATTTCTCCCCCCTTAAATAAATTTCATCCTCAAAATTTAGGATATGCTTTCCTTTTATTCTTTTCTTTTCTGGCTAACTGCTCTTTTCTTTCCTTTCTTTCTGGCTCTATACATTTTTCTTAGTGATTTCACTCGTTTGAATTTTCTCTTAGCTAGGGAATTTTTCATTACTACCCTTAATGAGGCTCTATTGCTATGGAATACATGCTAGTTCTTCTCATAAGGGAAAGAAGTTCTGGCTCTAGAGGTCTATCCTAGGAGAGCTTACTAATCATTTTTTATTAGTCTTAACCCGTTCATAGGGGTTAAAATTCTTTCCAGTGGACTCATTTACATATCTCGGGAGGTAATTTATTTCGTATCAAATCTCTCGTATCCTCTCCTAAGTAGCTACCATGGGATGGAAGAAATTACCTTGTTTTCCCTTGTTTTCTCACTTGAATCTTATCTTCTTTGGCCTCCTCTCTTCAAATCTGAATTTTTCTCTTAATTTCTCCCTTAAAACAGATCTATATATTTCAATATAATCACAAGAAATAAAAGGAGAATGGAGGAAAAAAGGTTTGGAAAGGAAAGAGCATGAAAAACTGGCAAAAATCCATACCTTTTAGCCTTGATTTCTCCTCCTCTTCCTCTTCCTCTTGTGCACCACTCTCCTAGGGTTTTTTCTTTGGTTTAGGGCAGAAACATATGAAGCTAAATGAATAGGAGAGTGGGGCACCCTATAATATATGTGGAGGAAGAAAGACTTTCCAAAAATTTCTATTTTGCCCTTCGTGTTAGGCAATTTCTTTTCTAATTCATTTTAGCTCCTTTTTGAGAACCATATTTTCCATTATAAAATTTAAGTTCCTAATTTAGTAAAATGCCTTTGGAATCACTCAAATCGAAGATAAAACTTTTCCGAATGAATCTGTTAAAGTTTGAGTACACTGATATTGGAAAACATTCACTGGAGGGGTTTTAACTGTCCTAGGGCTTCCCATAGTTTTTAAGGCCTTTGAGAACCCTGAGGAACTCAAAAATTTCATTTAAAAAGCCTTCCTGTGTGAATTTCAAAATTTTCTCAAAATTACGAAAATGCCATTATGTTTCGTAAGTTTTTCATTAAATTTCGTTTCTTCATTCTAGTTCCATTTTTCTTTTTTTCTGAGCCTAGAATTCTCATTTTTAAGAGCCTAGAATGCTTCCCAAATTTTTTTGGACCTTAACTAAGTCATTTCGAGGGACTTAGTTTTGTATCCAGTAAATTTCGTTCATTTTCGAAGAAACTATAAGTTACGTTTCTTGCGTTTTCTCTCATTTTTAGAAAACCAGATATTACAGAATTCACCCTTGAATCCCCTTCAAACAATAGCTTTAAACTCAAGACTCTCCTCTACTCTTGCTTCATTTTACCCTCACATGTTCTCTTTCAACCCGTAGCTTTGTGTTTCTTCCTTATTCACGTGTTTTCTCCATTCCATCTTCTCCTCAAATAGCCAGCTGGACTCGTGGAGGAGCTTAACATGGTTGGTTGTGCAAATGATGAGTAAAGAGGATGTGAATGTGTCTATGTGTTGATGGAATACTTGTAACCCATGGTTGCTTCTTCATGTGAATATATGAAGGGGGTGGACTAATGCTACGTGGAACTGCTGCCTTCATGTTAACCTGAGCCTCTCTTTGTGTGACGTGTGCATGGAAGCTTGTGTGAGCTTATATGTGTATCTTCCACATGAGAATGAAGCTGCTAGACCTAATGACTGAAACTAATAGAGCTGTGAGCTTTGTTTTGTTGTTTCCATGTGATGCTTCTTCCATGCAAATTTCCCTAAGTAAAAAGAAATAAAAAATCAAAATCAAAAATCAAAGCCCAAAAAAAAAAAATGAAATCATCATCTAAGAAAATGAAATAAAATAAAACCATTGTAAATCCTAATTTATTCAACAAAATTCCAAAAAATGGGATTTGTAACACTATAACATTAATGCTCAACTCATGTAAATCTCATGTAAATTTTATGAGAAGCAATATAATGGCATAGGGAATTATAAATAAAAATGCCTTTCTCCACGGGTAAAAATTTTCTCTTGGAGTCCTGCGGGTCATATGGACTCATCCTTCTCATTCTCACATTTAAAAACCTAAATACCACTCATAACAAGCTCAAGAAATGGTCCATACCTCAAACAAAGGGAGCAAATACACTAGTGCAACCTCAGATCAATTTTCCAGATTCTGTGCCTGAATTTTGAAAATCATAACTAATTCTAGAAAAATTTAAATTATACAAACTATACCATTCTAGAAATTTACAGATGTCTACTTTATGTTAAAAATAAATTTGGACCACAACAAAGGCTGCTAGGCATCAGAAACTAATGGAACAATACCATAGGTCAGCTATCATCCTTGGTACTGATCTCCAACTTCAAAAATCCATATCTCCCTTATCAGAAATCCAACTGGGGTGATCTTAATAGCCATGAAAAGCTTATCATGTCTAGTTTATTTTTGTAAAATTTCATAAGCATTGGATATCATTTGTCCCACGAATGACACAGCCCACATTTCTAACCATATGGAATAGTACTCATATCAGTTCAGTAGAAAAATGAAAAATTTGGAAATTCATAATTAATTTCACAAAGCTCCAAATAATCTATTCTTTGGCTTTCTAAAAATCTCTAGATAAGATCTACATGTGTGCCAAATTTTATGAATAAATTCATTTATTTGGTCAGATTTTGATATTGGGTTGTGAAATGGTCTTTTTCAAGCTTTACAAAGGGTCCAAATGGTCTAAATTGAGCTTTAAGGAAACATGACCACTTAAGCACGTGGGAATGCACCAAAATAACATTCTAAACTTGCCTCAAAGGTGCATAAACCCAGATTTCTCAAACTCACTCATCCACCCATGATATACACAACATTACACATACTAGCTTTGGCCATTCAATACCCAAATCATGTTATCTCATACATTTGACATCAAATTTCATTCATACATCATACATTTAGGTATTTACACATGTTCATATGATTACATAACAATTTCATCAAGGAATTACATCATATGCCATGTGTATAGCTACAAAGGAGACAAACTAGGCTTTTTCATGCATTTTGATATCAATCTCCTTCTTCTAGGCTTGGTGGCCTCCATTACCTTGCTCAATTGCTCCACTTAGCATGTTAGAACATTGGAGAGGAGGGGATGAGATTCAAAGAATCCTAGTAGATCATTTTTCATCCAATCACACATAAAGTATGTAACACAAGTCTTTAAAAATGCATGCATGGGTATATTAACATATGTGAGCATTCATAAAACATTCTTGGCATTTGAACACATCATGTTTAGCATACATAGGCTTGCCAAGTGAGTGAATTAGCCTCACCCATTCACTTATGGATTTTGGACTTGCCTCACCTATTTTGTCTAAAAGGTTTTGACTCAACCTTACTCTTGAGAATCTACCTCACTCTTGGGAGACTCTCTACTTTGTCTCAACCAAGTTATAGGGTTCATGGCTCATTCTCACCATGGCTAGAGGGTTTTTGGATTCTCTATACTCAAGCAAACCAAGGCAAGCATATAAAACATCATCTTGCATGCATAAAACATCACCATGGTACCATGGAATAAAAGCTCATGTTAAAACACTTTTCATAGCTCAAAACATATATACACACATGCAAAGACAATGTAAGCACACATTCATACATGAAAGAAGGTGAAGAGAGCTACCTTGCTTGCATTTACACACTTTTTCCTTAAGCCTTGAGTCCTCTCCCTTGACCTCACGCACCCAAGAAGGTGGAGACTCTTAACCTAGACACATTATATGGAAGCTAATTATACTCTTGAATCAAATTCTAAGGCCACACAATCACTAGAAAAGCTAGGTAATTCATAAGGCTCTTTTATGGTTCCATAATGTATTTAATGAAGCAACCTTTAGAAAACATTATCTTGGCTCCATTCTCCCCATCTATTTATGATTCTTGACTCCATTTAAACCTTTTAGAGTCATCACACAATCAAGTCTAGGAGCCTAGTTAGGTGTTACTTCTTTAAGCCATATTATGGAACATATAAGGCCATCTCACTATCTATGGTTTCTAAAATTTTTCCAAGGCTTCCTCTCATATTTTCCCATCACACATGATGCAAAACTAAACTTAGAAGGAATTAAAACACTCTCTAGGTGCATGAACTCTTCTTAACCGAAGCATGTACTTTTCTTGGCACCCTTAGAGTTTCTTTGCTTCCTTTGATGGGAGAAACATGTAAGAAGCTCTCTTGCTATCTTAGGAACTCATATGAACACTTAAACATCATAAAATATAGCTAGGGTTCATGATAGAGTTCAAGGTACAATCAAAACCCTAGCCTCCCTATCTTGTAAATCTATAGCTTTTACTTGAATGTCTTTGCATATTCTTCTTCTCTTCCCTTAAATTCCTAAGATTCACCCTTGGTTCTACCCAAAATTCAAGCCCTCCTACAGTTATATATATGGGGCGAAATAGGGAGAAGAAGGGGGAGGAAGTAGCTACCATGGGATGGAAGATTTACCTTGTTTTTCTTTGTTTTCATACTTGATTTTCACTTTCCTTGGCCTCCTTTCTTCAAATCCAAATTTTCCCCTCTATTCGTCCCACAAAACAGATCCAAAAACTTCAATAAAACCATAGGAAGAAAGCTCAAGAGGAGAGGAACAAGTTTGGAAGAAGAATGAGCATGAAAATCCATGAAATTCCTTACCTTTTCCTTGCTTTTTCTCCTTCTTTCTTCTCCTCCATCGTGCACCTAAGAGAGCTAGTGTTTTCTTTGGTTTTTAGGTGGAATAGGTAGTTCAAATGAAGGGGAGAAGAAATAAGAAACTTAAAGAATGTTCAAAAAGCTTCTACTTTCTTGAAAATTCTAATTTTGCCATTTGTTTTTGGCATTTTTGTTTCTAACTCGTTTTAGCTCTTTTTTTAGAACCGTCTTTTCCATTATGAAATTTAGGTTCCCAATTTAGTAAAATTCCCTTGGAATCACTCAAATTGGAGCTAAAACCTTCTTGAACGAATTAGTTAAAGTTTAGGAAAATCGACGTTAGAAAACATCCATCGGAGGGGTTTTAACTGTCTCGGGGCTTCCCATGGTTTTCAGGGCCTCTAAGAACCCCGGAGAACTCAACTCTCATTTATAAAGCCCTTCTATGTGAATTCCAAAATTTGCTCAAAATTACAAAAATGCCATTACGTTTCATAAGTCTTTCGTCAGATTTCATTTTTTCATTCTAGCTCTGTTTTTCTTTCTGTCTGGGCTTAGGATTCTCATTTTCAGGAGTTTAGAATGTTTCCTAAATTTTTTAGGACCTTAACTAATTCATTTCGGGGGACTTACTTTTGTATCTGGTGAATTTCGTTTGTTTACAGAGAAACCGTATGTTACATTTCTCACATTTTCTCTCATTTTCGGAGAACCAGATATTACATGATTATTTTCTAAACTAAATAATATCCCATTAAAGCTTAAAATATCATCAATTAATGAATAAAAAGTCCAAAATTAATGGGTAACAATATAGAGAATAATTGAGTTATCATTAGGGTTTTAAAATTTTAATGCCTCTGAAAACCCTAGTGAGCATACTTTCATAATTTAAAACTTCTTTTCTTTGTGTTTCTAAAATTTTACCCAAAATTATGATTTTGCCATTGCTTATTCTATTTATTCTATTTAGCCACTTTGGCTTTGGTTTAAGCCCATTTATAATTTCATAACCTCATTTTTGGATATTCTAATTAATATTTTACCATTAAATGTCCTTAATTCCTTTTCCTTTAGGGTCGTCTTTCATTAACCTATTTATTCTAGTTTAGTTTAAAGAACTGAGTGTTACAGTTCTTATAAGATAGAAATATTGCTGATATTTTCGTTTTGTGAATAGGAAACTAACCATTATAGCTCTTTTTCTTATTTAGGGATTTCTTTTTGGATAGCTTTAGGTTGAATCCCCAGTGCTTTTATGTGGTCTACATTATTATTGACCTGCTCCCTTATTTTTTGAAAAGGTAATTAATATGTACAAATTGTAGTATATTTCCATCATATGTCATTTTCTGTCATGGTCAAAATGGGTTTAGTTAATGCACAATAAAATTTTTATACTATGAAAGAATATTTAAATGGTTATAATAATTATATGTAAATTAGTTGGTGTTTTATGCTAAAATAACAATAATACTAATTTCACTAAAATGGGTAATTAAAAAGAGGGTGTTACAGGTATAACAGACTTGCTAATACTCTAATGGGTCCATCACGCAACCCTCAAAATAAAACTAGGTTGATAAAATATGTAGCTAGTGGCACAACCTAGGTCATCTCCCTTGGAATTGGAGTTCAATGCTTAATTGAGTTTTCCAAATGTTAAAAGACTCTAAAAATTTCTAAACTAAGGGGGGTTTTTGATCTAATTAAACTAAATGAAATGAAATTGAAATAAAATTCCTAAATTCTAATTATATGGATTATGGGTGAATGATGTTCTTGTGACTGCTTTGGAATCATTTCTTGGTATCCACTATCCTTATCCTAATTCAATTGTGATTATTTCTGGCCTAAGAATCCCTAATTGTGTTCACGGCAATTGTATCTTAAGTTACCACACTAGAATCAAGAGATTAACAATCTAATGTTGAATTGAGACCTCAATCTCGTATTCAATTATTAATTGTTGTCTTTAAGATCAATGAACACCTAATTTGATTGATTAACTTATTAATTAGCCTCTGAATCATCATCCAAAAATGTTTAATTAACCAACTAAATACCAAGGAATTCTCAAATCAAGCAATCAAGAACATAATCTCACTCATGCATTTCATCGAGCACCTTCGTGGCACACATGAGAAATTAGAGAATAATGAAAAATTAGATTCCAATCAATCAATTAATCAATAAAAAGGCTTCCTAATCAGTGTCTAACTAGTCACTAATTACAATTACACAAATTCCTAATCAAATACAACTTAACCAAGATTGTACAAGAAAAAGAAAAAGTGTAGGAAATTAAGAAAGTCTTAGCCAAAAATTCTGTGTTCATCCATGGATTCAAGCTTGTACCAGGGGCCTTCTTCCTTGCTAGTCACAAATGGAGGCTTAAAGCTTTATGGAAGTGGAAGAATGGAAGAAGGAATGGTTCTACATGGAGTGGATAGATGCTGGATGAAAAGGGGACGAAGGCGTGTGAATGTGGTGAATGGAATGAATGAAGCGTGATGGAATGAAGCCTCAAATGGGTGAATGAACGATGGATGGATGAAGGGCTCTCACATGAATTTTAATGATTCCACGTGCTGCCTCCTTTTCCACGCTGAAGTCATGTTTTATTTCCTTCTCCAGTTCACTAAATCTCCAGCTCTCAAGCTTCATTAATCCATGTGTTTAGCTCTATGTTTAGCTTCCACGTCAATTTAACTCATGCAATTCGAATCTGTTCTCACGTCAGCCCTCTCTAATCGCCAGCTCCCAGCTCGCTGAATACTCTTTGCTTCTTCCACATACAAATGCTCTTCTCCAGCCTAACTCGTGTTCTTCATTTCAGCTCATGCATGGTTCTTCCACGTATTTTCCATATAGCTATTGCATGCTTGTCATTTGCTTCCTTTTACACCTTTGTTGCCCAGCCCGTTGCTTCCTTGACTCGATGCTCCTTCTTTGCGTTTTTCTTCACATGTTCTGCACGTTGCTTTCTTCTAGTCGCCTTGCTTCTTTTGTATCACGTGTTCAGCCTCTTCTTTGTTCTGCATGTGTATGTTTATGGCCTGGACTTCTCCCCAGCTCATTCTTCCTCCTTTTTGTTTGCTTCTTCTCTTTTGTATTACTTCCAAGCTCCTTTAACCTAACACGTTTCAACCTTTCATTCCATGTTGATTCTTTTTTTCATTCTGCCCAACCCGTAGCTAGTTCTCCCATGTAACTCATGCAAGCTTCTCCTCTGTTTCTACTCGTTTTCTACTGTTCACGAGTTACTCTCCACAACCTGAGAGAATGTGTTGCTACTTCCTTCATTCAGCTTGTGTAGCTTGCATGAGAGCCACTGAAGCTCCTTTCAACTCATGCTCTTTCCATGTTTTTGCTTCTGTGTGTTCTCCACATGGTTGTTACTTCAATGTTCAACTCAGCTTGTGCTTCCTCATGATATTCTTTTCCTCTATTTTGCTCACATTTCCACGTAACATCTACTCTTGTGAGGTTCCTCTCATGTGCAAAACCTAGCTTCTTCTAGCTCTGTTCTAGCTCTTCTCTTCATTCATTCAACTCACTTTAGCATACAAGCTTCTTCTTAAATCACAAAACCCTCCAAACCCGCAGCTTCTTCCTTCTTGAGTCATGCATGTGTGTTAATGTTGAGTGAAGGGCTGCTCAAGTATGCTTCTTTAATCATTCCTTTCTCTTTTTTAATTCAAATTCTCATTCAAGCTTCAATTGCCCATTAAAGTCTGCACAAAAGAATGAAAATTATTGAGTAGAATTATCCACAAAATTATTTAAAAGAAATTCATGCATTAAAACTCAATAATTTTGCCAATTAATTCATAAAGTGCATAAATGGCTGATGAAATCAAATTGTATCTAATTAAACCCTTAAGACCATATTCCACCATCAAAATGCCTAAGTTAAGAGGATTAAAGTGTATAAAAATCATGCTTATCAACTCTCTTCAAGCTTTGTTTCCATCATAGCAAGTGTGACAAGTCTTTATTTTTATGAGTTCATCCTCATCATACTACTTTATCCTTATTTGTGTAGATAATAAGGAGTTCATGCATTGAAGTTTAAATCCTTATATCTTAACTTAATATGGAATTTTCATTGAAAGATCTTGGTCCTCTTCACTATTTTTGGGGCATTCAAGTTTAGACCTTGGCTAATGGTAGTTTTCCTTTGTAACAAACCAACTATATCTAAGAACTGCTCATTAAAGCCAAAATGTCTTTTACATGAAGCATCTTTACTCTTATGGTTTCTAGTTTGAAATTATATAAATATGGAAATGATTCTATAGTTGATCTTCAGTTGTATAGACTAGTACTTGAGGCCTTTCAATATGCTACTACGACATAGCTAGAGATATCCTTTGCTATTAATAAAGTGTGCCAATTCATGCAAACACCATTAGAATCTCATTGGCAAGTTGTTAAAAGAATACTTTGGTATCTTAATGGAACACTTCACTATAGTTTGCAACTAAAATGATCTACTTCTCTACATATAGTACCTTATTGTAATGCAAACTAGGGTTCTGACATTGATAATTGATGTAGCACTTCTAGTTCATGTGTCTATGTTGGGTCAACTCTTATTACTTGGAGTTCTAAGAAATAATCGATTATATCTTGTTCAACATTTGAAGCTAAATATTGTAGAATGGCTAATACTTTAGTTGAGGTTATATGTCTAAAGAGTTTGCTTCAAGAACTGAATAAGCAGTTTCAAGATCCCCCCATTTTATTCTACAATAATTGAAACATTGTCCTAATAAGTGCTAACCCCATTCTACACTTTGAAACTAAGCATTTTGAATTAGATTTATACTTTGTTCATGATAATTCTCTTTCTAAAGATGTCAACATTCAACATATTCCTTCACATGTTCAAGAAGTAGACATTTTAACAAAACCCTTGTTAGCTCTTTGTTTTCAAGCTCTATGACACAAACTTCAAGTCAAAGATAATTTTTACTTAAGTTTAAGGGGAACAAATAAGGATAGAGTACTTCAATTTGAGCAGAAGTGATAGGAATAACAGCCATGCGATACTTCATGTGTTAGTTTATTAGAGTTAGTTTAGTGTTAATTGCATCTGTTAAGCTAGCTAGCTATTAAGCAGTAACATATATAAGACTATAGATTTAATCTATATTGTAGCATTCTCAATATAATATGCATCTTCTTTTTGTCTCTACAACTCTTCTCCCTCTTTATGATTGTTTCTCCTTTCTCTTTGTTCATTCTTTAACACTACCAAACATGATGTGAATTTGATTCTTAGCCCACCTTTTTTCTTAATCCTCCTATTATGAAGATCTTATGCCTCCTTTTTAGTAGCCGTAATAACAACAACAATAATCTTGCAATTTTGTAAACTCTTCATATATATGTTAAGCTTTAAACTTAGTTGAAAGAGATAATGATTGTATTATAAGTATTTTAATTTATAAATGCATTAGACTAGAAGGAAAACTTGAACTCTAATTAATGTATTAAGAATCGATGAAACATTTTGAAAGAGATAGATAGAATATATTAATGCATGATAAATGATTGATAATTCGAGTATTTATACATTTTATACTCCTTATACCAAGTTTTATAATAATTTAGTAAGGCTAATTTGATGATCTTGGGCTCATTTTATGTTAATAGGTTCAAATTTGGATTTAATGAGTTTTAATTGCATTATTATTAAATTTGGGCTTTAATTGTTATTGTTATGTTTTGATCAATAGAGGCCCAATTATTCAAATTTTGTTTTTACAGATAAGATAAGCAATATATGAGTTTAGATGCTTTGTAAATGGGCTGTGGATGTTGGCTTAGTCTAACTAGAAGGTTGACGAGTCGTGTCATGCAACCCTAAAGATAAAAATAGGTTGGATTATATATAACTAGTGGCACAACCTAGGTCATCTCCCTTGGAATTAGAATTCAATATTTAATTAGGTTTTATAAGTGTTAAAGGATCCTAGAACTATCTAATTTATGGGGGCTTGATCGACTTAAACTATCTAAAAATGAAATTGAAATAAAGTTCCTAAATACTACCTAATTGTATGAGTTATAAGGTGAATGATAGGCTTATGACTAGCTTTGGAATTGTCTCTTGGTATCCACTATTCTTATCCTAATTCATTTATGATTAATTTTAGTCTAAGAGTCTCTATTTGTGTTCAATACAAATTATCTTGAGTTACCAGGCAAGAATCAAGGGATTAACAATTTAATATTGAATTGAAACCTCAATCCTGCATCAAATTGTTAACTCTTGTCATTAGGATCAATGAACACTTAAATTGAATGATTAATTGATTAATGAGCCTCTGAATTAACACCCTAGGATGTTTAATTAGCCAATCAAATTCCAAAGAATCTTCAAATCAAACAATTAAGCACACCAATTCTCATAAGAATTTAATCAAATACCTTAATTGCACACTTGGAAAATGGTAGGAAAATGAAAATCTAGCACTTAATTCATGTAATTAATCATTCAAAATTCTCCTAATCAATGTCTAACCAGCCATCAATCATAAACTACATCGATCTCAATCATTTACAAGCTTGACCAAGCTAATAAAACAATTAAAATTGATATAGAGAGAGAAGAAAATAAAATGAACTCTCAGCCAAAAATCCCTTAATTAACTCTATAGATTCAAGCTTCCACCAAGAGCCTTCTTCCTTGCTAGTCACAGATGGAGGATTAAAACTTCATTGGATGGAAGAATGGAGGATGAGAGAATGGGAAATGGTGTGGTGTGGAGTGAATGCGAATGACGATGGTAGCATTATTTTTATTTGATGAATGGAATCCTCCAGCCCCTCATTAAAAGTCATGTGCCCAGCCTCTTCTTTTTGTGTGTCACGCTCAGCCCACATATTCTCTTGTATGTATTATGCTTGGAGCTGAATTCTTCTCACTATTCACATGTCTATGCATGTGTGTATAAGTGTAGGCCCCGCTATGAATGGATGATGCATTGGAATATAATACAAAAGAATTTATCCCTGCTTCGTGCCATCTTTAAGTCCAGATGTAGCTTCCCCTCTACTTGATCTTCATATCATCCCATGGCTTCATTTGTGTCATCTCCACATGAGATTTCTTCATTTAAATCTTCCCTCATCATCCCGTCATGCTCTTCATTTATCAACTCATTCTGCACCTTGCTCAAGTCCTTCATTTTACTTCTTCGCCTGCTTCTCTTCATGAATGTTTCTGCTAGACGTTGCTACGTGAGTGAATAATGCAAAGCTTCCTCTTGTTTTTGCTGCAACCCGTAGCAATCACGTCAGCTCATCGCACTCTTTTTCCCAGTTAGCACATTCATCTCCAACTCACACTTCTTCTCTTCCAAAACAAAACATTATTCTTTTTTTCTTGTTTACTGTTCACGTGGTTCTGCATGTCTTCTTCTCTCGTGACTTCCCACATTTCTTTACTCGAGCTTCTTATCCTTGAGAAGCCATCCCACTTGCAGCTGCTCCTTACGTAATTTCCATGTCAGAATCTGCATGTGTGTGTCTTCATTCATCACCTGAATTTCCTCCTTGTTTTTCATGTACTTTGTGGCTTCATTTTGGACCCTAAACCCGTAGCTTCAGTGCCTTCTTTCTCTTCACACATGAGTTGCCTCATTCTTCCCCTCAAGCTTCTTCATGTCTCGTGTTGTCTCTTGAACACGTTGCTTCTTCGTGTTGTTCTTCTTATAGGTTCTTCTCTATTCAGTACATATTTCTCCTATAGCTTCCTTTCATTTAACTCAACTTTCTCACATCAAAATAGTAAGTGCTTCAAGCTTCTTCTCATTCATTTACAACCAAGCTTCATGTAGCTATTCTCTTCTAACTTAGGTGCTGCAACATGGAGCATGGTTCAATGTGGAAATTGTGTAGCATGATTCATCCATTCCTTAATTAACATGAGAGATGATTTGCCCAAAATCTGCATAAAACCAAAGGAGAAAAATTCACAAAATTCATTTAAAATGGTTTATGCATTTAAAATCAATTATTTTATAGTTAAATTCCTAAAGTGTAAAGAATGGCTACTAAAACCAAATTCCATCTAATTAAATCCATTAAGCCTTATTTATCTATTAAAATGCTTAAGCTAAGGAGAATAAAGTGTATAAAAAATCATGTTTATCAAATTTCCCCACACTTAAACCTTTGCACTCTTGGGCAAAGCTTAAAATCTAAAGAAAGAAGAAAGTAAAAATCACAAGATAGAAACTGATCACATTGATAAGCATGATTTTTATACATTTTAATCCTCTTTACTTAGGCATTTTGATGAGTAAATATGGCTTTAGGGGTTTAATTAGGTAGAATTTGATTTCATTAGCCATTTATGCACTTTATGAATCAATTTGCAAAATTATTAAGTTTTAATGCATGAATTTCTTTTAAATAATTTTGTGGATAATTCTACTCAGTAATTGTCATTCTTTTATGTAGATTTTTTGTTGGGCAATTGGAGCTTTGAATGAGAATTTGTTTGGAAGAAAAGGAAGAGAAGAGTTGGGATCAAGTACACTTTTTGTTGGGCAATAAAATTTAAATGGGAGAAATAAATCACATGTGTAATTCAAGATAGAGAAGCAGCTACGGGTTGGACCTTGCATGAAGAGAACACAGCACTCATCCAAACACACACCATCATTTAGCTTCACATACTCCCCTATAGCTTCACCTATTAACCCATATGACACACATGCATGACTTAAGAAGGAAGCCACGAGTCCAGCTTTCATACACTAACGCTCAATCACACAAGTAGCAGTCACATCAACTCAAGTGGAAAATACACACACATGCAACACATCTCTCATGTTGCACTCTCCCTCACTTAACTTCACTCCATTTAGCCACATGTTGGGGACTCTATTAAGGAGGCAGTGCACTTGAGCAAATGGAGAAAGGGAACAAGTGAGGAGCTGTGAGCTAACTTGAAAAGTGTAAGCCACATTCTCCTTCAGCAACACAAAGTTACTGGTTCACAAAAAAGGAGAAGCTACAAGAGAGGAGAAAGAAATGCTATGGGCTTGGCAAGGCTAAAAACACGTTAAGAAGCTACGGGCAGCCATGGTTTAAGTGAGAATGCAAGAAGTAGAACAACACGAAGAAGCAACGTGTTCAAGAGACAACATCCCACGAACAGAGGAAGCAATGCATGAAGAATATAAAGAAGAGAGAACTTTGAGAACGGGTTTGTGAGCAGAACAAAGAAGAATCACATACATTCCACGTAGGCAGCAACAAAGACAGCATTTGAAATAAAGGTATCCATAGGCTAGATAGAACATGGATAATGCTTTGTTGTGGAATAGCAAAAGGTGATTCTTTGGGTCTAGATTGAGAGATGAGCAGTAAAACACGTGAGGTGAAACCACGAGATAATGAAGCTGGCTGAAGAAAAGAAACGATGTGGAAGATGACATGGATTTGCACAAAGCTTGCATGAGCTGGAAGAAGAGCTATCATGTAAAGTTGATGTGGATGAAGGATTAAATGAAATAAAGCATGAGCTGGGAGCTAGGAATTAAAACATGTAAAAGACGTTGGAGCTAAAAGTGTTAGTGGGGAGCTAGAAGAAAAATACAAGGATTAAGTTGGAAAATAACACTAGGTTGAAGGAGCTTGGAAGTTCACGTGAGCAGCAGCAATTAGCTGAGAAGGAAAGTGACATGGATAAATGAAAGAAAAGACCACGTGAATAGTGGTGGAGCTTGAGTTAAAGCAGCACGTGAAAGTAAGCCACGTGAGGAGATGAAAGGAAATACACACGGACAGAACGTGGCCTATTGAAGAATCATCATCCTTCACGAAGGAAACCCATACATCAATTTATCCACGTCAAAACGAGCTAGGAGCTGATTTGTGGAGGAGCACGTGAAATGATTAAATGACCACGTGAGGAAGGGGAATTAATTCGGGTAAGCTCCAGGAGGCAAGGAGGATTCCAGTCATTGAATAAAAATAACGATACATTCCATTCACGAGACACTACTCCATCCTTCGTCCATTCCACTTTGTCCAGCAGCCTCTCATCCTCCATTCCCATTCCATCTCCATTCAAATGAAGCTCTAATTTCCCTTAGGGCTAGTTAGGAGGAAGATCCTTGGTGGAAGCTTGAATCCATAAAGAAGAACTCAAAATTTTGGCTAATATTCATATCTCTTTCTACATTAATTTTTATTATTTTATTTGCTTGGTTAAGCTCGTAATTGATTGGATTAATGTAGTTTATGATTAGTAGCTAGTTAGATACTAATTAGGAGAGCAATTGTTGTTTTAATTGATTAATTTTAGTGCTAGATTTGTATTTTCCTACCATTTTCTAAGTGTGCAATCAAGGTGTTTGATGAAATGCTTGTGAGAGTTAGTGTGCTTAATTATATAATTTGAGGATTCATTAAAGTTTAATTAGTTAATTGAATCTCCTAGGGTGTTAATTCAGAGGCTAATTAATCAATTAATCATTTAATTCAAGTGTTCATTGATCCTAATGACAATAGTTAGCGATTTGATGCGTGATTGAGCTTTCAATTCAACATTAGATTGTTAATTTCTTGATTCTTGCATGGTAACTCAACATACATTTGCCATGAACATAACTAAGGACTCTTAGGCTAGCAGTAATCACAATTGGATTAGGATAAGGATAGTGGATACCAAGAGACAAATCCAAAGCTAGTCACAAGTCTATCATTCAACCATAATCCATACAATTAGGTAGCAATTAGGAATTTTAATTCAGTTTCATTTTAATTAGTTTAAGTCAATCAAACCCCTTTAGTTTAGAAATTTTTAGAGTCTTTTAACACTTAGAAAATCTAATTGAACATTGAACTTCATTTTCAAGAGAGATGACCTAGGTTGGACCACTAGCTATATATTTTATCAACCTAGTTTTATTTTGAGGGTTGTGTGACATGACCCGTCACCATCTCTTCAACATTTCAACAGTCAAAGCACTTCACTTGCATCAAGAAATAAGCTCCATGGCAATTTCATTTGAAAATAATGAATTGAAATGCATAGCCCCTCACACAAATTAGTGTTTACTCTCAACTTTCAAGTGTTTAGGCAATGTGTTTCACTCAAGTTCCACCTATCAAAGTTCACTACCATAAGCTTGTCAAGCTTCTAAATCTCCACCATCCATGTCAAATGCAAAGCACAAATCAATAGGACTTTATGTGTGATTGTAATGGGGCTAAAGGAATCAAATGAATGAATAGCAAGAAAAGACAATCAAATGGATACCTTGGAACCTCAAGAGCAATCAATGAAGATTTAGGATAGGGAAGAATGCATTTTTAGGCCTTATTTCTAGCTAGTGTAAGCAACTATAAACTCAATTCAAAAGACTTCTTTCTTTTAATTTTCAATTGCTTCATTTTATTTTCCTTTCATTGCTTTTCTTTTGTTTTTCCATCTTTTCTTTTCTTTTGCAATTCTTTTTTTCAAGATAATTTCCTTAACTTTTAATAACCATGGCCTAAATGGACGTAAGACACATATTCTCATCCTAATTGGATGTAATGCTCTTTGAAATCCCTAAGGCATCCTAAAACAAGGTGGAAAAAAAATTTTTAAATGGCTATAGGCTAACAAAAAAAGAAAATCAAGTTCAAAGTAGCTAAACAATAGATAAAATGCAAGTAGGGTGTGGCTTTTTGGCTATCTAGCTATAAAAGAAATAAATGCCTTATCATTTTTGTGTATGCAAATGTAAATGTAGTCTCAATAAAGAATCAAGACAAGTTTTAGAGTGAAAGGTGAATACACACTAGAAATGAACAGATATGGCTCAATTCCTCACGAACTAATGGCTATCAAATAATTCATTGAAATCAAATTCATTACTACTTCACTTGAATCAAAACACAAGATCCAGTACTTATCATGTCTAAGTGAATCCAAGCTATAATCATCTTAACTTGCAACTTTTCATAGAAAAACTGAAAAAAAAATCATGTTATTTCTAAAAAATTTTCTTAAATTTCCAAAAAAAAATTTCAAAATAAGGAAAAGATGGAATGGAATGAAATGACTCCCCCCCCCCACACTTAACTATTGCATTGTCCTTAATGACAGTACACAATCTAGTCAATAGATAAATAGCATAATATAAAGAGAGTGGAAGGAAAGTATATAATTGGATGAAGTTGAATTGAAGATCTCAAGGGTGGCTCAGATTTCCATGTAGCTGGTTAGCAACTTTTTATTACCTACAAAATAGAAACAAAGCAAACAGTAATGCGAAAAAGAAAAAGAAAACTAAATCCTAAAATAAGAAGAACTCTATAAAAGACTAACTAATCATAAGTATCAAAAACTAGAATCAAAACAGCTTTATTCCTTCTTAGCTGAACAAATTTAAGTCTAACTACTTTGAAGCATTTTGATTAATCATGCAAGGATGATTCATGGACTTCCTCAACCATCAGTAGTTTAGGAAAGTCATATTCAACAGTTTTAGGAGCAAGAAAAGAAGAAAATTCAAATTTGGGACATTTAAAGCTAAAGAAAGAAAATTTGAAATCAATTTTAAAAATACTATACTCTAGACTCTTTAAATATCTATCAAAACTAATAAGATCTACTGGACTCTCATCAATAAGAGTCATTGCATCAACAGAAGGATTAAATTGCAACTTCTTACAGTCCTTTAAGTTCAAGGCATCTGGTAGTTGCTTCATTTCAGTTATGAGAGTCTGTTGATTGTTGGGAATTAGCTCACCAACTTCAAGAATTTGTTCAGCACTCTCAATAAGAGAAACAATATCTTCCCTGACTGAAGAGACATCAGTAGGCTTACAAAATTCTAAACAATGATCAACAACAAGATCCAGTCTCTCACTAGTATCAATAACAGCATAAGCATCAATAAGGTGTTCAATATCAGCACTATCACTATGCATGCTCTCATCAATACTAGTATGATCAGTAGAATTAGTCTTATCAATAATTTCAGTGCAAGCAAAGGACCCTATGGACTGAACAAACTTATCAGACTTCAGAAACTCATTAATCATAGCACACATAGGACATGTATGCATATTATCACATAAGCATTTCAAAGTAGAGTCTGATTCCTTAACAACAACAACAAGTTGTCCAACAATTTCACTATCTATATTTTCATCACATACTACATCTACTGTTTCAGCAGTCACATCATCACATGCTAGTGAAGAATCATGTTGACTAGTATATGTGAGGAACTCAGTAATCTCAATGAAAGAATTAATCTGGGGGCATCTATCACATATAGTGGTTCCAACACAAACACAATCAAGAAATGCATTCAATTCAGCTATGTCACATGGTCTTGATGGCATGCTGTCCCTAAACTCAGAAGATGCATCATTAATAGACTTATCAACTAATTCCACACTAGGAATAGAATAATCATCACATTTTAGATCACCCCCACACTTATCTACTACCCCAGACTCAATAAGATCATCGTTAATTGGCTTAAAAATGAATTCATCATTATGGTCATAGCTAGGTGTAGAAATGCCAAGTGCATCTGTACACAAAGGTTCAGGAACATCAATAATTGTATCAGTTTTGCTTAATGCATTACCACAATAAACTATATCAAGAGGTTCAAGAACAATTTCCTCATCTACATCATGATCATGCAATTCATAATCAACAACATCATGTGCATTAATAGTCTCAGTGCTATCATCTAAACCAAAATCAGTCCTAACAAATTGCAACGTATTAGAAGATGGAAGGATATTACCTAGTGAATAGGACTCTTCCTCCTCTATACATTCCCTTCTAATTTGCTCTTTAGTCAATTCAGTAGCACTTAAAGTAGGTTGATTCATTTGAATTCCCAAATCCTTCATAATGTTGTCAATCATCTATTGATTTTGAAAATGAAACTATTCAGTTTCTTGTTCGAATTGAAGATTGTAGGCATCCTTTTGCTGTTTTGGTTGGTTTTGAATATTATAGGCTTCCATTTGCTGCATCATTCTCTCTGCCTAACTTGGTTCTCTCTGGACCTCTTGTTGCATGCATCCCTCATGATAGTTGTAATAGTTGTAAGAATGATACTCTGGCTCTTGCACATGAAAGTTGTGGTATGGCTTATAATGATGGTGGTAATTAAGGTGTACTTCATATGGATGGTAGTATGGTTCAATGTAACTGGGGTGAACTTCACAAGAATGATGATGTGGTTGGTAGCATGGTTGTTAGACTTGTTGTTCTTGTCTTTGTCATTCAAGAAGGCCACAAAGCATTGACTCAAGTTCATCCAACTACTTGGAGATCCCATCATTTGCATAAGAATTATAAACACCTTAATTAGAATAATAATATGGATTCATTTCAGATAAAAAATATGAGAAGCACAATTAAACTATAACTAAAATTAACTTTAAATTAAGAAAATAAAATTCAAATGAAGATAAAAACTTCCTAACAATAAAAAACACTCTAAAATAGAGGCTAATCACACAAAATGAATCTCACAAAAAATAAGAAATTAAATCCAGAAAAATTAAAAAATTCCTAAAAAATTAAAAAAAAACTAAAAAATTCGAAAAAGTGCCTTAAACATTAGAATTTGGCAAAAAAAAAATGGTGCATCTTTTGCTTAAAACACCAAAAAAACCTTGGAAAACAAAGTACGAGAATTTTTTGGGCACTTTAAACAAAAATTCCAGTAAGTGGATCAATGGACGCGTGACATTGAAATGATCCAAATCCAAGTTCAAAATAGGACAAAAATTAAACCAAAATAGAACAAAAACAGAGGTTAAACACTTAGAAATCCTTTTCAAGTAGTTAAGAATCCAATTTCCCGGTAACGGCACCAAATTTTGATGGGTCGTGTCGCTTAACCCTCAAAATAAAACTAGGTTGAATTATATATAGCTAGTGGCACAACCTAGGTCATCTCCCTTGGAATTGGAGTTTAATGTTTAATTAGGTTTTCTAAGTGTTAAAGGATCCTAGAACTATCTAATTTATAAGGGTTTGATTGACTCAAACTATCTAAAAATGAAATTGAAATAAAGTTCCTAAACACTACCTAATTGTATGAGTTATGAGGTGAATGATGGGCTTGTGACTAGCTTTGGATTCGTCCCTTGGTATCCATTATCCTTATCCTAATTCATTTGTGATTAATTCTAGCCTAAGAGTCCCTATTTATGTCCAATACAAATTATCTTAAGTTACCACGCAAGAATCAAGGGATTAACAATTTAATGTTGAATTCAAACCTCAATCCTGCATCAAATTGCTAACTCTTGTCATTAGGATCAATAACACTTGAATTGAATGATTAATTGATCAATTAGCCTCTGAATTAATACCCTAGGATGTTTAATTAACCAACCAAACTGCAAGGAATCCTCAAATCAAACAATTAAGCATATCAATTCTCACAAGCATTTAATCAAACACCTTGATTGCACACTTGGAAAATAGTAGGAAAATGAAAATCTAGCACTTAATTCATGCAATTAATCATTCAAAATTCTCCTAATCAATGTCTAACCAGCCATCAATCATAAACTACATCAATCTCAATCATTTACAAGCTTGACAAAGTAAATAAAATAATTACAATTGATATAGAGAGAGAAGAAAATAAAATGAACTCTTAGCCAAAAATTCCTTGATTAACTCCATAGATTCAAGCTTCCACCAAGAGCCTTCTTTCTTGCTAGTCATAGATGGAGGATTAAAACTTCATTAGATGGAAGAATAGAGGATGAGAGAATGGGAAATGGGCTGGTGTGGAGTGAATACGAATGATGATGGTAGCATTTGGATAAAGTGTTCAATGAATGACGATGGTAGCATTATTTTTATTCGATGAATGGAATCCTCCAGCCCTTCATTAAAAGTCACATGCCCAACCTCTTCTTTTCATGTGTCACACTTAGCCTGTGTATTCTTTTGTGTGTATTGTGCTTGGAGCTAAATTCTTCTCACTATTCACGTGTCTATGCATGTGTGTATAAGTGTAGGCCCCGCTGTGAATGGATAATGCATTGGAATATAATATAAAATAATTTATCCCTGCTTCGTGCATCTTCGAGTCTAAACGTAGCTTCCTCTCTACTTAATCTTCACATCATCCTATGGCTTCATTTACGTCATCTCCATGTGAGATTTCTTCATTTAAATCTTCCCTTATCATCCCGCCGTGCTCTTCGTTTATTAGCTCGTTCTGCACCTTGCTCAAGTCCTTCATTCCACTTCTTCACCTGCTTTTCTTCATGCATGTTTTTGCTGGACATTGCTACGTGAGTGAATGATGTAAAGCTTCCTCTTGTTTCTGCTACAACCTGTAGCAATCACATTAGCTCATTGTGCTTTTTTTCCCAGTCAGCACACTCATCTCTAGCTCACACTTCTTCTCTTCCAAAAAAGAACATTGTGCTTTTTTTCTTGTTTACTGTTCACATGGTTATGCATGTCTTCTTTTCTTGTGACTTCCCACATTTCTTTACTCGAGCTTCTTATCCTCGAGAAGCCATCCCACTTGCAGCTGCTCCTTATGTAATTTCCATGTCAGAATTTGCATGTGTGTGTCTTCATTCATCACATGAATCTCTTCCTTGTTTCTCATGTGCTTTGCAGCTTCATTCTAGACCCTAAACACATAGCTTCAGTGCCTTCTTTCTTTTCACACGTGAGCTGCCTCATTCTTCCCCTAAAGCTTCTTCATATCTCATGTAGTTTCTTGAACAAGTTGTTTCTTATTGTTGTTCTTCCCATAGGTTCTTCTCTATTCAGCACATATTTCTCCTCTAGCTTGCCTTCATTTAACTCAACTCTCTCACGTCAAAACAGCAAGTGCTTGAAGCTTCTTCTCTTTTGTTTACAACCAAGCTTAATGTAGCTATTCTCTTCCAACCTAGGTGCTGCAACATGGAGCATGGTTCAATGTGGAAATTGTGTAGCATGATTCATCCATTCCTTAATTAACATGAGAGATTATTTGCCCAAAATATACATAAAAACAAAGGAGAAAATTTCACAAAATTCATTTAAAATGATTTATGCATTTAAAATCAATTATTTTGCAGTTAAATTCCTAAAGTGCAAAGAATGGCTACTAAAACCAAAGTCCATCTAATTAAATCCATTAGGCCTTATTTATCTATTAAAATGCTTCAGCTAAGGAGAATAAAGTGTATAAAAAATCATGTTTATCAAAGGTTATATTGTATTTTAGAAAATTTTAGACCATCTGGTGTAAACTTGGCCTGCTTGATGTTCTAGGATTATTTCCTTAAATCATCTTTAGTCATTCATTTATTGACATAGACATCATACCTAGAAAGTTGCCATGAACAATTTTCTTTGTAGCATTCTATTTCTGTAATGGCGTTCTAAATTCCTTTGTAATCAATCTGGGAATATTGAATCTAATATCAATATTGGAGTCTATATTTTGATGATGCAAACTAGTTTGGTTTTAATTACAGACAAATTTTCTTTATTTCTCTTCTTTTTTATGTTAATCTTGATTATATCGATTGGATAATTTGGATTGCATAATTACTGCTTCATATGGATCATTTGAGAGTGGCATTTGATTTAATTGATTAATCAATTAAATTCATTCTGTAATTCACATTAAAGGTTAATGTGTGATTCTTCTGTTGCATTTGAACATTGGATTGGTACTATTTCATTAATATAGTATGATTGCATTAGGCATAATAAACGGAACTAATCATAATCTTATGTGGTACTTTAGGGACATTAAATATCACTAATTAGGAGATTAAAATTAGACCAAAGGAATGCTTAGATGATGAGGAAGGTGAGATATTAGAAGAGGAAAACTAGGATTAATTACGTTTCAATAAATTGAATTGTTTATAATTTGGTTTTAGTAGATGACTTTTCATTTTAATTAATCCTTTAATTTTGCATACAACCTAGTCAATTTAATTTTAATTTTGTGAATTCTTAATCTAGTTAATTTGATCAAAAGCTTTTAGGAGACGATCTAGTGGGCACTTTACTGCAAACTAGTGATTTTACTAATATTGGTTGGTTCAAGGCCACAAGTATTCTAGTTACCAAGATTTTGGCATTGTTGATAGGAAGCCAATTAATCATAATCAATTAGAGTAAGAATTTCATTACTTTCAATTTTGATTTAGCTTTCTTACTTGTTTTCTATAGCCAATTCCATAGCTTGCAATTTTGATGTTCTAAGGCAATTCTAGATAATACTGGTACCTAAGGTGACTAATTCGATTGAGTTGAAATTTGGTATATATAGACTATGGGTGTTGTGAGGATCAATAGTCATTGCTATACGGTGAGATAACCCATTTTTTAGGTTAAACTCCATCGTTTATATCACTTTTCTAATTTTTTAATATTTATCTTTCATTTTTGGTTATTTTTTTATTTTTCTAGAATTTATTTTTATTTTTTAAGGTGTTTTCTTTGGTTTTATTTCATGTTTAGTGTATGATTAGATCATTTAGGAGTGAATTGGTTAAGTTTGATCCTAAAATTGAGAGGAACTTTTGTACGCCAGTCAGAAACCATAGGATTAGAAATAGTGTAGTAGCTGAATTAGTTTATGAGTTAATTGATAACATTGAGGTTGGTTCCAAATTAATTTTTAAGGTGGATTCTGATTCAGTAACCATGGCTGAGAATGAAAATAATGATAAAACTCTTAAGGAATTAATAGCTCTTAATATTATTATCAACCATTATGTATTTAATATCCTAAACTTGTGCTAACTTTGAATTAAAATTTGGATTGATACACTTGCTTTCGAAGTTTCATGGCCTTATATGTAACACCATGTTTATATAACCTATCTCATTCCTTGTCTAAGCTAATTTCCAAGAATTATACAAGTTTCCAAAGAAAAAACATTAAAAATATTTGATTATTTTGTATTGTGTAGCGGATAAATTTTTCATTTGATGTCCTGTAGACCATATGAACCCATTCATCTCATTATCATATTTAATTGTACAAATACAACTCATAACCATCCCAAGAAGTAGCCTAGAACTCGTGTAAGTTTATGGTATACATGAAAATCAATGATGCAACCTTGGGTTGGAATTCTATATTACTATCATGAATTTTGAAAAATCATAACTAATTCTAAGAAGATCAAAATCAAGCATGCTTTACCATTCTAGAAATCTATAGATGTCTACTTTATCCAAACCATAACAGAGGATACTAGCTATCAAAAATTGATAGAACAATACCAAAGGTTGCCTGTTGCTACTAGTACTGTCCTCCAACTTCAAAAATTCATAACTCCCTGCTCAGATGTCCAATTGGGGTGATCTTGGTGGCCATAGAAAGCTTGTCATGTCTAGTTTATGATTTTATGAGCATTAGACACCATTTGACCCTCAAATGACACAACCCAAGCAACTAACCAAATGAACAGTGTCTGCATTAGTTCAGTAGAAAAATGCCAACTTTGAAAAATCATAATTAATTACACAGAGCTCCAAATAATCTAGTATTTAGCTTCCCAAAAAGCTTTAGATGAGATCTTATGCATGCCAAATTTCATGGGCAAATTCATTCATTTGGTCAGATTTTGACATTGGGTTGCAAAATGGTCATTTTTGTGTCTCACAAGGGGTCCAAATGATCCATTTTAGCTTCCAAGGCAACCATGGCTGCTTGAGCATGTGGGAAAGCACCAAAATGGTCAAATAAACATGTCTCAAAGGTGCATAAACCTAGAAATAAAAAACTCACTCTCTTACCCCAAGCCATACACAAGAACATACAAGTCAAGTCTTACCCTTCAATGTCCAAAATGCATTACATCATACATATAACATTAAATCTCATTTGTACATGATACATTTACATATTTACCTATGTTCATTGTAATATTCGGTTCTCTAAAAATGAGAGAAAATGTGAGAAACATCACATATGATTTCTCCATAAACGAACAAAATTCACAAGATACAAAAGCAGGTCCCCATAAATGAATTAGTTAAGGTCCCAAAAAATTTATATAGCATTCTAGACTCCTAAAAATGAGAATCCTAGGCTCAGATGGAAAGAAAAATATAGCTATAATGAAGAAACAAATTTCAACGAAAGGTTAACAGAACATAAAGGCATTTTGTCATTTTGAGCAAATTTTGGAATTCTCACAGGAAGGCTTTTTAAATGAAAATTTTGAATTCTTCAGAGTTCTCAGAAGCCCTGAAAACTATGGGAAGCCCCAGGACAGCTAAAACCCCTCATGTGGATATTTTTCAATGTTAGTTGATCCAAACTTTAACCAGTTCATTTGAGAAGGTTTTAAATAAAATTTGGCTGAAACCAAAGACATTTTATGAATTAGATGACCTAAATTTTATAATGAAAAAGATGGTTCTAAAAAAGGAGTTAAAATGAGCCTAAACAAAATAAACAGGCACGTAGGGGTAAAATAGTCATTTTGAAAAATTGTAAAAGAGACTTCTTAAGTAAGATTACACCTCATCTCCTTCTCTAAGCTTCCATTTGTAGAAAAATGGGCAACAATGGCATGACATTAAGAGGGGGAGAGAGAAGAAGTTTAAATTTTTGTTTAAGTAAATGGCCCCGTTTCATCCCCCCACCAATGAGGAAAGTTGTTCCTCTCTCTAAGTTGTACCCTTAGGTAAGTAAATGCCAAGAATCTTTCATCAATGCTCACATATGTCAATATGCCAATGCATGCATTTTCAAGGCTTGTATTGCATACTTTATATGTGATTGAAAGGGAGATGAACTATTGGGATTCTTTGAATCTCATCCCCTCCTCTCCAATGTCTTAACATGCTAGGTGAAGTAATTGAGGAAGGTAAGGGAAGCCCCCAAGCTAAGGAGAAGAAGATTAACATCAAAGTGTATGAAATGGCCTAATTTTATCTCTTTTGTAGCCATACATCTGCATATGATATAATCCCATGATGAAATTGTTATGTATCCATTTGAACATGTGTAAATACCCAAATATTTGATGTATATATGAGCTTTAGCGCCATATGAATGATAATGTAGTTTTTAGGTATTGAATGACAAGAGAAAGTGTATGAAATCTTGTGTGTGGCATGGGGTGAGAGAGTAAGTTTAAGAAATATGGATTTATGCACCTTTGAGACAAATCTAGAGAGTCATTTTGGCGCATTCCCATGTGCTCAAGTGGTCATGGTTGCCTTAGAACTTGAAATGGACCACTTGAACCCCTTATATGACACCAAATGAGCCATTTTGCAACCCAATGTCAAGATCTGACCAAATGAATGAATTTGCCCATGAAATTTGGCACACATGTAGATCTTATCCATATATTTTTGGAAAGCTACAGACCAGATTATTTGGAGCTCTATGAAATTAATTATGAATTTTCAAAGTTGCCATTTTTCTGTTAAACTGATACAGGTACTATTCATATGGTCAAAAACTTGAGCTGTGTCATTTGTGGGTCAAATGATGCCCAATTCTTATGAAATTTTACAAGTATATAGTAGACATGATAAAATTTCCATGCCCACTAAGATCACCCCAATTGGACCTCTGAGTAGGGAGATATGAAGTTTTGAAGTTAGAGATCAATACTAGGAATGACAGCTGACCTTTGGTATTGGTACATCAGTTTCTTATGCCTAGTAGCTTCTTTTATGATTTAGATTTATTTTTTATAATAAAGTAGATATCTGTAGCTTTCTAGAATGGTATAGTGTGCCTAATTTTTATTTTTCTAGAGTTAGTTATAATTTTTTGAAGTTCAGGCATAAATTCTAGAAAACTGATCCGAGGCTGCACTAGTGGGTTTTGTGTATCTACTCCCTTTGCTCGAGGTATGGACTATTTCTTGAGCTTGTTATGAGTTGCACTTATGTATTTAAATGTAAGGATGAGATAGATGAGTCCATATGACCCACAGGATATAGAAAGAAAATTTTTGCCCGTAGGGAAATGTATCTTGATTCATGACTTTGTATGCTATTATATTGCTTCTCATAGAATTAGCATGAGATGAGGGATGAGTGTGACAACCTTAACTTCTAATCATTGTAATTAAGGTAAAATATGTGATTAATAATCATAAATCAGGGTTACAAGACAATACAACTAATTACATTCAGAAAATACAAGAAAATTTGAACCTTAATGTTATTAGAGTCATCAGTCATATAATTACAAGCACTCATGTACATCAGGGAAACAAACACTCATCCATAAGCCTTTGACTCTATTGCCCATCAATTCCCACTCACAAGTATCTTCCACTAATGCTTCTAAATCATCTCTTGAGGTCACCATATGAAGAACCAAGATTTCTAGGTTAATATAAGGGTTTCAGGACGTTCGTTGCGGTTAAATCCCCCTTAGCCATGGCCAATTTCTCTCAATTTCACTCGTTACTTCGTTATTGATTTCGTCATGGCGAGGAAGCCTCCTGATCCTACGCCGCTCACCTCTCGCTATTGGCTGCGGCCAATCCCCCTTTTTGCCGTGGCTAATTCCTCTCTGGAATTCCTGTCACATTTTAACAAAAGTTCACCGTGGCTAATTCCCATTTAGCCGCGGCGAATTACCCTCTGAACAACTCCCAGTTTTTCCTCTCACATTTCGTTGTGGCGAATTGTTCTTTGGACTCCCCTGGGCAATTTCGCCTTTATTGGCTGTGGCTAATAATATTTTGGTCATGGCGAAATGCCTTCTGATCCTATAACTCCTAAAATCTTGTCTTATACTCTCCACTCTCCCTCCAATAACACCCTAGGGCCACTCTACCTTATTTTATGCAACTCTAATGGTATTTATGTACCTTATTTACCCAGCTATTCTACCATTACCAATTCAAAACTTAAGTATAAATTCCTACTCATCTAACTACCATATGTCAGTAAATTCATAGACTAATAATAGCATAATTTCATAAGTTTCCGGCAATTATCATTCAAATATGCATTCCCTTAAATATTTCATGAATCATTGATTGAAATCAACAATCTCATATAACCCATGATGACATTCCCAATAGTAAACCATATCATGAATTCAACAAAGTTCATACATCAAATACTATAAGTTCATATATCCAAAACTAAGCTATATTGAGACTTAACTCCTTAATAAATACATTCCAATTAATTAAAATATAAACGCCTACACTTGGTAATATGATTACATGATGATGCTATATATAAGATTAACAAAATTACATCTACTTTACTCATATTAACCCAAGTGTAGCTTCCTCCACACATGGCTAGAGCTCATGAATTTTCATCCACTTGCTTGTCTTTATCCTTACTCGAAGAACCTTCACCTAAAATGTTTAGCCCATGAAACGGGGTGAGATGAAAATCTCAAAAACCAAGGCAAATTCCATCATATATTCCAATTTAATTAACATATATGCATGATTTCACATAAGCATCAGAAAACGTACCAGTCATATCAGTAAATAAAATAATTAGGCTATCATGATTACTATCCCATACTAGCAATCATATTTTCACATGTTAAAGGCCAATAACACTGGGAGAGGCCCGTCCACGGCACCTACTCCCCATTGAGCACAACCAAGGCTCAGTGTATCTAGGGTTTGATTATTACCCGGTACCCGATTGAAGCACATGCACGGGTGGCAGCGCACCACAGCTCCACCATAGACTCACAATGTCCAATCACAATATAATAGATAGCCAACCAATTCATTCAGCATTTCAAATCATTCATGTATAGTAAATATGAAATTAAAGTAGATATACGCATGGAATTAATATAGCCCCGGTTACCTCACTTGTAGCCAATCCTCTAAGAGCCAATTGAATGTTACTTCAGCCTATGGACACAAAACCAAGCCATTACTATCCTTAATCACAATTTGTATAAGCAAACCCATCACTTTAAAAAGAAGGTTAAGCTATATAGGACTACTCAGAAACACTTACCCAATCACCACTAAAACCAAATTCAGATTCGGTTGCTCCTACCCCAAAAACCTCAAAATAACACCTCAAATTTTGAGTAAATTCGCATAGAAATAATATCCATATTATAAATCAGCTATAGGGGCCTTAAACTAGCAAAGAAATCATCAAAATGGAGAGTTTATACTTACCTAATAGCAACATTAGCCCCAACCTACGAAATTTCACCAAGAAAATCCTAAACAACCACATTTCAGATTTTGGGTATGATGAAAATACTCCAAATGAAAAGCTAATCAGGCCAAAATGAAGAGAAAGAGAAGGGGATTAAGTTATATAACTATTACCTTGGCTGAATCTTACTCTAGAAGTGGGAAATGATGGATTTCTTACCTCAAACCCTAGCCTTCCTTCAAATCTTTGAATTTCTCTTTTGTGTTTCAGCAAAATGGGGAAGGGGCTAAAGTGTTTAGGGTTTTAGTTAGGTTGAAGTTAGGTCCAAGGTGGGTCATGGGCTGACCCAAGGGTCCAATTGCAAGTGGGTTCTAATTTAAGCCTTGTTGGGCCAGCTTCAAGGTATTGGGCTGCAGAAATTTAATTGGGCCAGGCCAAGTTTGAAGGACTTAATTGATTTAGGTCTGCACAAAGGTTATTAGGCCATCACTAGGCGCTCTCTCTTAGGCTAAGTCTCACAATTAAAGGTTGGGTCTGCACCTAAAATTATTGGGCCTCCATTAGTCCCTAACCTTGGCCTACTTAATTTAATTTGGGCCTAGATGGGGTTTATAACTCAATTAAATTTCAAACTCATATTAATAATTTATCTCTCTAAAATTTCATTCACTTAACTTTCCTGATTATCTCATATTAATTATTCTTAATTAATCCAAATTTATGATTAATACCTTAATTAATTTTAGGGTATTACAATGAGAATTACATGAATTGAATTTTAGAAGTATGGTGTTACATTTATTAGTATCAAAGCAAAGTTCCAGGCTCTTTAAGGTAGGATTTGGCTTGAAGATGTAACAATAGGGTTATGCAAAGGCTTGTATAGTTATGTAAAGCCTTGTATGAGACATGTTGGGTGTGTGACAATAGTTTTTAGCTATATTCATGACAAGTAAGTTGTAGAATGGTCTTGGAGTAGATAGTGAACATTGAGAATGATTGGCCTCTAGAATAACTTGAGTCGAGGTAAGTGATCCGACGGCTAGAGCTCTATAAGATATGATAGCTTGTCGGGATCAATAGCAAGCCCTAGGTATGAACAATGAGAAATGATCTTATTGATATGAAGAGGCTTGCTAGAGAAAGTATATGAGGCCTAATCCTCTCGAGTGGTCATACTCAAACCATTCCAAGATGTCTTGCTTAAGGCAAAGACAAGCAGTGATGCAGTGCGGTATGAGATGAGACTGTGGCTGTATAGGACTAGTTTATAGGGGAAGTGAGAAAAAGAATTACCCTATAGCCACAACACCCAAATGTCTAAATGAATTCTAGAACCTGAAAGGTTAATTTCCTTAGGCCAGAGGTTTAAGTTACAAGCTATACTCTATAGAGTCCTGACAGCTTGGAGGTGACAGTTAGCTATACATGAATAAAGTAAGAGGTAGAACCCCCTAGCCTGATGATGGGCTAGATATAGAGGCAATGAGGCTTGGGTTGTAGCTAAAGATGAAGCTCCAACTCATGAAAAAGCAAGCCAATCAGAGGCTGTTAGCTACGACTAATTATTTTATGAAGCAGTGAGGTAATCCAGAGAGTTCCTCGCTGCAGCCAAGTAAGAAGTTAGCCACAGCCAATACTTAGACAGGAGACTAGGGTGAACCTAAGGCCAATTAGCCATGGCAAATAATGTGCTAGCCGCGATGAATGGCAGTATGATAAGCCTTGTTGATCATATTTAGGCCAACTTGAGAAATGAGTTGATAAGGGATCAGTCGACCCATAGAAAGTGGGAACCCCTAGTATCAATAAGGAAAAAGAGTAGTAAATGATCACAGGAGGTTAGTAAGTAACAAATGATTAGTGAGACTAGCAGTTGAGACTAAGAAAGAGCTTAACATTAGAAAAAGTTAAACACAGGGATAGTAAGGTTGTTGAAACCTACCTATGAGGTGTTGACTCTAACCTAGAATGTTAACCCTGTGAATACTATGATAGGCTAATATGATGAGTTTAAAACCATATAGACACTGTCAGGATTACCTTGTTGATAGGGTCTTGAATTTTGCATGGCAATATATGAGACATTATCGATAAGATCCTGGACCCTATTGACAAGATGTTAACGTAGCCTTGAGATTTACATAAGGTAAGGCTACCAGTAGTAGGGAATATAGTGAGTGCCCCAAGAAGGATATACCTTACAGGTAACGCCTAGAGACGAGTATGATTAGCCTAGTGACAGAGCTCAGAAGAGAATGAGGATAGTTTAGAAAACACTAAGTTATTATAAGTTACAAGTCCGATGAGATAGGTAGCTCAGATTAAGTATAAGCTGAAGCCTACAAGAAGTGAGTAGTAGCATTGCCCAGGTGAGATATATAAAAGGAGAAATTAATTTGACTAAAAGGCTCAGTGAAAGTTCTCCCTAGATCAAGAAAGGAAAGATAAGACATCCTAAGTTGGGGAGACCAGTCAATAGTGGTTAGCAAATTCCCTTAGATAGATCCCCCCTGAATTATAAAAATACAGTGATAAGGAAAGCGAGGAAAAGTTAAGAAACTAGCCATAGAAGAGATGCCCTTGCTTTAGTAATGACTAAATGAGTAGACTGAGTCCAGAAAAGTAAATAGATAAGGATCCAATAGTTAGTTAGAAGAGCTCCCTAATATGAGAATGATATAGGGTTAAGGCATGTGAGTGATTAGAGCACCCAGTAGAGCATAAGTTCCAACAAGGTAGAATCCAGACATTAAGAGTACATGTCTTGGATTGGGTTAGTAGAACCCTGAAATCAATATACTATGCTCTTAGGGATAAGGCTAAAGAGGCTGAACACAGAAAGAAAGCCTAGCTCTGATCCAAACATAAAAATGAGCTGAGATAAATGGTTAGTGCCTTAGTACCCTCTAAGAAACTTAAAGGAGCCAGGGACTGACTCAGAAGGAGAGTCTTGCATTATGCAGAGAAAAGTATAAGCCAAGAGCGCTATAGAATGTAATTCCTAAGATTTCATGAAATAGAACTCTTTTTACCGAGGGACAGTCTAGTCAAGAGCAAAGCAAGAGTAAAAGAGAAATTAGACGCCTTTAATGTTACAAAGAGTAAGAAAGTAGAGGAACCCAGGAAAAATGCAAGTGCTCTTGAGCAAAAAGAAACCCGAACTGGCAATAGAGGCAGCCAGTAGTAGAGCATCCTTTTATCAAAGTAAAAGGATAAGAAAAGTAAAAAGAGAGAGAATACATGATGGTGTTCAAGCCGAGGACATAACAAATTAAGAATAAGTGTTGAGTTGATGCGCTTGAGTACCTAAGTAGGCACACTTATCCTTGACATAAATGCCCTTCTAGTATGATAGTGCCCGAAGTAAAGACAGTAGAGCAATATAAAGTGATCTTGGGATGAAGTAGAGGAAGAATAATATTTTCCCGAGTATCCTACAAGAATAGGGTAGATAAAAAAGTATGAGAGGAATACTTTAGATTTTGGGAAATTTGTAATATACAGGCGATAGTAACTTTGAGCTTAGTCATGAGGTGCCCGTGTATTAGTGGTTGATGTTATGGTTTGCTTGTAACAATGGTTACACGATATTGGGTTTGGCCAACCTAGTAGTAATGTGACTTGAGTGCATAGCAAACGATGACATCAATCACCAAAGTGTCCCGATAATCGAAAGGTATTCTAGTTAATGAAAGAATGAGATGAACCAGAAAAGATAGGCAAAGGGATTCTAGTAGTATCAGAATAATGAGAAAAGCATGTAGAAAGAAATCCCTAGTAAAGAATAGTAACATAGAAAAGAACGTGCTAATAGTAAACAATGTTCATATTCAAATAGCACGAGCTCAGTATGCATAGCCTGAGTCCCTTATAGTATATGTAAATGAAATGAACAAGGACCAGTGTATAGCCTCTCTCCTACCAGAGATGTTAACCACACTCAGTTTGTGAAATGCCCTAGTGCCAAGGCACTTAAAAGTAGAACGTGGGCATAATTAGAAACTGTAGGATATGAGAGGAAGGTTAGAATGAGTACACGTAAAGTAAGTAAATCAATAGAGTAAGAAAAGAAATCCTAAGAAAAAAAAGGGCTGAAGTGGGAACCTAAAGATCTCTTAAGGAGTATGAACAAAAGTTAAAATGCTCCTAAACATTAGTATGATGGGATTCTTGGGAATTAGATGACACAAAACACACTTCGCACGAAGAGCATGATGTACCTCTGAGTTTAGCCTCAGTTATTATGAGTGATGGTTACCTAACTTAGTGAGCACGTGTTTTATTATTAGATACAGTGATCTTAGCCTTTGACGTCTCCCAGAGATGGATCGTAGTAGATTCTGGCATAGCATAGCGAGTTGCAGTAGACTCTAGCAGAACTCAGAGAGGTTATAGTAGACTTAGGGGTCGCAGCAGATCAAATAGAGTTACAGAGAGCCCCAGTCATAGCATGATGTTCTCTGGTGAGATGATGGCTTGAGATAGTTTTACCAGAGCAGTTAGTCTCAAAGACTAGTACAATTTTAGTTAGCTTTTATCTTAGAGACTAGAAACATCCTGAGTCTAGTAGACCGTTACCGTAGAGATATGAAAGCTTTATTCAGATGGTTAAATCATTGACTAGATCTCTTGAGAGATAAGCATAGTGCATAGGATAAGAAAAGAAAAAAAGTAGCTTTCCAGAACTAGAGCCAGATAAACCACTACCCAGTAGATATTAGCCCTGACTAAAGGATAGATAGATCTCTACATGCTAGACTATGTATTTAGAAGGAGGTCAGGTGCAGTTCTAAATGAGATAAGTGGTATAGTATATCTCCAATGATCGAAACTCTAAGAATAGCTAGCATCCCACCATAATTTAGTAGTAATCAGTGGTAGTTGCTCTTTACTGACAGTATAAGGAACATATGTTAGGCCTATCAGTGTTGAGATGAGGGACTACAAATTGCCCACCCTCAGGTGAGCAAAGAGAGTAAGAAAAGTCCCAGCCTAAAGAGACGGATGTAATAGTAAATAAAAAAACTAGGATTATTAAAAGTGAAAACTCCTTAAAAAAGCAATAATCCCAGTAAACAGTTGAGATATGGGGCCTATGATAGAAAGAAATATGAATTGTAATCATGGGATGAGCTAGCAAGAATGAACATAGAGATAAACAGTGGATGGTACATGTAAATAAGTAAGCAGATAGACAGAAACCTTTGATGGTTATAATGATTAGAAAAAGATGACAAGACTTTATGAGAAGCCATTAAGAGAGGATACGAGAGATTTGATACGAAATAGGTTACCTTTCAAGATATGTAAACGAGTCTACTGAAAAGAATGTTAACCCCTATAGATGGGTTGAAACTAATCAAATATGATTAGTAAGCTCTCCCAGGATAGGCCTTTAGAGCCAGAACTTCTTTCCCTTATAAGAAGAACTAGCATGTATTCTATAACAATAGAACTCTCATTAAGAGCTAGTATGAAAATTCCCTGGCTAAGAAAAACTCAAAGGGTGAAATCACTGAGAGAAGTATGTAGAGCCAAGAAGAAGGGAAAGAAAAAAGTAGCTAGCCAAAATATAAAAGAGTAAGAGAAAGCGTATCCCAAATTTTGAGGATGAAATTTATTTAAAGGGGAGAAATATAATATCTGGTTCTCTAAAAACGAGAGAAAACATGAGAAATGTCACGTATGGTTTCTCCATAAACGAACAAATTTTACATGATACAAAAGCATGTCCCCCGAAATTAATTAGTTAAGGTCCCAAAAAATTTATATAGTATTCTAGACTCCGAAAAGTGAGAATCCCAGGCTCAGACGAAAAGAAAAACGAAGCTAGAATGAAGAAATGAATTTGAACAAAAGGTTGACAAAATGTAAAGGCATTTCGTCATTTTGAGCAAATTTTGGAATTCTCATAGGAAGGCTTTTGAAATGAAAGTTTAAGTTCTCTAGGGTTCTTAGAGGCCCTGAAAACCACGGGAAGTCCCGAGATAGCTAAAGCCCCTCCTGTGGATGTTTTCCAATGTCGGTTGACCCAAACATTAACCAGTTCATTTGGGAAGGTTTTAAATCAAATTTGGATGAAACCAAAGATATTTTATGAATTAGAGGACCTAAATTTTATGATGGAAAAGACAATTCTTAAAAAAGAGTTAAAATGAGCCTAAACGAAACAAACAGGTATGTAGGGGCAAAATAGTCATTTTAAAAAGTTGTAAAAGAGACTTCTTAAGTAAGATTATACCTCATCTCCTTCTCCAAGCTTCCATTTGCAGAAAAATGGGCAACAATGGTGTGACATTAAGAGGGGAGAGAGAGAAGAAGTTTAAGCTTCCGTTTAGGTAAGTAAATGACCCCGTTTCATCTCGTGCTAGTTAGGAAAGTTGTTCCTCTCTCTAAGACCTCTCTAATAGTAGTTTTCTTTTCTTGAAAACTTGAAGATTCAGGTTTAACCCAAGCCAAAAATGAACTCTTTCCAAGAAATCAATCGGTGGAAAATAATCTACGCGAAGAGAGCTATGTTTTAAGGTAAGACTTCACTTGAAACACTTACAAAATCTTGTGTTTCCAAGTCATTTAAGCTTCAATCTAGAGAGAAAAAGTGAGGATGAGAGTTTTTCTTTATGTGTTCTTGATGGAACCAAAGGTTATGGAGTGTGAGGATTAAGAATATACAACTAAAATTGAAAAAGTTATGGAATTTAGGGTTTTGATTGCACCTTGAACTCTACAATGAACCCTAGCCATATTTTATGATGTTTAAGTGTTCATATGAGTTCGTAAGATACCAAGAGAGCTTCTTACATGATTGTCTCATCAAAGGAAGTAAAGAAACTCCAAGGATGCCAAGAAGAGTATATACTTTGGCCTAAAGTAGAAATGGCACCTAGGGGTAGTTTTAATTTGTTCTAAGCTTATTTTTGAGTCATGTATGATGAGAGAGTATGAGAGAAAGCCTTGGAAAAATTTTAGAAACCATAGAAAGTGAGATGGCCTTGTATGTTCCATATTATAGCTTAAAGAAGCAACACCTAGTTAGGCTCCTTGATTTAATTGTGTGATGACTCCAAGGGGTTTAAATGGAATCAAGAATCATAAATGAATAGATAGAATGGAGCCAAGATGATGATGGGTCGTGTTGCGCAACCCTTAAAATAAAACTAAGTTGGATTAATATATAACTAGTGGTGCAACCTAGGTCATCTCCCTTGGAAATGGAGTTCAATGTTTAATTGGGTTTTCTAAGTGTTAAAAGACTCTAAAAATTTCCTAACTAAAGGGGGTTTGATTGACTTAAACTAATTGAAATGAAATCGAATTAAAATTCCTAATTGCTACCTAATTGTATGAATTATGGTTGAATGATAGACTTGTGACTAGCTTTGGATTCGTCCTTTGGTATTTGCTATCCTTATCGTAATTTATTTGTGATTAATTTTGGTCTAAGAGTCCTTATTTGTATTCATAACAATGTATCTTGAGTTACCACGCAAGAATCAAGGGACTAACAATTTAATATTGAATTGAAACCTCAATCCCATATCAAATCACTAACTCTTGTCATTAGGATCAATGAATACTTGAATTGAATGATTAATTAATCAATTAGCCTTTGAATTAACACCCTAGGAGATTCAATTAACCAATTAAACTCTAATGAACCCTCAAATTAGACAATTAAGCACACCAATTCTCACAAGCATTTCATCAAACACCTTGATTACACATATAGAAATTAGTAGAAAAATAAAAATTCAGCACTAAAATTAATCAATTAAAACATCAATTGCTCTCCTAATCAGTGTCTAACAAGCTACTAATCATAAACTACATTAATCCAGTCAATTACAAGCTTAACCAAGCAAATAAAATAACAAAAATCAATGTAGAAAGAGAGAAAAGAAAATAGGAAGCTTAGCCAAAATCCTTTGCTATTCCATGGACTCAAGCTTTGACCAAGGATCCTTCTCCAAGCTAATCACAAGGATGAATCAAACTCTCATGGAATAGAGGTGGAGAGGGAATGGGAATGGAGGATGAGATGATGGAGCGTGTTTTGTGAATGGAAAAGATGATGGATGGTGTGGAATGAATGCGTGATTTTTTTTATTCCCTCATCTGGAATGTCTTTAATTGGAATATTTATTCGATGGATTCAGTGTTGCCTCCAGCCTCCTCTTTAAAAGTCACATGCCTAACTCCTTTTCTTTTATTTTATTTAAATGATCATATGCTGCTTTTATTCTTCATGTGCTCAACCTCTTCTTTTCATGTGTCACACTCAGCCCACGTATTCTCTTGTGTGTTCATGACTCTTTTACATTATTTCCATTTACTGATCACGCGTGTTACCCTTTTACATGTTGCCTTAGCTGCACATGAACAGACTACATCAACCCATGGTCACATGCATTGTTTCCACGTCATTCATACTCCTACATGCTTCTTTATTCCTCTCATTCTCAGCTTCTTCACGTCATCCAATGGCTTCATTTGCGTCATTTCCACGTGAGATTTCTTCATTACAATAACAGCACACATCAGCTTCAGCTCGCTTCTTTTTAATGTTCTCCACGACTCGAGCTGCTAAAGCTTCCTTCACTCGTTACTTCTCTTTCGTTCTGCTCAACATTGTTCTCTAGCCTCAACACCCAAGCCATGCCTCGTGTAGCTTCTGCTCATAGCACATAAAACTCGAGCTTCTCATATGCTTTTCTCCATGCAACTCTTATGTTTTTCTCTCCAAAACAAAAGTTATTTCCTTCATAGAGTGCCCAGCCTATAGCTTCTTATTTGCAACTTATTCCATCCCTTCTTTCTTCCTTCAAAATCGTAGCCTCTTCCCTTTTAAACCAGAAACTCGAGCCTCTAAACCTAAGCTGCTTCCTCATGATGTGAGGATGTGCTACTATGTGGAACCATGCATGAAACCTATGGCTTGCTTCTTCTATTTCTGCTTGTGTATATGATGTTAAGAGGGCTGCCACATGGTTCTTTGCATCACATGGATCTGCTACATGTATTTAAGTGGATGAAACTGCATTTACATGGAGGAAAGGCTAATACAATATGAGTGAATTCGAGTCCATGCAAGCCTTGTGTTCTTGTGAGTAAGTGGTTGCTCACATGCTTTCTTCCATGCAAATTTATTTCATTCTTTCCTCCCATAACCTGTAGCTTAAGTGAGTGCTTCCTCTTTTTCTCTTCTTTGTTCAAGCCATGTCAACTCTTGCTAACCCATTTGTATGAAGAGTGAAGTTGCTCTCCTCTTGAACCACGTTAGTGAGCTAAAGCTGCATAAGTTGAAGCCTATTTCTTCTCTTGCTCTTCTTCAAATCAATTTTCTATTCAAGCTCCATTTCCTAAAAAAAATCTATATAATTAATAAGAAATATTTAATGGGAAAAATTCACAAAATCATTTAAAGAAATTTATGCATTAAAATCAATCATTTTGTAATTTAATTCCTAAAGTGCAGAAAATGGCCATTAAATTCAATTATCATCTAATAAAGTCCATTAAACCTTATTCAATTATTAAAGTGCCAAAATTAGGAGGATTCATGTATATAAAACTAGCATTCATTCATGATGTTTTCTTAAGGTCACTTCATTAAGTGCATTATGGAACTATAAAAGAGCCTTATGAGTCACCTACCTTTTCTAGTGAATGTGTGGTCTTAGAATATAATTCAAGAGTATAATTAGCTTCCACATGGTGTGTCTAGGCCAAGAGAAATGATCTCCTTCTCTTAGGTGTGTGAGGTCAAGGGAGAGGACTCAAGGCTTAAGGAAAAAGTGTACAAATGCAATCAAGGTAGCTCTCTCTCCACCTTCTCTCATGCATGAATATGTGCTTGCATTGTCTTTGAATGTGTGCAAGTATGTTTAAGCTATGAAAGTATTTTAATATGAGCTTTTATTCCATGGTACCATTATGATGTTTTATGCATTCAAATGATGTTTTATGTGCTTGCCTTAGTTTGCTTGAATGTGGAGAAGCCAAGAACTCTTAGCCATGGTGAGAATGAGCCAAAAACCCTTAAAGTTAGTTGAGACAAAGTAAAGAGTCTCCTAAGAGTGAGATTGACTACCAAGAGTAAGGTTGAGTTAAAAACCTCTCAAAGAAAATGGGTGAGGCAAGTCCAAAATTCACAAGTGGGCGAGGCTAATCCACTCACGTGGCAAGCTTATGTATGCTATGTATGACTTGATCAAATGCCAAGAATGTTTCATGAATGCTCACATATGTCAATATGCCCATGCATACATTTTTAAGGCTTGTATTGTATACTTTATGTGTGATTGGAAGGGAGATGAGCTATTAAGATTTTTTGAATCTCATCCCCTCTTCTCCAATGTCTTAACATGGTAGGTGAAGCAATTGAGGAAGGTAAGGGAAGCCACCAAGCTAAGGAGAAGAAGATTGACATCAAAGTGTATGAAATGGCCTAGTTTTGTCTCTTTTGTAGCCATACATATGACATATGATGTAATCCCATGATGAGATTGTTATGTATCCATTTGAACATGTGTAAATACCTATATATTTGATGTATGTATGAGCTTTAGTGCCATATGAATAATAATGTAGTTTTTGGGTATTGAATGACAAGAGAAAGTGTATGAAATCTTGTGTGTGGCATGGGGTGAGAGAGTAAGTTTGAGAAATCTGGATTTATACACCTTTAAGACAAATCTAGAAAGTCATTTTGGTGCTTTCCCATGTGCTCAAGTGGTCATGGTTGTCTTAGAACTTGAAATGGACCACTTGAACCCCTTATATGACACCAAATGAGTCATTTTGCAACCCAATGTCAAGATCTGACCAAATGAACGAATTTACCCATGAAATTTGGCATACATGTAGATATTATCCATATAATTTTGGAAAGATAAAGACCAGATTATTTGGAGCCCTGTGGAATTAATTATGAATTTCCAAAGTTGCTATTTTTCTGGTGAACTGATACAGGTACTGTTCATATGGTCATAAACTTGGGCTGTGTCATTCGTGGGACAAATTATGTCCAATGCTCATGAAATTTAATAGAAATAAACTAGACATGATAATATTTCTATGCCCACTAAGATCACCCAAATTAGACCTCTGAGTAGGGAGATATGAATTTTTGAAGTTGGAGATTAGTACTAGGGATGATAGGTAACCTTTGGTACTATTACATCAGTTTCCTATGCCTAGAATCCTCTTGTGTGGTTTGGATTTATTTTTACCATAAATTATACATCTGTAGCTTTCCATAATGGTATAGTGTGCCTGATTTTGAGTTTTTTGAAATTAGTTATGAATTTTCAAAGTCTAGGCATAGATTCTAGAAAACTAATCTGAGGCTACATTAGTGGGTTTTATGTATCTACTCCCTTTGCTCGAGGTATGGACCATTTCTTGAGCTTGTTATGAGTCTCACTTATGTATTTAAATGTAAGGATGAGAAAGATGAGTCCATATGACCTATGGGATATGGAAAGAAAATTTTTACCCATAGGAAAATCCATCTTAATTCATGACTTCGTATGCCATTATATTGCTTCCCATAGAATTAGCATGAGATGAGGCATGAGAATTGAATTAATTGAATCGTAGAAGTATGGTATTATATTCATAAGGTCATAGGAAATTTACAATAATGTACTACATCATGGACCACTCATATGGCTACAAATTGAACAAAACAATACATCTTGTTGTCAATATTTCATCTTCCAACTTAATGGCTTCTATTGCCTTGTTCCTTTAGTCCACCTAGCATGTCTTAATATTGGAGAAGAGGGAATAAGATTCAAAGAATCCCAATAGCTCATCTCCCTTTTAATCATACATAAAGAATGCAATTCAAGTCTTAAAAATGCATGCATGGGCATAATGGAAAGTATGATCATTCAAGAAGCATTCTTGGCATTTGAACAAGTCATACAAAACATACATAGGCTTGCCAAGTAAGTGGATTAGCCTCACCCATTCTCTTCAAGGTTATTGGACTTGCCTCACCCTTTTTCTCAAAGGCCTTGAACTAACCCTTACTCTTAGGAGACTTTAGACTTTGTCTAAACCATTCTCAAGGGTTCTTGGCTCATCCTCACCATGGCTAAAGGGTTTTTGGCTTCTCCACACTCAAGCAAACCAAAGTAAACATACTAAGTATCATTCGATAACATAATATAATATCATGGTATCATGGGATATAGGCATATGCTAGAACACTTTTCATGGCTTAAAACACATATACATACATTCAAAGACAAGATAAGCACACATTCATGTATGAGAGAAAGTGGAGAAAGTTACCTTTGTTACATATGCAAGACTTTCCCTTGAATCTTAAATCCTCTCCCTCGGCCTCACACACAGAATGGTGTGGGATTTGTTTCTCTTGGCCTAAACAGAATATATGAAAGCCAATTAAGTTCTTGGAATCATTTTTAAAGCTACACATCTTCCTTAAATACTAACTTGGTCTAATAGCCCCTTTATGGTTCTAAAATGCACCTAATGAAGCAACATCCATCAATTGTGTTCTAGGCTCCATTCTTTCCTTTAATTTATAATTCTTGACTCCTTTTAAGCCTCTTGGAGCCATCACACAATTGAAACAAGGAGCCTAACTAGGTGTTACTTCTTTAGGTTATATTATGGAACCTATACTACTAATCCATTTCCTAGACCTCCTAAAATTTTTCCAAGGAAGACCCATCATATATGACTCAAAAATAGGCTTGAAAAAATTTAAAACTATCCCTATGTGTCTTGAACCCTTTAGGCCGAGGATATGCTTCTTCTTGGCACCCATGGAGTTTGTTTTGTGTTCTTGGTGGAAGATGTATATGGGAAGCCTTCTAGGGATCTTAGGAGCTCATCCAAATACTCATTTAGGCCTAGGAATTATTGTATTAATTCAGATTTTACAAGGAACACTTGAAACCCTAGGTTTCTATCTTGAAATCTAATGGCTAGTTTGTTGTTTCCTTTGCATATTCTTATTCTCCTCCTCTAAATTCCTAAGATTCATCCTTGGTTTAGCTACAAACTCAACCCCCTTAGGGCTAGCCTTATGTAGGTTGAACCACCCATAAGAGAAGGAAGGAGGAAGATTAAGCAAGGAGATGACAAAATACCTTGATTTCCTTGGTTCTTCTTGCTTGTTTTTCACCTTCCTTGGCTTCCTCACCTCAAATCCAAAATTTTTTCTCTGTTCTGCCCTCAAAACAGATTCAAGAACTTCAATAGAACCATAAGAAAGAAGGGAAGATGGAGAAGGAGTTTGCTAAAGAAAAAGCATGAAAAACTAAGGAAATCCATACCTTTTTCTTTGTTTATCTCCTTTCTTTCTTCTCCTCCTTGCATGTCTCAAACCCTAGCTCTCTTCTCTAGTTTAGGGCAGAAACAAAAGTGGCTAAATGAAGGAGGAGGTAGGGCGTGACATATATATATAGCTAGGTTAGGAGGAACTTTTCAAAAATTTTAATTTCATCTCTTCGTCTTGGCATTTTTGTTTCTAGTTCGTTTTAGCTCCTTTTTTAGAACTATATTTTCTACCATGAAATTTAGGTCCTTAATTTTATAAAATGCCTTTAGAATCACTCCAATCAGAGCTAAAACCTATCCAAATGAATCCGTCAAAGTTTGGGTTAACCGATGTTAAAAAGCATCCACTGGAGAGATTTTAACTATCTTAGGATTTCCTATAGTTTTTAGGCCCTCTGAGAACCCTGGAGAATTTAAAATTTTTATTTAAAAATTCCTCCTATGAGAATTCTAAAATTTGTTCAAAATTACAAAAATGTCATTATGTTTCGTCAACATTTTGTTACAATTTGTTTATTTATTCTAGCTCTGTTTTTCTTTATGTTTGACCTTAGGATTCTCATCTTTAAGAATCTAGAATGCTACATAAATTTTTTAGGACCTTAACTAATTCATTTCAGGGGACTTGCTTCGAAAACGTATCTGTTTCTGTCATTTGATGAAAATCGGACTTTACATGATAGGTGAGGATACTCATAAGCATCTCAAGGAGTTTCATATGATTTGTTCCACCATGAAACCACCAGGAGTATCAGATGAGCACACTAAACACTAAGCTGAGAGCTTTCCCTTTCTCATTAAATGGAACTGCTAAAGATTGTCTTTACTACTTGTAGCCTACTTTATCACTTGCTAATATGATTTGAAGAGGTTATTCCTTGAAATTTTTTTTCCTGTTTCAAGAACTACTATTAGAAAGGATATATGTGGTATTCATTAGATGAATGGATAAACCTTACATGAGAACTGGGGGAGATTTAAGAAACTATGTAAAAGCTACCCTCACCATTAAATAAGTGACCAACTTCAAATTTAGTATTTCTATGAAGGCTTGCTACCCATAGATAGAAACATGGTTGATGCAACTACAAGAGGAGCACAAGTTAATAAAACTCTAGTGTTATTAGAGATTTAATTGTAAATAGGGCTCAAAATGCACAATAGTTTGGTACCAAGTTGATCATTCTAACCTAAAGTGTCAATAAAGTCTATACCACACCTATGGATTAGTAAAGAATAGAAAATAAACTTGAAGAGGTGGCTTCTATGATCAGACAATTGGCACTTGGAAAGAGGCAATTACAACAATTTCCTACACCTCTATGCGGTATCTATTCCTTAGCCACACATGCCACAAATAAATGCCCTCAATTGCAAAATGATACTAAATCATATGTTGGCATCTTTCTTGGTGGACCTTTATAATAAGAACAAAATAGATATGATCCCTATGCAACCACATACATTCTTGGATAGAGAGATCATCCAAATCTGACATATAAGAGTGGCTCTAATTATCAATAATAGTAACAAAAATTTAATGTTGTAGGCCCAAGCGACCCATAACCAATGAGACAACTTATTCGACAAATGAATAAATCAAAGCCAAGCTTGGAGGATATAGTGAAATGACTAGCGACAAACACACTCCAATTTTAGCAGCAAACAGAAACAAAAATTTAGAATTTGGAGACTCAAATGGGCAAGCTTGCAACAAACATTACTGAATTAAGGAGTCAAGGTTCTGGTCAATTACATTCTCAGCCCATTACCAATCTCAAAGGCAATGTCAATGCTATAACTTTGTAGAGTATAAAGAAGTGAGTGGGCCAATCCTTTCTTAAATAAAATTGGTGTAACAAAAAGAGAGTACCAGAGAACAATAGCCTTTTACAATCCAAAGTTCTAGGTAGCCAAGCAAAAATAATACAAATAAGGGAGACATTTTTACATATAGTAGGCTCCTTCTATTTCCAAATAGAGTGACTCAGTCCATGAAAATTGCTAAAGCTTAATTGGATAAGGAGATCATGTAGATATTCAAGAAGGTTAAAGCGAGCATACTTAAATTTTCGAGGCCTCTAAGAACCCTGGACAACTTAAATTTTCTATTTAAAAAGCCCTCTTATGAGTTTTTCCAAAAATTGCACATATTTATGAAAATGCCATTATGTTTTATTAGTTTTTGTCACAATTTAATTTCACCGTCCTAGTTCCATTTTTCTTTCCACTTGGCCCTAGGATTATTAATTTTAGGAGACTAGGACACTACCTAAATTTTTCAGGACATTTTCTAATTCATTTCAAAGGATTTGCTTTTATATCACTCATTTCATCATTTTACGAAATTTATCATTTGTTACAACAGACGTCATACTTAAAGAGCCACCATAAGCAGTTTTCTCTATAGCATTCTATTTCTTTAATGGCATTCTAAATTCCTTTATAATCAATTCGGGAATACTGAATTTGATATCAATATTAGAGTCTATGTTTTGATGATGCAAACTGGTTTGGTTTTAATTAAAGATGAATTTCTATTACTATTTATCTTTTGTTTTTATGTTCATCTTGAGTATAATTGTTGGATAATTTGGATTGCATAATTACTATTTCGTATGGATCATCTAAGAGTGAAAATTTGATTTAATTGGTAGATTAATCAATTAAATTCATTCTGTAAGTCACATAAAAGGTTTTTGTGTGATTCTTCTATTGTGTCTGAACATTCGATTGGTACTGTTTCATTAATCTAGTGCAATTGCATTAAGTGCAATAAACAAAACTGATCATAACCTTAAGTGGTACCTTAAAGACATTAGACATCACTAATCAGGAGATTTAAATCAAATCAAAGGAATGTTTAGATGGCGAGAAAGGTGAGATATTAGAAGAGGGAAACTAGGATTAATTACGTTTCGATAAATTATATCGCTCCTTAATTTGGTTTTAGTGGCTGACTTTCTATTTTAATTTGTCCTTTACTTTTGCATACAATCCTTAGTCAATTTAATTATGATTATGTGAATTCTTAGTTAGGTTGATTTGATCACAAACTCTTTGGGAGATGACCTGGTGAGCACTTTATTGCAAACCACTTATTTTTAATAATTTTAGCTGGTTTGATAGTTGTGAATATTTTGATTACCATTTATTGATGTACCATGACATAGGAATTAAACAGTTAACCCTATAATAACATTATCAAATTTCATCTCTTGCCTCCAACTACTTATCATCAGCTAAAATTTTATTTTTGTTTTTCTTAAATTTTGATTACTGTTCAAACGAAACGATGAAAATTTCATATCAATGTTACCTCTATTCATTTTGGATTGTAAGATCTTTTACTTTTTATTTTATTTTAATCTTTAGTTGTTTGTAGTTTGGATCTTCTCTTGCTTTCTATATCATTTTGTTGAAGAGAGCTAGAAAAGCATTAAAAAGTGAATATAATATATGATCCATTTCTTGTATTTCTACCTCATCTCTCTTTTTTTCTATTTTTTCAACAAGTGTCTTTCTCACATTGAGTAAGAGAGAATCCAAATTCTAAATGTTTTTCTATCTAAAAAAATCAAAGGATAATTTTTTTATTTTTATATTAACAAAATATTTTTATAATATATTTTAAATTTTTGTTTAATTTTTTAATTCTCTGCTTAACCAATGGAAGGACTAGCTTTTTCAAATTAAATTACGTAAAGCTGTATTCTTCTCCTTGTATAATATATTTTTCTAATTTTATTGTTTTTATCTATACAATTTTTTAAGAGTTTATTTTTTATTTTTATCTACACATTTTTTTAATTCATTTCCTAATTTTTTAATTTTTTTAATTTTGCTTTTGTAAAAACCAAAATTTTTAAAAATGAAAATTACGGAAAACATTTCTCCATTTGATTTTTTATTTTAAAATAAAACATAATAAAACATTTTCCATCTTCTGATTATTTTTTATTTTTGATTTTAAATTTATTTTTCAAAAGAAAACAAAAAAAGTTAAAAAAGCTGTCCATCTACGATACAAATGGAAAATTTTTTATTTTTTTAAAAACCAAAAAAACAAAAAATATTTTTCCTCGGCTTGGTGAGCAAGCAATATTTTTTATTTTGATATTTTCTTTAGAATTTATATTTTTTACAAAATAAAAATAAAATAACAAATTTAACTTCTAAAGAAATTTGTCCGTCTGCTTATTTTAATTTCATTTTAAAATGTAAAAGTAAGAAAATAATTTGTCAATAGACAGACAAGTTTTTTAAATTATTTTAAATTTAGTTTTCAACAAACTGAAATTGATAGAAAAATGAAAAAAACATATATATTGTCCGTCTATTTGGCAGGTGGACAACTTTTTTTACTATTATATATATATATAATGTTGGTTTTTTAAATCAAAATTTAAAAAGTTTAAATATAAAAAACAAATTTTAGAAAAATAAAAAGAAATATTGTCCATATTCTTGGCAGAGGGACAACTTCTTTTTAATTTTCTCAGCTTTAATTTGATTTTTCAAAAACTAAAATTCAGAAAAATGAAAATGAAATTTAAAAATAATTTAAAAATAAAAATATTGCCATCTTACTTGAGAGACGGAATACCATTCGAATTTGAATTTGATTTTTAAAAAAGCAAGATAATTAATAAAGAATATTGGTCGTCTGCTATGCAAACAAGTGACATTATTTTATTATATTTTTTACTTTTGATTTTTTTTAAAAAATTATTAAAAATGTTGTTCGTCTCCCTTGTAAACCAAGAAAAAGAGAGGGAGGAAAAAAAATAGTGAATTAAGCAACAAGCCTGAAAAAAAGAAAACCAATTTTTTCCAATTAGACGAACAGAAAATTTTTCATTCGTCAGCCCTTTATAGTGAATGGACAGTCCTCAATTAAGGTCACTAATTCCAATATCCAAAAATACCAATTCACGATTATAAATTTCACCATATAGATCCTGTTCATTAGTTATTAATCAAAACTTCTCCCCTCTAAAGAAGAGAAAGGAAGGAAAAAAAAAAAAAGGAACTCCTTCGGCCAAACCTCTTCCCGACCCACGTGATTCTCCATTGCCCAGGACACCGAAACAAATAAATAAATAAATAAAAGGTTGAGTTTTAGCTTACCTCAAAATCAGCCATGGAAAAAGCCGAAGGCAACAGCACTAACACGTCATGTTGCTAAGAAAAGCTGTAGAAACACAAAGGAATGTAGCAGCAGATATCTATATATATATATATTTGGTTAGATCTAAGAGGAAGAAGAAATTGTTAAGGATAAGGCAAGAAGTCCCACAAGAAGCTCACCCACTTGAGGAAACAAGATGCAGAGTAATCGAACAGCCAAAAAAAAAAAAAGAAAGGCCTCATGCTACACGAACTCGTCCACGAATGAAGCAACAAGCCTGACGCAGGAACAGAGGAAAAAATTTCTTGATCTACATGGGAGACGAATGAAGCAACAAGCCTGTTTAGAGTTTGTGTGCTGTCCTAGGGATTTTTATTCATGATAATATGATGGCCCTTTTCTTGGTCTAGAATTGAGCGCAAATGCGCACATTATATTCCTACTTCATTTTACACCCATTTTTTTTTTTAAATAAAGGGCTTGAATTAATGATATTGACTAAATTAACATTTAAAAGTGGGAGAACGACTAGTATAATGAAATGCATTTAGATTTATGTATGGACATCTGTTATAGGTGCGTATTAGGTATTTAATAAGATGCCTGCAGGGAGGATTGGTGGAAGTAAGATTACATCCATTGAATCTTTTATTCCGCTTTCTTTCCTGAATAAATTGTTGGGATGGAATCTAAAGACCTATTTGGCAATATATAAATTGGATTAACCCTCCTAGTTTATAAATTTTGGGGCAGTGCTACGTAAGTTATATGTGCATGTGTTCAAAGTTGGTGAGCTAGCTTCCTAAGGATAATTAAGAGTTTACTGAGAGTTTAACCTTTAACCTTGCTTGAGATAAATAGGGAGTTTAAATTGTTGAGCATGAAAACACCGTTATGATAAAATGTTACCTCTATGACTTAAAATTCATGATAAAACTTATGTTGCAAGATGCTATTTGACTTAATTAAATATTAACCATTGTCTCTGTATCCTTCTATTGATGTGCTAACTCTTATCGTTAACTTTCCCTAATTAATGCGGATTTTTTTGGGGTCATATTTTGGTGTTCAAATTTCATTTTGGACCGTATGTCGTAGTAAAGCGTTCATGTCATTGACTGTGACTAGAAGTCACATTCTTAAATGTTATGTGCCATTTTGAGATTTGCATAGAGTAATGACACGTGTTAAATCGTCGTATGCACAGCTATAAAGTTTTTATGATACAAAATTCCGTTGGTTGATATTTTGGAAATTTAACTCTTGTTTAATTACAAATGGAGAATGAAGGAATAATGAATCATGTACAACCCCTGTCAGATCCAACGGTTTCCATGTTCGTGTAGGATGCTATAAAGATGTAATTCACGACATTTTATTAAAAAAAAGGAAAAAAAAAAAAGAGAAACATCTTGACTGGGTGCTAAAATTAACTACTTTATGACTGCATTTCCCACTCGGAATTAAATGAGGCTCGAATTTTGATTGCATATAATTCATAGTGCTATGTAATGACAAAGGATATAGTAGTTTGTGTAGAATGTTGTTGCACAACTTTGATTTATAAATCAACATGGCTACGCCTAGAAGATTTTAGGGTGTGAAATGTAGGGTTATATATGGTTGTAGGTTAAGTTGGGTTTTACTAATTCTATTATCTATGCAACTTAATATAGTTGAACATGCCCCAAGACTCATTAAGAGTAAGGTCATCTCTTTCTTGACTTGATTGAACCATTGATTTTTTTTCTCCTTTCCTGTAGAGTACCAAAAAATTGTAAATTTACAACGAAATTTAGCGATATAATTTTTTTCATCACAAGTTCATTGCTAATTTTGTTATTGAAATTAGCGACGAAATATTCTGTCATAAATATTTCAGTCGCTAATGAAGTTATTAACGGAATTCAATGGTGGAAAATTCCATCACTGATGGATAAATTAGCAAATTCTAGTTCTGTGACAAATTTTTGTGACGGCATTTCTGTCACTAAATTTGCGATGGAATTAGTGATAGAATATTTCGTCAAAAAACTTTTTGTCGTAAAATTGTTGCTAAATCCGTCCCAAATTGTTTAATTATTATAAATGATTTATATGATATAATTTGAATTTTTTTATTACATGACATAATGACTTAAATATTTATATATATAACCATTGCAAATGATTTAAATATAATTATATATATATGATTATTATATTATAATATAATTTAATAATTTCTATTGAAGTCTAGATTAGAGAAAAAATTTTAGCAATTGTTTTATCGTCTCCTTTACTTCTCATATCTTTTCTCCCATCTTTTTTCTCTTCTAGAGTCTCTCCTAGGCATTAATATTAGAGCTTGAAGGGGAAGTACAAATGTGTTGATAGAAAGCAAATTAAAATGTTTTCTTAGAATAGAAATTAGCCCATAAGATTATTATGGAGAACTTGGTTTGATAGTATTCTTATATATATATATATATATATTATAATTTAATAATTTCAATATGAAAATAGTAAAATGTAATGTACTTAATTATTCTATGGTGGATAAAAGGTCTCCATTCATGTTCAAAATTTAGGAAATTTACAATTTAAGTATTTCAAATCATATATTAATATATAGAGAATATATTTAATTAATTAAAAATAGAAAAAAAAAACTTTGCAAATTTGAAATTATCATTTAAACAAATGTATATAAGGAATGATTTTATTAAAAATGAATAAAATAAATACAAGGGAAATAAATATTTCACTCAAAAAAATACAAAAGATAAATGAGATAAAAAAGTATGACAAAAATGTCTCTTTTCTAAGATTTTACAAGTATTAAAAATAAAATCCATTCATTTACTGTGCTTCAATCATGCCACTTGTCTCTCACCTCTCTGCTCTCGTAATCAGTTTCCTCTCTTTGTCATGTTGTAAACTCTAAGTTAAATTCTTGTCTTTGTCTTTCTTTCTATGCTTTCCTAAGTGATTATGTCAAAATTTTTCCTTTTCTGAAAATTGAATCTTGTTATCATTTAAATTTCAAATTTCTCAAATTCTCTTGGAAGAAGCAAAGACTAAATACCAATGGGTGCAAAATCAAAAAAGGAGTGGAGGGCATGATCTAAAATCCAATACATATCTCATTTACAAATTTGAGGGAAGAGGGGGAATCTAGCCACTCTCAAATGAATGTAGCTAACTTTTCATTTATCATGTAATTCCATATACAACCCTCTCAGTTTTTCAATAAATTCTATTTTTATGAATTCTTAAATTGATTGATTTGATCAAAAGCTTTTTGGGAGATAAGTTGGTGGGCACTCTATTGCAAACCAATTACTTATACTAATCTTGACCAAATTGACAGTTTTGAGTAAAATTTTGGTGATATTGTTGGGGAACCAATTAATTATAATCAAGTAAATTAGGAATTTTATTGTCTTCAAATTCAATTTAACTTTCTTACTTTGTTTTTGTGGCCAATTCTAGAGCATGCAATTTCGATATTTTAAGGCAATTCTACAAAATACTAGTTCCAAGGGTGACTAACTCCGATTGAATTAAAATTTGGTATATAGGTTTTAGAAGAAATTAAATTTAAGTTGATAATGAAAGAGATAGCATTTTGCTTTATTTGAGAAATAGGAATCAACATTTCACATTCATACATATATATATGACAAGGTAAAAGTGTTTGACACATATTTGGCTGGGAATTGAAGCTTAATTGGGGAAATGCTGAATCTAGAAATGACAGTGGCAAGTGTGGCGACATTTAGATGTGATTTTGGTAAATAAAAACAACTTAATTTTTCAAGCATTAAAAAATTGATTTATAATATTTTTGGAAATAACAAATATGAACATTTATAAAATTTATATATTGTGAATATTGTGAAAAATATATATAATTTTTCCTATATATATATATGAAGTTTCAACATTTTGGAAATGGATTTATACTTGAAAAATTAGAATATTTATTTACTTACCCCTTATGATCTCGGTTCATTCATTTTGTCTTTTCAAAAGTGTAAAGAATGGAGTAACATGACCTCTACATGCTACATACTATATGGTTGGACTTTTTAAAACTTTTTTTTATGTATTATATATTTATTGAAGAGTTTGATAATAAATATTCATAGAATTTTTTCAAAGTTTAGTACTTTAATATATAATAATATGTCTATGTGTGCACATACATATGTGTGTGTGCGTGCGTGTGTGTGAGAGAGAGAGAGAGATAGAGAGAAAGAGATTGCAATAATATATTATAGTAGAAGAAAAATTCAGAGTTTCTAATAAACATATTTGCCTTGGAAGTTTTTTAATCCCACTTCAATTGAAGTTAAAGTCATGTTTTTGTTTAATTAGAGTGTAAGCTTTTTAATTTATATATATGATAATATGGAAGTTGTTAACTTTGATATAATAAATGAACATGGACCTAGTAATCGTTTATGCTACAACACTATGTTATTATGTAATAGATCTTTGATTTTTATAATTAGTTTAACTATCGCAGCTTTATTATGCAATTGCAACACCCCATAATTTATTAATGAGGATTATGGTGAATTAAGGAATTAATACAAGGATTTGGGAAAAAATAAGAAAAATAAGGTTTCTAAAGAAATGGATTTGTTTTAGACATTTTGAGCCAATAATCATGTTTAGTTATTGTTAGGTGAAGATATATTAATTATGGTTATGGGGTTTAATTAAAGAGTTAATTAAGGGGAGTTAGACATTTAATTTGGGCCTTATGATCAATGTATTTATGTCATAAGCCAAATAAGAAAGCCCACTTCTAGTTTGTAAGAAGGTCCAATCTCACTTCTTAAGAGCCCAACTCTCATTTCATCAACTAAACCCTTCAACTTATGGCCCAATAAGCATATATTTGAAACTAAGTGGATTTTAGGTTTTAGGGTTGGCCCAAACCCATCTAAAACCCTAACTTAATCAGCCCCTTATCCTCTATTCTGCAGACCAACTCAATCTTAAGCAAGTGAGAACTCCATTTTCACATAGGAAGAGAGGAGGCTAGAGTATTCTGCATTCCTCCACCTTTTCTCACTTATAGAGGAAGATTTGGCCAAGGTAATCTATATAAAACATGTCATTCTCATTCTCTTCATCATTTTGGTCTAATTAGTTTCTGGTTTTGGGCATTTTTATCTCCTTCTCAAATCTGAAATTTGGTGTTTATGTAATTCCTTGCAAGATTTTCAAAGTTAGAAGTTCGAGGGATGATTAGGTAAGCATTTTCTTTCTATTTTGTGCATTATTTTGCTATTGTGCATGTCCCTAAGGGTTGATTTTCATAATGGGTTCTGCTATTGTGCAAAATTACAAGGAGATGAAGGTGAAAAATTGAATTGGGTTACTGGTCTTAATCTAGATAAACAACTGGTTGAGGTTTGTTGCCTACTGGCTATGCGATAGATGCACCAGTTACTCGCTGTGAGGCACCAGTTGACTGAATGAATGAGACCAGGTAACTGATGAGGATGATGAACAAAGCTACTAATAGTATTTATGACCAGTTGATTGCCATTTATTAAGCAAGTCAATTGGGTACAGCCGACCAGTTGACTAGCCTATCAAAGTAGTCAACTGATCCTAACAAGAGTAACACTTCTGTACCTAAGCAAAATTCTAAACTTTTCAAAGGCTATCTAGAGTGATGTTGAGAACTTATAAGGCAACAAAATCAAGTAAAACACCTGACTAGCTATAAAAACCTTACAGAAGGGTAAGATGTAAACCTTACTTACAATTAGGAAATTAACAATGGAAGTTTAGGAACTAGTGTATAATAAATAAGTGTGATTGACTAAATATATGAAGTGATATACAATCCATACTGAGTTAGAACTATGTAGACTTCGAAAGGTCCCCAAAGTTAAAGCTTTATAGGTACAGAGGTCCTAACCCACTTGCTTGATCCTGGTTAATAAAGAACACAATTATTCGATCCTAGGCACCGCAACTTGGGCTTAATGAATATGGACGATAAGAGCTAAAGAACATTTCAAATAGTTTTATTCAACCTATTGGAGTGAGTAAGCCATCTTTAGTTAATGATGATGAGAAAGGAGGGCAAGAAACCCTTAGGATTGTCAAATCTATTTCTAAATGGGGGATAGCAACTTTAAAGCAAGAGACTAAGGGAGATGATGTTTTGGAAGGAATCTTGAGAGCTTTAAGGCTCTTCTCTTAGTGTACTATGGCAAAAGAGGGAGATTATGATAAGGGGAAAGACAACCCCTTAGTGTGATAAGGGTGAGGTGCACCGGCATGGGGTGTTTATGCATGTTGTCTCTTTTATGTAATTTAGTTTACTTATGCTATGTGTTGACGTGCATTTGGGTGGTGGTTAGAGGCACTTTACATGCCTGATACGGGGGAGTGTAAGATAGGATTCTACAGCACCTTGGTGCTAGAGGCACATAAGACGTGCTCATTTTTCAGAACTTTGATGCTTGGGGCATGCAGGGCGTGCCACTTATCATATGATTTAATGAATTTTGACCACAAATTGGCGTCAAACTAGACTAAGTAGACTTTCTACCTGAAAGGTAAAGAGGAGATCTTGATAGTAAGGATCCACCTAAAAAGAGATTAAAATGGTACCCGTGTGCATACCAGTGGTTGAGATATAGTCATCATGAGATAATGAGCATGTATATGGCCACAGGAAAGAATTGCCTACTAATATTGAAGGCAAAGTATGATTCTGCCATCAGTAGTCATATTATCATGTATCACGTGAGGTGTGATTAAGGGGATAGAGATAACATTGGGAATTTGAGATGGACTAGTACTTACTATAGTAGTTAAACTCCCTAATTTTGAAAGAGGACTCCCTGATCCAGAATAATAACCCAGGGGAAATGAACGAAAGGTGGCAGTAATGCAATTAACTTATGTTATTACAATAAAACCTTAGTATAATGATTGACGAGGAAGGGTGAAACACTAGTGGTAAATGATACTTGAGTTCTCTCATTGGGAATCCCTACTTGATTTGTTGATGATTAGGGAATGCTTAATAGTAAAAAGACTCACTAAGTCTCCTTATTATGTTAATTTAACTCCTAATAGTCAGGCATGAATTAAGGCCTAAAAAATTTTAGGGGAGCGAAAGAGTTTGTAGTGGCTGGCACAGGCCATTGTGTAAGGACAAAAACTATCATACCATCTCATATTATATGCTATAACTTATGGTTAAAAGACCTTGTACTTGTTGTTCGAGAACCTTGTTGACAAGGTCTCAGATTTTACATTAATGAATACAAGATCTTGTTGATAGGATCTTAAACCTTGTTGACAAGATATTATTTCATTACTCTTTAAGAATTATTATGAATTTCCAAACTAGAGAAAAAAAAAAGCTTAGTTGTATGTGAGGAGGTTTGAGAGAATTTAGAGTATCCTAAAAAAAAAGGTAAGAAGTATGCTAATTGAAGAATGACTATACTTATATAAAAATATCTTAGTTAGGGGTAGAAGATGCGAAAGCACAGTCCTTTGCGACTATATATAATGGCATAAAATCTAAGAAGATGTTCAGTTGATTTCAAACAAGTGTAAATGCCATTAAGTTGACTACTAAAGCTTGTAGTAACTGAGAATCAAGATGAAACATTGGGATCTATTGATGATGGTAGTCTTTGGAGTCACATGTATGTGATTGTGGTAATACCTTTGTAAAAAAAAAAAGAGAAAGAGAGAGAAGAGGTCTACTAAGGGCTTTCTTATACTGGTTACACCTATAGACGATGATTAGATTATCTATAATGAACAATCATTATGAATTGGAAATTTCTAATGTTATAGGCAAGTTATTGAAACTATGTCATTTTATAGAACATCCACTTGAGTTATGGCTTGTAGGATTTAAGAAAACTCATTCCTAAGCCTTAAAAGATTACCTTGATACTCTAGACAAGGTATTTTCACCTTTAAAATTAGGCCTCATCAGTGAATATAACCTAGACTTAAAGGATCATGTTGATTTTTGCTTAAGAGATTATATTCGGTTTCGATTAGGCAAAAGGTGACCTTAGAGTGTTTGAATGCCTTACATGGATTAGTCATAAGATTAGACTTTATATTAGTTCCAACCTTTGGAAAATCTTGATGAATAAAAAGGGGGAACTTAGGTACTAACTAGAGATGAAAATAGAATTTATGTGTCTAATGGAAATAATGAACCTTTTACTGATGAACCATAAATGAGGATATAATATGTGCAATGATTTTATGAGATAATTGAACGCAAGACTTGGAAACTTAGATTAGATAACCCTATAGGAGGTAAGACCCACTTCAATTAAGAAGGTTAGACTAAGAAAATGTGGGGGTAATCTAAGTGAAGGACAAACGAAACTTCATTGTGAAATAAGGTTACTTACCTATGTTGCTATTAGTGGAATAAATACTAAAAAAAGCTAACTTAGTGGAATTCCTTGTAGTTCTTGGTATCAAATATTAAGGAGATTTAACCTAAAGTATCTAGGAGTTATCTATTAAATGGATTGAGAGTTAAGAAGGAAAGAAAGTTAACATGAACATTCAATGATCAACTATTGGAACATAAAAAAAAAGGAGAGGGGAGCAAGAGAAGAAAAAAAAAAGAAAGAGATAGAATAGAACAAAATAAATGCTATAAAGGGAAAGAGATTTTAAGATTTATTTGACCTAGGTGCCTAAACTTACTATAAGGTGATCAAGTGTAACTTAGTTTAGATCTCTTTAGTTGTGGACAAGGGAAGAAGGCGGAATCTTTAGGTTAGTATGTCATTTGACTTGGGTGGACAAAGAAGAAATAGAATTGTGGATAATAAGTGAGGTAGTAATAAAATAAGGATATCTTTTATAAGAAAGTAGTAGGAGAAGGATTAGGTTCCTATGAAATTTTGAGAAACTAAAGACGAAGCTATGAGGATGGATTATCCAGCACTAATTGAGTGAGGTATGTCTAATTTTGAGGACAAAATTCTTAAAAGGAGGAGAGAATGTAACACCCCAAAATTTACTAATGAGGATTATGGTGAATTAAGGAATTAATATAAGGATTTGGGAAAAATTAAGGAAAATAAGGTTTATAAAGAAATGGATTTGTTTTAGACATTTTGAGCCAATAATCATGTTTAGTTATTGTTAGGTGGAGATATATTAATTATGGTTATAGGGTTTAATTAAGGAGTTAACTAAGGGGAGTTAGACATTTAATTTGGGCCTTATGATCAATGTATTTAAGTCATAAGCCAAATAAGAAAGTCCACTTATAGTTTGTAAAAAGGTCTAATCTCATTTCTTAAGAGCCCAACTCTCATTTCATCAACTAAACCCTTCAACTTATGGCCCAATAAGCACATATCTGAACCTAAGTGGATTTTGGGCTTTAGGTTTATCCTAAACCCATCTAAAACCTTAACTTAATCAGCCCCTTATCCTTTATTCTGCAGACCAACTCAATCTTAGGCAAGTGAGAACTCCATTTTCGCATAGGAAGATAGGAGATTAGAGTTTTCTGCATTCCTCCACCTTTTCTCACTTATAGAGGAAGATTTGGCCAAGATAATCTATATAAAACATGTCCCTCTCATTCTCCTTTTCATTTTGGTCTAATTAGTTTCTAGTTTTAGGCATTTTCATCTCTTTCTCAAATCTAAAATTTGGTGTTTAGGTGATTCCTTGCAAGATTTTCAGAGTTAGTAGTTAGAGGGATGATTAGGTAAGCATTTACCTTCCATTTTGTGTATTATTTTGCTATTGTGCATGTCCCTAAGGGTTGATTTTCATAAAGGGTTCTGCTATTATGCGAAATTACAAGGAGATGAAGGTGAAAAATTTAATTTTTTTGGGCTTGATGACTCAAATCCGAATTTGGGAATAATCTATGGTGTGTTCTTAGTAGTTGAGGCTTAACTCGATCCATTTAACCTCTTAGATGTATAGGTAAGTGATTTCTCTCCTTTTATGAGATGTATGTACTAAATTCCTATCAATTGGATTGACTTTTGGCGCATGGCTTATATATGTGCGAAAATGGAGATGTAGGGAGTGAACCATTGTGAGCTTTGATGTCTTTACCTTGGATTAGTGCAATTGACCCTTTAAGAAGCTAGGTAAGTAACTTTTAAGTAGCCATTGGTGGTTTAACCCTTTGGATATATGACTTATTACTAGAAATGATGATGACTATACTTATTTTAAGGTTGGTGTGCATTTGAATTATAATGGTAGCTAGAGGCAGAGTAATTGGCTTCATTGAGGTAACCAAGGTTAATTTCCTAATTTCATGTATATGTTCATGTTAATCTGTTATTGTTTGCATATATATGATTCTGAAATGCTAAATGATTGGTTGACTACTTAAATTGTTATCGTGATTGGACCTTATGAGTCTATGGTGGAGCTATGGTGCGGCTGCCACTCGTGCATGTGCTTCGATCGGGCACCTAGTTGTAATCAGACCTCAGATGCACTGAGCCCTAGTTGTGTTCATTATGGAGTAGGTGTCGTGGACGAACCTCTCCCGGTGTTATTAGCTATTAACATGTTATGTGTGATTGCTGGTATGGGACAATAGTTTTTGGTAGCTCAACTAGTTCATTTGCAAATTGAATTGATGATTCTGGTATTGATGATATGAAATTGCATTTTATTAATTAATCTGTACATCTATATGGAATTTGCCTTATATTACTGAGATTATATATCTGACCCTGATTGTGGGCTAACATTTTCAAGGATCGGACCTCTTAGTGGCAAGGAGAAAATTAATAGAAGCTTATTATATGGTTTAGTAATAGGTAGGTTTGGAAACCTTGTCAGATTGTTTTTGTATAACTAGACTACTAGCTTTATGTAATTGCCACACTGCATCATGAATTGCCAAGTATAAGGACTATAATCATTTGATACATCAGATGTCAACTTAAACTAGTGATGTATAGAATTTCTAATGGGACTTATGTTTGAATGGAAATGTGAGTAGTGTATGAACTCATTGCAGTCATTGATCTATGATCTCACTAGTTTATGATGGCTAGAGGGTTAAGGATCCACATTTGAGTTTTGAATGGGTAATAATATATGTGTTAGGTAGATTAGGTAAAAGAAAGACACTAAATCTTCACAAATTAAGTTAAAGTGGCATAAACTGTTCCTAGAGGGAGAATTGGAGAGCATGAGATGAAATCTTAGAACTTATAGGAACAGAAGGGAATTGGTTGAGGCCAAAATTTAATTGGCCTTAGCCAAATGGTAACAGAGGTTAATTGGCCACAGCCAACATTTAATTGGCCTCAGCCAAATGTGGCGAAGCTGCCAGGGAAGAAAACAGAAAGCAATTGGCCGTGACGAATAGTGAGGTTAGTCGCGGCTAAGTCTGAGAGGCAGGTCTAGGGGTGTTCCAGAGGGTATTTAGCCACAACGAAAGGGATATTTGGCCGTGGTGAAATGTGCAAAATTTGTGAAGGTATAAGGAGTTGAACCTGACAGTAATTGGCTGCGGCAAGAGGGAATTTAGTCGCGATGAAGGTGCTCAATTTCTCATATTCATCTAGAAACCCTTGTTTCTTTTATGGTAATACTAAATAATGATTTAGAAACACTTGTAGGAGGTTTTTATGAGTTGGAATTGATGGATTGAAGAATCAAAGGCTCCTTATTGATGATTGAATTCACTTGCACATTCGAATAATTGTGGTTGTCTAATTAATGACCCTAATAACATCAAGGTTCAAATTTTTCTGCATGTTTCAAATATATTTAGTTGTAATGACTTTTAACCTTGATTTATCATTATTAATTACGTCTTTTACCTTAATTACTATAATTTGAAGTTAGGGTCATTACAGCAATGAAGATACTTTTTTAATGAAAAAAAGAGAGAAGAATTTGTGTATATTGGGATGAGTTATTTTTTTCCTTATAAAATCTTAAAAACTAAAATGTGAAATTCCACCATACTTTGTACTAAAATTTAATTGACTAACATCTCACCAAAAAAAAAAAATGAATAACTCATAAATGAATTTCATAAAAATAAGTTGTATTTCTAGTAAATAAAACCACTATTTATTTGTAATTTTTTATGAACTGAAAATAAAACAAATATGGTAAAGTATCAAACTTAGTTAAAGAAATAAAAAAGTAATTAAAAAATAATAATAGCTAGTATATATAGAATAGGAATTCAATAGATAAGTTAATAAGATAAGGAGACCCAAAGCATACTAGAAGTATTGTTTTAGGTTAGTAAAAGAAATGTAATAACACAACAGTTTTCTTAGAAGGAAGTGAGTTAAGTAAGGAGGTCTCATAATGTAATGCCAAATAATGTTTCTAGCCTTCAAATTGGTTTTTCCTTCTAATTTCGTCTCACATATGCTTTTTCTTAATTAAATATAGACTTATATGAATATACTAGTCGTCCATATATAATGTGAAATATGAGCCACTCAAGCACACGTTCAAGTGTTCATTAAAAAAAAAAGTTCATACACTAATAATTTTATGAACTTCTAAATAAGTTAGTTTGTGATGAAGTTTTGTAAATCTCTTATATAATTTCATAATAAATTAATTATAAGAAATATGCATAATACTATTATTAACAATCTTTTTTCAAGACTTTCAACTGACTCCCTATTGAGATACCTTGAATTTTAATGGGTTGACCCAAATTATAACCCAATCTAAAATTTTGGACGCTTGGAATTTTCAAGGAAAAAAAGGGAGGTTTATGGTGGAAGAGGAGGGCGAGTGCCGATGAAGAGATCATCCGCAGACTAATTGTAATACCATATTAAGATAACACTTATTTTACATTACAAATTGTCTAAAGTATCCATTTTCTTATATTCATCACTTATAGTAATGGAAAGTGTTGTCATTAAAAGCCAAATTAATTCATTTCTAGTTAAATGAACCATTTAGGCTTACCAACTTCATCTTCCATCCTTAACACACTTATTCAAGCAAAAACATCACAAATTGAAGCATGTAATTCAGGTTTGGGCTATACATATCAAATTCAAGATCACACTTTCAATTTTCATAGGTTCTATATTTTGTCACAAAATTTAGAAATTCATAACTTGAGCTAGAAAATTTCAAATCATGCAAACTTAAACTCTTTGGAAATCTTAGTATATCATCTAACTATTAAAAAAATTTTAGATCAAAATAATATCATTTGACCCATGAAATCCTAATGGAATAGTAACTGGGTCTGTTTCTCGTACTACAACAAACATGCAACTTTAAAAATTCATATCCAATTGAAAGGTGATATAGATAGTTTCAAATTAGGTGATCTCAGTGGCTATAGAAAATTTATGATGTCAACTATATGTCTATAAAATTTCATGAGAATTGGACTTTATTTGTTCCCTCAAATACACTAAAAACCAGACCAACGAAATGAACAGTACACTAATAGTTTCTACAATTTTTAGCCAACATTGAAAAATCACAATAAATTCTCTAGAACCTCAAAAATTATATTATTTAACTCTATGAAAAGCTCTAAATGAGATCTAAATTTCTTCCAAATTTTATGCAAAAATTCATCCATTTGGTCTGGTTTAAGGCAAGAATGTGGCTTAAAATGTCACCAACAAAGTATCAAATGGTCCAAAATAACTTCCCACTTAAACCATGACCATTTGAGCACGTCCAAAAGCTCAAATACAACATATAGAAGCATCATAAGAGGTCCAATTTATCATGGAGCTCAAAATCACTATCTCACTTATTCATATATACATACATACCGTGGCTTAAGGATGTCAAAATCTTAAGATTGCATACATTTCATTCTAACTTGGGTTCATATAACAAATTCATATACTTTTACATATAAGCAAGGGTTTACATCTCATTAATAACTTATACATACACACTTTGACATTAAATTACATCAAAAGTTAATCTAGTGTCAAAGTAATACAATTCACACTCCTTGGCCTCCATTCTTGATTTCTTAAGTAGCATTGACAAGAGTAGATAAAGAGTAGGGGAGAGTGAGATTTAAAGAATCCCAATAGCTCATTTACCCTTTCAAGTAGGCATATATGGCATGTTATCATGTCAAAAAACACAAGCATGCATCAAATGCTTCTAAGAACCAAACATAAACATGTTTTCAAGATCCCATAAACATATCAAGATCAAAATTTAGCTTTAGGGACTTTTGGTCTAGCCTTACCCTATTATTTGGGGCTTTTTGTAACGAACGGTAAATTTCGTAAAATAACAAAATGAGTTGTATAAAAGCAAGTCTCTTGAAATGAGCTAGATAATGTCCCAAAAATTTAGATAGTATTATAGACTCCTAAAAATAATAATGCCAGGCTCAGATAGAAAAAAAAATAGAGCTAGGATAGTAAAGTAAAATTGTTACAAAATTAACGAAACATAGTGCCATTTTTGTAATTATGTGCAATTTTTGAAAAAAATCATAGAAGGGTTTTTTGAATGGAAAATTTGAGTTGCCTAGGGTTCTTAGAGGCCCTAAAAACTATGGGAAGCCCCCGGATAATTAAAGCCCCTCCGGTGTACGTTTTCTAATGATGGTAAGTTCGAACTTTGACGGATTTATTCAAAAAGATTTTAGCTTCAATTTGAGTGATTCCAAAGGCATTTTATTAAATTAGAAACCTAAATTTTATAATAGAAAAGAAGGTTCTCAAAAAGGAGCAAAAAAGAAGCTAAAACAAAAATGACACAATGGAAGGGCAAAATTGGAATTTCTATAAATGGATTATTCTTGAACCTTTCACATAAGTCACGCCTCTTCTCCTCCCTTCTTTAGGTCAACTTTATTCTGCCCAAAAATAGAAAAAGAGAGCTTCTATAACACTATAAATTTCTACCTTATCTCATGCTATCTCCATGTTTCACATCATGTATTTCATAAAGAAGCAAGGAAAGTGACATTAAAATAATGAGTATTTTTGCATTGCGTAACTTGTAAATTTTTCATTCGGTGTCCTGTGGATTATGTGAGCTCATGTATCACATTATCATATTTAATTATATAGATAAAACTCAATTTCATCACCAAAAGTGGCCTAAAACTCGTGCAAGGGCAAGAAACACATAAAATATCATAGTGTAGCCTCGGCCAGAATTTCATGTTTTCTGTTACAAGCTTTAAAAAATCATAACTAATTCTAGAAATATTTAAATCACCCATTCTTTACTATTCTGAAAGCTACAGATGTCTACTTTATGCTAAAAATATTTTCAGGTTATGAAACATTAAGTAGAAGATGTTTGACATTTGAAAAGCACCCAAGGTCTCAGCTATCTGGGCTACTATCACAAGTTACTATTATAAACTTTGAAAATTTATAACTAATTCTAAAAAAATCCAAATCATGGAAATTTAGTCAATATGAGAAATTACAGATGTTAATGCTAAGGGAAAAATATCTCTAGACCATGCCAAGTCCATTGAGGAATTGAATTATGATGGAACAATATAGGAGGTCAAGTGCCATTACTGATACTAATATTAAACTTTAAAAATTCATAAATCTCTGCTCAGACCTCCAAATGAGATGATCCTAGTGGCCACAGAAAGCTCATAAACTCTATTTTATGCTTATTAAATTTCACAAGTATTGGACACCATTTTCCTCTCAGATGACATAAAACACAAAACTAATCATATGAACAGTACATGCACCAAAATAACAGAAAAATCCCAACTTTGAAAATTCACAATTAATTCTGTAGAGCTCTGATTTTTTTGTACTTTAGCTTCCCAAAAAAATCTCAATGATTTCTACATGTTTGCCAATTTTCATGGGAAGATTCACCATTTGGTCAGTTTGTGCCATAGGGTTCCGATTTGGTCATTTTTATGGTCTCAACTAGTATCAAAGTGTCCAATTTTGCTTCCTAAGCTTGTGTGGCCACTTGAGCATGTGGGATTGCACCAAAATGACATTCTAAACTTGTCTCAAAGGTGCACAAACCTAGAATTTGGAAACTCACACTCTCACCCCATGCCATTCACAAGTTTACATAGTGCTAGTCTTGCTATCCCATACCCAATTTGCATTGTAATATTCACATAACATAAATTCTCATTTGTACATGATACATTAGCATAATTACACATGTTCATAAGGTCATAGGACATATATAATAACAAATTACAACAATTGCCACTCATATGGCCATAAAGAAGCAAAATCTATGAAAATAGTTGTCAATCTCTTATCTTCCAAGTTGTTGGCTCCCATTACTTTGTCTACTTGGTCCACCTAGCATATTAGAATATTGGAGAGGAGAGAATGAGATTCAAAGAATCCAAATAGCTCATCTCCCTTTCAATCATATATAAAAGATGCAAAACAAGTCTTGAAAATGCATACATAAGCATAATGGATGACATGAACATTCAAGAAGCAATCTTGGCATGTGAGTAAGTCATACAAAGCATCTATAGGCTTGCCAAGTAAATGGATTAACCTTACCCATTCACTCATAGATTTTGGACTGCCTCACCCATTTTCTCAAAGAGGTTTTGGCTCAACCTCACTCATAGGAGACACTTTACTTTGTCTCAACTATTTCTAAGGGTTCTTGGCTCATTTTTACCATGGCTAAGAGTTCTTGGCTTCTCCATACTCAAGTAAACCCAAGCAAACATAACAAACATCCTTTGAAGGCATAATGCATCATCATGATACTATAAAATAAGAGGTCATGCTAGAACACTTTTCATAGCTTAAAGCACACATATACACATTCAAAGACAAGTCAAGTATGCATTTATGCATGAGAGAAGGAGGAGTGAGCTACTTGGATACAACCACACACTTTTTTCCTTGAATTTGCTCTCCTTTCCTTGGCCTCACACATACAAAGGTGTGGGGTTAGTTTCTCTTAGCCTAAACACAATTTATGGAAGCCAATTAGGTTCATGAAATTAGTTCTAAGACCACACATTTTCCTTAAACATTAACTTGGTCCGTTAACCCCTTTATGGTTCCAAGAATGCACCTAATGAAGCAATACCTATCAAATGAGTTCTAGGCTCCATTCTTTCCTTTCATTTATGATTCTTGACTCTTTTTAAGCCTCTTAGAGTCATCATACAATTAAAATAAAGAGTCTAACTACATGTTGCTTCTTTAACTCATATTATGGAACTTAAGACACCAATTCATTCTTTAGGTCTCCTAAATTTTTTCCAAGGTTTTTCCTCATTTTCATTCATCATATATGACTCAAAAATGGGTTGGAAGAATTTAAAACTCTCTCTAGGTGTCTCATCCCTTTTAGGCTGAGACTAGGAAGCATTTGGGCATCAAGGGACTTTGCTTAGTTTTCTACATGGAAGATGCATATGGGGAGACTTCTAGGGGTCTTAGGAGCTCATTCAAACACTCATTTAAGCCTAGGAATTAAGGTATCAAATCAGATTTTAGAAGGAACACATGAAACCCTAGATTTGATATCTTAAATTTAATGGTTATTTGTTAATCCCCTTTGCATATTCTTATTCTCCACACTCCTTTTCCTAAAATTCACCCTTAGTTCTACCCAAAATCCAAGCCCTCTTGAAGCTTCTCATGTTGGACAAACCAAGGAAGAAGAAGGAGAAGGAGTGGCTACCATGGGATGAAAGATTTACCTTATTTTTCCTTATTTTCTTACTTGAATCTTCCTTTCTTTGGCCTCCTCTCTTCAAATTCGAATTTTCTCCTCTGTTCTTCCTTCGAAACAGATCCATAAATTTCAATAAAACCATAGGAAAAAAACGGAAATGGAGAAAAAGAGGTTTGCTAAAGAAAAAGCATGAAAAACAACCAAAAATCCATATCTTTTGCCTTGTCTTTCTCCTTCTCTTCCTCTCCCTCTTGTGCACCTCACTCTTTAGGGCTTTTCTCTAGTTTAGGGCAGAAACATATATGGCTAAGTGAGCGGAGAGGTGGGGCACCCTATATATATAGGTGGAGTTCAAGAAAGACTTTTCAAAAATTTCTATTTTGCCTTTTCATCTTGGCATTTTTGTTTCTTGTTCATTTTAGCTCCTTTTTTAGAACCGTCTTTTTCATTATGAAATTTAGGTTCCCAATATAGTAAAATGCCTTTGGAATCACTCAAATTGGAGCTAAAACTTTTCTAAATGAATCTGTCAAAGTTCAAGTATACCAACATTGAAAAAGTCCACTAGAGGGGTTTTAACTATCTCGAGGCTTCTTATGATTTTTAGGACCTTTGAGAACCCAAAAAAACTTAAAAGTTTAATTTAAAAAGCCATCTTGTGTGAATTCCAAAATTTGCTCAAAATTATGAAAATGCCATTACGTTTTGTAAGTTTTTCGTTCAATTTTGTTTCTTCATTCTAGTTCCATTTTTCTTTCCGTCTGAGCCTGGTGTAATGTCTAATTTTCATTAAACGATGGAAACAGGCGCATTTTCAAAGTAAGTCCCCCAAAATGAATTAGTTAAGGTCCTAAAAAATTTGAGTAACATTCCAGCCTCCTAAAAATGAGAATTGTAGCCTCAGACGGAAGGAAACACGGAGCTAGAATGAAGAAACAAATTTTGATGGAAACCTTACGAAACGTAATCGCATTTTTGTAATTTTAGGCAATTTTTGGAATTCACACAGGAGGGCTTTTAAAACCAAATTTTGAGTTCTTCAGGGTTCTCAGAGGCTCTGAAAACCATGGGAAGCCCCGGGACAGTTAAATCCCCTCCGGTGGACGTTTTCCAACGTCAATGTGCCCGAACTTTGACAGATCCGTTCAGAAAGGTTTTAGCTCCGATTTGAGTGATTCCAAAGCCATTTTTCTTAATTGAGAACCTAAATTTTATAATGGAAAAGATGGTTCTCAAAAAGAAGCTAAAATGAAGGAAAAACGAAAATGCAAAGTACAAAGGGCAAAATGAAAATTTTTGAAAAAATCACTTTTCCTTCCTTATATATATGTGGCGGCCCACTTTCCTCCCTATTTAGAATCAGAAAATTTTGCATAATTTTAGAGGGAAGAACTAGGGTGTTGGGGCACCAAGAGAGAAGGAGAAGGAGAAGGAGAAGGAGAAGAAATTCCAAGCTAAAGGTAGGTTTTTATGTATGTTTTTCATGCTTTTTCTCCACCAATCTCTTCTCCTCTTTTTCCCTCTTCTTCTCCATGACTTTTCTGAAGTTTTGAAGGCTGTTTTGAAGGAAGAACAGAGGGGAAAGTTTGTATTTGAAGAGAGAAACTTGGAGAAATCAAGATTTAAGCCAAACTAACTAAGAAAACAAGGTAAAAATGCATCCTATGGTTGATATCTTCTATAGCCCTTCTCCATTTTGACCCACATGTGTTCTGCCCTAAGGAGTCAAATTTTTTACTAAAACAAGGATGATTCTTAGGTATTTGATGGAGAGGAATAAGAATATGCAAAGAAAATCAAGAAATAGGCATTAGGATTCAAGATATAAAATCTAGGGTTTTTATTGCACCTTCCAAATTCTGAATTTATATGATAATTGCTAGAGCTAAGTAAGAGTTTAAATGAGTTCTTGAGGCACCTAAGATGCTCCCCACAAGCTTCTTACTTCAAGAAAATCAAGAGAACTCCAAGAAGCCTAAAGGAAGCCTATGTCTCGGCCTAGGCTTGTTTGTGTAGGTGGGGGAGTTTTAAATTTTTCTAAGGCCATTCCTGAGTCATACTTGATGAATGAAAATGAAGGGAGGCCTTGGAAAAAATTTAGAACTCATAGAAATTGATTTGGTGCCTTAGGTTCCATAATATGACTTAAGCAACATGGTACTAGGCCTTTTGTCTTAATGATGTGATGACTTCAAGAGACTTAAAAGGAGTCAAGAATCATATTTGAAAGGATAGAATGTGGCCTAGAAGTCATTTGAGGGGTGTTATTTCATTAGGTATCTTTGAGGACCATAATGAGAGTTATAGAACAATCTAGGGTTTAAGCAAATTGTGTAGCCTTAGAATATGTTTCATGAACCTAATTGGCTCCCACAAATTGTATCTAGGCCAAGAGAAACCATCTCCATCAAATTATGGGTGTGTGGCCAAAAGAGGAGGCTTGGAAACTAAGGAAAAAGTGCATGTTTGCATACAAGCTATGAAAAGTATGCTAGCATGCCTTTATATGTCATGATCCTTGATGTAACATCTCTTCTAATACCCCTTTTTTATAATATATATTTGTGAAGAATTCCTTATTGGAGTTTAATCGCATTTTCTATTTTAATTATTCCTTCACAATAAAATCTAATGGAAGGCATAACAAACTATAGTAATAGCGACAATACACTGTAATTTATACAAAACTAGTTCAAGAGTTCCTTCGTAAGGGAATGAGGTCATACAAGTCACATCACATCAAAAGGGAATCTATCTTATAGCCATTCAAAAAGAAAGTTCCTAGATAACAAAAGGGTCAGTATCAGCGACTGGGGCCTATGTCCATGCAAATGGAGGAGCAGGAGGGTCAACTCCACCCACTGGGAATGTGTGGGACTCCAGCTCTCCTGGGGACACAAAATATATCGATACAGCACAGACAACATCATCACATGATATGATGCGTATATTATGGATGACAAAGACCCATTCTTGAAGTGGGAATTGGATCCACTCCGCCTGGAGTTCTAGGGTCACTTGATAAATTGGCATTTAAGAAAAATATAAACCACAATAGAGTGAGAAATAATTTTCTCAGTAACATAGACAGGTCAATACCACCGAATATCCATGAAGAAGAGTCAAGTGCTTTTAACAGACAACAAGCAATATAGTGGTAAGACAGTTAATTTATCGAACAATATAAATAGAGAGACATATTTGTCAGCAATACCTAACATGAATATGAAATAGCAAAGTGAATAGGCATATTACATCTAAAGATAGGACATGAATGAAATACAAGAATTGTCTCAACATAATTGATATTCAGCAATTGCAAGATATTTAAGAGATTTCTACATGCATCTACGTGTATAGAATAGAGAAGGTATCACAACAATATTTATTCTCTCTTAACCATTAGGCCTTGGAGACCGCCAAGCCCAGCACGTAGACCATACCATACTGGCTTCAATAGGCTTGCCAGGCCCAGCACTTAAATCGTGCCACACTGGCTTCGGCAGGCTCAAGCCCAGCTCATCTTACACTGCCATGACATAGCAGGCTCATCCCTGCTTCCTTTACTGAGGCATCCCCCAATGGGTACCCAAGGAAAGTCATATAAAATGCTACCATAAAATGTCATCCAAGCCATCATTTGATCAAGGCATATAGGTATATTTGGGAAAGAACTACCTTGCATAACTTTGCGCATAAATAATCTCAGTAGTATGACTGTGTACTGGAGTCCAAAAATTAATGGTTTAGAAAAGTATTTTTGAAATTAGACATCCAACACAACAGTAGCTACTCAATGGCTAACTCTGGCACACACAGGGCCTCATCCCCTGATAAGGCTACTTCGCCATATATATTGGTCAGTCCTTTACCAAATAACCCATGCTCATACAATTAGGCCAAACAGCATATTATCCATGTCAAGAAATCAGACAGTATATCAGCACAACAAACAACACAATTTCAGAACACATGTTACCATATATTCTATTCTTAACATAATACTGCATAATTTTTCAGCTATCATAAATAAGCTCCAAATTTTACAAAATAAATATCAGCATAATCCAGATAGCACATAGGACATCTTAGACCACAATAATCATGCAAAACATATCAAATATCATCAGGGAAAATTCAAGAACATTTTGGTCAACACTTTTTCTCAAGAATTTGACTTTTTATACAATGATCCATAATTCACCAAAATTTCACCATAGGCCTTATTTTTCATGTAGATTAACCTAATTTAGTTGGATTTAAGAAAACTCGTCCCTAGGTGTATGTACATGTGTTGGCCGAATTTATGCATCCAAGAAGACATGAAATTTTGCTTCATTTTCATGTCACCAAATAGCCACACATACATATTCAAGGATGATAAACAAAAGCCCTCAATCAATTTCTAGAGATTTCATATGTATTCTACAATTTTCTCAAGTTAAGATTCTAGGGTTCCTTGCCAATTTCTTCATGAAAATCAAAGTTGTATTAATCTTCCTCTTCCTTAGGCTTTCTTCCATCACTTCTCCCTTTATTTTCTCTTCAATTTCTCCCATGGCATCTTAAAACACAAAGCTTCTTGATTTGTAGAAAAATTGCCAAGATTAGGAATTTTCTTGAATCACATGAATCCATCAGCCATATATATGATTTCTCCATCTTTTCTTCATCTTCTCTTGGCTAGAATCCATGGAAACAACAAAATTTCCCATCCCCTCTTGCCATGGACGAAAATTAAAGAAAAAGAGAAGAGAAGGTTCTTGGAGAAAAATAGAAGAAAAACCAAGAAGAAGAAAGGCTATCTATGTTACCTTAGCTTCGCGGTGTTGGATTTTTCTCGGTGGCTTTTCCTTCTCCCTTCTCTTCTTCCTTAGGCTAAGCTCCTTCTCCTTCTCCTTCTCTTTGTCTTGGCCGAATTTTGGTGTGTATTTTATGCGTGAGAAAATGGCATGAAAGTGTGGATGGTTAATATATATATACTAGTTATGAATGGTCAAGATTTAATTAACTTTAAGGTGGAAGATCTTAGCCTTTGGATTACATGAATGTTCAAGATTTAACCTTGAAATAAGAGATAAAATGTAGGCCTTTAGATTAGATCAAAGGTGATGGTTTGATCTTGAAAAGGTGAAGAAATCTAAGCCATTAGATTGCATTTACGATTTAAGATCGTATCACGTTTTACGGATGAATATTAGCCATTGGATTATCTAAGTTACTTTTTCGTAAAGTGTGAAGATAAGGTTGCATTTAATGCCGCTTAAGTCAGCGCCTATGTCATGCTTAAGTCAGTGGTAACTTTTTCGTAATGTGTGAGATTTTCAAGATTTGCTGATACAAGCCTGTGTAATCACTCCATAGCTCGTGTAGCTTCCAGAATTCTCTTCTAACTTCCAATTTCTTCTTCACACATGGCGCCACATCATCTCTCTCTCTTTTCTACATGGCACCACATCAGCACCTTCCCAGCTACTTAGTGCCACGTCAGCTCTTCCTCGATTAAACTTATAAAATTGTCACTGTTTTCCTAGGTTTTCCATAATATCTTATTAAATCTGCATTTTCTAAGTTCTTTGTTAATGTGGGTCCTGTTTAATGTTTCCAAAAGTCCCGAGGAGTCTCTAAAGTCAAGTATGAGGAGTCGGGGACTAAAATGCAAAGAAAAGTTATATGCCGGACAAAATATATAACTTGCCTAAAAGTTTAGGGAACTCTAGTTTTACCCTCTATTTGTGGCTTTAGGCATAAATATCAAGAAATCGGGTAAGAATCTCAGAAATCTGTGACCCACAATTAAACTCAATTTGATGAGGTGGATCTAATGATGTCACATTGTCCTGATGGCCAGGCGAGATCCAGTTCGAGATCTGGTTAGCTCGATCAGTAGCCATGAGCTAGATAGAAAAGAAGTTGTAATAACTATAAAAATAGAAATAACTAAAGGGCTAAGAAATCCTGAAAGAGTTTCAGGGGTTATTTATTCCCCTAATATTCCCATTCCTTCTAGAAAAACTATCAAGTTTTGTTCTGGTGTCAAATGACAATTTTACCCCTGGACCCCCCTAGATCCCCTAAAATCTCAAAAATTCCTATAGATCCTATTCAGCTTATACTTCTCATATATGAAGTTATTTCCTTCAAATTCTTTTTATTAAAGTTTAATAAATTCATTATATAAAATACTAAATAATTAAAAAATCCTAATTTTAGGGATGTTACACTTGATGCCATGTTATGTTTTAAATGAATCCATGATAGTTGTATGAGTTTTCTTGAGTGTGGAAAGGCCAAGAACTCTTCCCTTTGGTGAAGATGGGCCAAGAACCCTTGAGCTTGGTTAAGACAAAGCAAAGAGTCTCCCAAAAACAAAGTGGGCTGCCAAGAGTATGGTTGAGTTCAAAGCTTTTAAAGAATGGGTGAGACAAGTCCAAAATCCATGAGGAGAAGTGTAAGGCCAATCCAAACACTTGGGGAACTCTTGAATGTCTTGTATGATTGATATACATGTCAAGGTTACTTTGAAAATGTCCATGACTTCCATTTTTCCGTACATGCATTTGAAAAGCTTACTTTGCACATATTATGTGTGATTGAATGGGAGATGAGCTATTGGGATTCTTTGAATCTCATCCCTTCCTCTCCAATGATCTAACATGCTAGGTGGACCAAGCAATTACGGTGAAAGGAGCCAATAACGATGAGGAAGAGAGATTGACAACCTTGTGTCTTGTTTTGTTTATTTTGGAACCATAATGATGGTTCATCATGTATATGAGGTTGTATATGTACTATGAACGTTGAGACATGTGTAAATACACTATTATGTGATGTTTAGATGTATGATTATGATATATGACTACTAGCCCATGGTTTGAGTATGTAAGGCTATAGAATGAGAATTTAAAGTTTGATGAATATGTGTATAAGTGAGGGTTGAATGGCCAAAATGAGATGCATGAGATTTAGGACCATTTGGGTAGCTCACACAAGTCTTAAATATACTTTTAGACTTGCCCAAAAGGTGCCAACACTAAAGGAAGACCAGTTGGCAAGTTTAGTACCTCATATGGAGCCAAATTTGACTATTATGGAACCCTATATTACTTTTTAGTTAAATGAGTTAGTCTTGATTTGAAATTTGACATGGAATTAGATCTCAGTAAAAGCTTTCTAAGAAGCTAAAGATCATAATTTTCTGAGGTTTACAGAATATTTGATGATTTTTTGAAATTGGAAAATTTTATGGATTTGGTATGCTGCACTATTCATTTGGTCCAAAATTGTTTTTTGTCATTTGAGATTCAAATGATGTCCAATTGCCATGAAATTTTATACATAGAAACTAGGAAATTACAATGACTTGTGCCAACTAGAATCACCTCATTTGGACATCTAGAGTGGAGGATATGAATTTTTGAAGTTTCTATCCAGTATTAGTAGCCTTGCCCGACCAGAAGTACTGTTCCATCGAATTCTGAGATCTGGGTTTGATGAATTGATCTGAAGATATTTTTTCTCTCTAGTTGACATCTGTAGCTTTCTGGATTGGTATTATTTTCATAGATTTTATTTTTTGGAATTAATTGGACAATTTTGAATTTCATATCAGTAAATTGTGACAGCATCAAAACCTAGTCCAACCTCTAGACTATTTCACATGTCAAACATTTGTGTGTGGGATATTATGACTTGTACATATTTTTTTCATGAAGTAGACATCCCAAGATTTCTATAATGACCAAGATTGCATATTTTCAATTTTTATAAATTTAATTATGATTTTTCAAAATTTGCCTAGAAAGGAGGCCAATTCTGGCCAAGAATGAAACCTCATTTTCCAGCTCCCAATTCAGTTTCCATGAGTTTTAGGCAAGGTTTTATGATACAAATAAGTTGTAATAATGAAATTAAATATGAGGAGGCATAGTATGAGCTCACACGATCCACGTAACACCAAAATGAATTTCTAGATACGACGTAATGTAAAAATATTCATTATTTTCCCTTACTTTTCTATGAGAAACCTATATCCTCCAGGATATTAAGTCATTGAAAGGCATGAGATGAATTAGAATTTATGGTGTTACATTTATTGGTATCAAAGCAAAGGTTCAGGCTCTCATTGTGGGTTGTGGCTTGTGTTTATGAGTTGCCTACATGCATATGAGTTTGTTTTCGGATGAATTGAGTGTGTTTGATGGTGGGAGTGTTCCCTAACTCATGTTAAAGTTTGTTATCATGTTTCAGTATGATGCTGAACACTAGGAGAGGTTGGCCCTCTAGACAGGCTCATGCTAATGAAGTCAGGCCTAGTGATCCAGTTGCTGGAGCCTTATAGTCTATCATGATCAGCAGCGGGCTGTTATTATGTAGCTTCAGGAACGGCTTGCTGAGAGAGATAGCTAGGGCCCTACACCCACTCCTCCTCAGCCACCTCCACACTCAGATCGTCCTGAGCACTTAGGGGTGACTCCTTCAGATGTACAGCCACACATGCAGGCTGTTGCCCCAATTCCACCAGCTCAGACGCCTCCTGCTCAGTAGCAGCCTTCGACTAGAAAAGTGATCACACAATTCAGGAAATTTGAGCCTCCCACCTTTGATGGTGAGATGAATGCAGATAAAGTTAAGGCCTGGATTATGGAGCTAGAGCAGATCTTCAAGGTGATAGAGTGCACGTCTGAGCAAAAAGCCAAGATGGTTGCATTCCAGTTATAGAAAGAAGCAATTTATTGGTGGAAGGGCACTGAGCCTATCATGAGGGCGAGGAACGCCTCGATCACCTGGGAGGCATTCCTTGAGGCATTCCACGAGAAGTATTTCCCTAATTCCATCAGAGATGAGGAGTTAAAATTTATCTTGTTCAGACAAACTCCAGGGATGTTCGTGGACTAGTACATAGCAAAGTTTGTTGAGCTCTCCAGATATTCCTCATACCTACAAAGACATGACGATGAGAGGTGGAGAGCAAATAGGTTAGAGAAAGGCTTGCTCCCTGAGATCAGAGATAGGGTAGTGCTATAGAGAATCAGGCACTTCAACACCCTTATAGAGGTATGCAGAGTTATAGAAGCAAATCTCAGGATGATGCAACCTATCTCCAGCACCAGACCACCTCTTTCCCTCCCTGAGCCTAAGAGACCTAGAAATGGTTCCTAGCCTATAGTGATGAGCCGTAAAGGAGGAAAGAATCAGTGGAATTAGAGAGGAAAGAGATGGAGGACTCAGTCCAGTAAAGGCAGTGCTCCATCTATCATGTGTCCCCAGTATGGCAGGAATCACAGTACTAGACCGTGCTATGCAGGACAGAACATGTGTTTTAAATGTGGCAGGCTGGGACATATAGCCAGAGATTGTACCCATGCTCCTCCCTAGGCCCCTCTACAGATCACACAGCCAAAGGAGATGGCTCCTCCTCCCAAACCACAGACCCAGGGTAGAGTCTTTGCCTTATCACAGCAGGAGGCTAGCCAGTCCCCGAGTCTGATCCAAGGTACTATTAAAATAAATAATTTTTCTATAACTGCATTATTTGATTTGGGTGCTAGCCACTCTTTCATATCATATGACTATTTTAGGAAGTTAGGTCTGAGTATGCATACATTGCCATATGAGTTACATGTATTCACCCTCATAGGAAACCGAGCCATTACCTCCCATGCTTGCTTGAATTATGTGATCTAGTTTAATCATTACTTGACCACTCTTGATTTGATTTGTATGCCCCTCATTGATATTGATGTGATAATTGGCATGAACTAGATGTCTACAAATAACACCATACTAGATTGTAGCCACAGGTGTATTACTTTACCTGAGTGTGGGACTGTGCCTAGTACTGGGGCAGAGTTATCTGTTATGACTACCTCCCAGGCTGAGAGATCTCTAGGGCATGGTTGTCAAGGGTATCTAGTTTTCTTTTCAGTTCAGGCTGAGGTAAAAGAGGGAATAAAGGAGATTCCCGTAGTGAGAGAGTTCCCAAAGGTGTTCCCTAAAGAGATTAGCAGACTGTCCCCAGAGAGAGAGGTAGAGTTTCCTATAGACATTGTACCTGGGGTAGGTCCAGTGTTTAAGGCCTCGTATAGGATGGCTCCCACCGAGCTAGCAGAGCTTAAGAAACAAACAGAAGAGCTGTTAAAGAAGGATTTCATTAGACCCAGTGTCTCACCGTAGGGAGCTCCAGTCCTATTTGTAAAGAAGAAGGATGGGAGCCTTAGACTATGTATAGACTACCAGGAACTCAATAAAATTACTATTAAGAACAAGTACCCTCTTCCTCGCATAGATGACCTCCTAGATCAATTAGTAGGAGCGTTAGTGTTTTCCAAGATAGACCCCAGGTCAGGATATCATCAACTCAAGATAAATACTGAAGATATTCCCAAGACAACCTTTAGAACCAGATGCGGGCACTATGAATTCTTAGTTATGCCCTTCGGGTTGACGAATGCACCCGCAGTTTTTATGGATTACATAAATAGAGTTTTCAGGCCACATTTAGACAAGTTTGTAGTAGTCTTCATAGATGACATCCTCATCTACTCTAAAAGTACAGAGGAACATGAGCAGCACCTGAGATTAACCCTAGAGACCCTGAGAGAGAAACAGTTGTATACTAAACTTAGTAAATGTGAATTCTGGCTCACTGAGATTCAGTTTCTAGGTCATGTGATAAGGTAGAGGCAGTATTACAGTGGGAGAGACCTAGGACAGTGACAGAGATCAGGAGCTTTCCAGGTTTAGCAAGGTATTATAGGAGGTTCATTCAGGGCTTTTCTCATATAGCGATGCCATTGACCTGGCTTACTAGAAATAATGTACCATTTGTGTGGAATGAGAAATGAGAGAGTAGTTTCCAGGAATTGAAGCACAAGTTGACCACGACTTCAATTTTAGTACTCTCTGACCCTAAAGAAGCTTTTGTAGTATACAGTGATGCCTCTAAGAAAGGGTTAGGATGCGTACTTATGCAGGAAGGCCGAGTGGTAGCTTATGCTTCTAGACAATTAAAGTCTCATGAGAAAAACTACCCCACACACAACTTAGAGTTAGCCGCAGTGGTATTTGCTTTGAAAATATGGAGACACTACTTGTATGGGGCAGCAATAGAAATTTACAGCGACCACAAGAGCCTCAAATATTTATTTGAACAGAAAGAGCTGAATATGAGGCAATGTAGATGGTTAGAATTTTTAAAAGATTATGATTTCACATTAAAATACCATCCTAGTAGGGCTAATGTGGTAGCTGATGCCCTGAGTAGAAAATCTATACACATGGCCTGTATGATAATTCGAGAGCAGTAGTTGATTGACAGATTCAGAGACATGAGTCTCTCTTGCAAGGTGTATTTGGAAAAATTGTTAATAAGCGAGACCCGAATAGAAAATGACCTGAGGGATTAGATAAGAGAGGCTCAGCAGACAGATGACCGTGTAAATAAGATTAAAGCCCAGATAGCCCAGGGTAGTGTCCAGGAATTCAATCTATCTGAGGATGACATAGTAAGATATAGAGATAGGCTGTATGTGCCTAGAAACACAGAAATTAGAGAAAAGATATTAGATGAGGCACATAAAAGTAAGTACACCATCCATCTAGGCAGTAATAAAATGTACTAGGATTTGAAGAAAATGTTCTGGTGGCCCGAGATGAAAACAGACATAACAGAGTATGTCTCCCGATATCTAATATGCTAGAGAGTAAAAATAGAACATCAAAAAACTAGTTAGGTTACTTTAGCCCCTAGATATCCTAGAGTGGAAATGGGATAGCATAATTATGGATTTTGTCATGGGTTTACCCAAGACATCATCGGGATATGATGTAATATGGGTAATAGTGGATAGGTTAACAAAATCAGCACATTTTCTACCAATGAAAGCCACTTGTACCCTAGATAAGTTAGCCCAGCTGTACATTGGGAAGATAGTTAGATTGCATGGTGTGCCTAGGAGCATAGTGTCAGATGAGATCCTAGATTCACATCGAATTTTGGGAGATCATTACAGGATGCTCTAGGCACCAGACTTAGATTTAGTACTGCCTATCACCCTCAGACAGATAGACAGACAGAGAGAACCATCCAAACCCTAAAGGACATATTGAGAGCATGTGTGCTAGAAATGAAAGGGAACTAGGATATATACTTGCCTCTAGCGGAGTTTGCCTACAATAACAGTTATTATGCCAGTATACAGATGGCACTATATGAGGCATTGTATGGGAGGAAGTGTAGGTCCCCAATGTGTTGGGTTGAGCTAGGAGAGCAGAGCCTCATAGGCCCAAAATTAGTGGACTAAACCTCTAGATAGATAGAAACCGTCAGAAAGAAACTTCTGATGGCCCAGAGTAGACAGAAAAGTTATGCAAATAAACGTAGGCGGCCGTTAGAGTTTGAGATTGGAGACTATATCTTCGTTAGAGTGTCTCTAATCACAAGGATAGGTCAATCCATTAAGAGTAAAAAGCTCGGTCTAAAGTACATAGGTCCTTTCCAGATTCTTGATAAAGTAGGACCTGTGGCATACAGACTAGCCTTTTCTCCAAACCTAAGCCAAGTTCATAATGTATTCCATGTTTTCCAGCTTAAAAAGTACTAGCCCGACCCCTCACATGTCATAGAATATGAGAATGTATAGTTACAGGATGACCTATCATACATAGTATCACCAGATCGGATCGTGGACGTTAGACTCAAGTAGTTACGGAATAAGACGATACTGCTGGTGAAAGTGGTTTGGAAGGGGTTATCTCCGAAGGAAGCCACACGGGAATTAGAGGATGATATGAGGAAGAAATATCCAGAACTCTTCCCATGAGGTATGTTATCTAATTTTGAGGACACAAATGTTTTTAAAGGGGGGGAGAATTGTAATGTCCAGTTTTCATTAAACGATGGAAACAGACATGTTTTCAAAGTAAGTTTTTCGAAACAAATTAGTTAAGGTTCCAAAAAATTTGAGTAACATTCTAGCCTCCTAAAAATGAGAATTGTAGCCTTAGACGGAAGGAAAAATAGAGTTACAATAAAGAAAAAAATTTTGACAGAAACCTTATGAAACGTAATGGTATTTTCGTAATTTTGGGTAATTTTTGGAATTCACATAGGAAGGATTTTTAAATCAAAATTTTGAGTTCTCTAGGGTTCTCATAGGCCCTGAAAAAAATGGGATGCCCCAGGATAGTTAAATCCCCTCTGGTGGACGTTTTTCAATGTAGATGTGCCTAAACTTTGACGGGTCTGTTCGGAAAGGTTTTAGCTCCGATTTGAGTGATTCCAAAGCCATTTTTCTTAATTGGGAACCTAAATTTTATAATGAAAAAGACGGTTCTCAAAAAGGAGCCAAAGTGAAGGAGAAACAAAAATGAAAAGTATGAAGTGTAAAATGGGAATTTTTGAAAAAGTCACTTTTCCTTCCTTATATATATGTGGCACCCCACTATCCTTCCCATTTAGAATCAGAAAATTTTGCATAATTTTAGAGGGAAGAACTAGGGTGTTGGGTGCACCAAGAGAGAAGGAGAAGGAGAAGAAATTTCAAGTTAAAGGTAGGTTTTTATGTATGTTTTTCATGCTTTTTCTCCACCAATCTCTTCTCCTCTTTTTCCCTCTTCTTCTCCATGAGTTTTCTAAAGTTTTGAGGGCTGTTTTGAAGGAAGAATAGAAGGGAAAGTTCGGATTTGAAGAGAGGAGCTTGGAGAAATCAAGATTTAAGTCAAACTAACTAAGGAAACAAGGTAAAAATACATCCTATGGTTGATATCTTCCATGGCCCTTCTTCTCCATTTCGACCCACATGTGTTCTTGGAAGAAACGAACCGTACATGCAGTAAAAATTTTAATTTGTTTCCTCCCATGGATCCATCGACTTGATTAAACCGAGTATGAGATAAAATATTACCTTTGCAATGCGCTTTGTCCTTTCGGATCTCTGGAACTGACGTCTATGCGTAGCCCCCTCTACCGATATCCACACGAATGATCTGGCAACTTTAAAGGCGTGCTAGTACCTTCATTCACCATGTCCGTACTCAAATTGATGAGAAGACGATCTTCTCTCTCTAGGCGTCCGTACACTTTCTCTCTCTAAGTGTATGGCCTCTCTCTCTCTCTCTAGGGTGATGGCTTAGGGTTTTAGAAATCTGACCCCTTTTGTGTGTTTCTAAACCCTAGCCTACCTCTCCTTTTATAGAGGTATATTTAGATTAAATTAATTAATTTAAATACATTATTTAAATTAATCCAAATTAATCTTAAACAAATTAGTTAAAATTTGAATTTATCTCATAAATTCAATTTCAACTAATTCATTTATAAATAAATATATATATTGAAATATATAACACAATATATATATTTATATCAAATATAAATATATATATTTCAAATTTCTATATATATATATGAAATATATTATATATATATCAAATAATATATATATATATATTTATATTCTGAATTAATTACATATATATATAACATAATATATATATAATTATCTCACCCTAATTAAGCGTAACATTCATCGAATCTAGACACAATTCTAGCTTCAATGAATTTGGACATTCTTGTTCAAGTTGATTCGTTATTGTGTGCGACCCTGTAGGTCTATATGATATTGGTAGTGGGCCAACAACGTTATTGCACCCACAAGTCACCAGCGGCCTCTAACAAGACATAGTGACTACCCAAATCACATAGGGTTTGGTGATCCGATACAGCCTATCATATAACCTATCACATCCCTTTTATCACACGATATCTTGATCGAGCATGAGGCATAGAAATGTCATCCTTATCTTACTCGATCATTAGTTTCTCGATTTGCATGCATATTGACAGAACAAATGGAAAACCCTTCCATCCAAGATGGCCATGCATTTCTCAGTCTCACTCATCGAGGGGCCCAGAGATATCTCTCCGTTAACTAGAGGGACAAATTCCATCTTGACCACTCATCATCCCCCTACATGGAATCCACTATGCCTGACAATAGCCTTTATGATCACCCGATCAAAGGTGACTTTTGACAATACCAAAGCACAATGTCCTTCATGTTGGAATCTATGATGATCTCAGGTATGAGGGATTAGTGACACGATTATATATGAGGTACTCTTATGACCTAATCCATGAAGCTACCTTATGATAGGCCGATCCAGCACCCTGTTCCCAATAGGCGCTTATAATTTTGATTTGTATCTCCATACATGATTAACACATAACCATCAATCAAAATCATACTCGTCTTAATTCATCATCTTTTCCACAATGATGATCGACTAGGGATATTTGGATAACTAATATAATTTATCCAAGGATATAATTATTATGGAAACATGCAAATATAATAATTGTAACAGAAAAACTTTTATTCTTAATGAGCACAATGCTTACAAATGATTGGCCTCGGGCACAATCTCCAATAGTTCTGCCCTAAGGAGTCAGATTTTTAACCAAACCAAGGATGATTCTTAGGTATTTGATGGAGAGGAATAAGAATATACAAAGAAAACTAAGAAATAAGCATTAAGATTCAAGATGCAAAATCTAGGGTTTTTAGTACACTTTCCAAGTAAGAGTTTAAATGAGTTCTTGAAGTACCTAAGATGCTCCCCACAAATTTCTTCAAGAAAATCAAGAGAACTCCAAGAAGCCCAAAGGAAGCCTATGTCTAGGCCTAGGCTTGTTTGTGTAGGTAGGGAGTTTTAAATTTTTCTAAGGCCATTCTTGAGTCATACTTGATGAATGAAAATGAAGGGAGGCCTTGGAAAAAATTTAGAACTCATAGAAATTGATTTGGTGCCTTAGGTTCCATAATATGACCTAAAGAAGCAACATGGTGCTAAGCCTTTTGTCTTAATGATGTAATGAATCTAAGAGACTTAAAAGGAGTCAAAAATCATATTTGAAAGGATAGAATGAGGACTAGAAGTCATTTGAGGGGTGTTGCTTCATTAGGTATTTTTGTGGACCATAATGAGAGTTATAGAACAATCTAGGGTTTAAGCAAATTGTGTAGCCTTAGAATATGTTTCATGAACCTAATTGGCTCCCATAAATTGTATCTAGGCCAAGAGAAACCATCTCCATCAAATTGTAGGTGTGTGGCCAAAAGAGGAGGCTTGGAAACTAAGGAAAAAGTGTGTGTTTGCATACAACGTAGCTCTCTCCACCTTCTCTCATGCATGGATGTGTGTTTAGCTTGTTTTAGAATGTATGCATGTGTATTTTCAAGCTATGAAAAGTATGCTAACATGCCTTTATATGTCATGATCCTTGATGCCATGTTATGTTTTAAATGAATCCATGATGTTTGTATGAGTTTGTTTGAGTGTGGAAAGGCCAAGAACTCTTCCCTTTGGTGAGGATGGGTCGAGAATCCTTGAGCTTAGTTGAGATAAAGCAAAGAGTCTCCTAAAAGTAAAGTGGGCTCCCAAGAATATGGTTGAGTCCAAAGCTCTTAAAGAATGGGTGAGGCAAGTCCAAAATCCATGAGGAGAAGTGTGAGATCAATCCAAACACTTGAGGAACTCTTGAATGTCTTGTATGATTGATTCACATGTCAAGGTTGCTTTGAAAATATCCATGACTTTCATTTTTTCATACATGCATTTGAAAAGCTTGCTTTGTGTAACACCCTATAATTAATTAAGGTATTAATCATGGATTAGATTAATTAGGTGTAATTAATATGGGATAATTAGGCAAGTTGAGTGAATAGAGATTTTAGAGAAATAAATTATTAATATGGGTTTGAGATTTAATTGGGATAGAAATTCTATCTAGGCTTAAATTAATAGATCATGAGAAGAGGCTAATAGAGGCCCAATGGGTTAGGTGCAGACCCAACCCAATTTAGTGTGATGGAGGCCCAAAATCCACCTTGTATAGACTCTTATAAGTGGCCCAATAACCCTTGTGCAGACCCACATTCTTGAGCTCTTCAAACTTGGCCCAAATCTAATTAAACTTCAGCAACCTAATGCAAAAAAAAAAAAAAAAAATTGGCCCAGTAAAATTCTGCAGCCCAACACTTTAAAACTAGCCCAACAAGCTAAAATCTGAAGCCCAAATGAAGTTGGACCTTAGAGCAAACCATGACCTATATTTGACCCAACTAAAACCTAACTTAAACCCTAATGCTTCATCCACTTTCTCATTTGCTGAAACTCAAGAAGCAAAATTTGGAGGTTGAGAAGGAGGCTAAGGTTGGGGGCAAGAATTCTGTATTTTCTCATATTTAAAGCAAGATTCAGCTAAGGTAATAGTTATACAACTTAATCCCCTCATCTTTCTCTTTAATTTGGTCCGATTAGTTTTCTTTTAGAGTATTTTCACCCTACCCAAAATCTGAAATGTGGGAATTTAGGGATTTTCTTGGTGAAATTCGTAGGTTAAGGTTAGGGCTGACCTTGGGTGAGTTTGAACCCCCCATTTTGATGCTTCATTTGTTAATTTGAGGCCCTCATAGCTAATTTATAAAATAGGTATTAATTCTGTATGAATTTGCTTAGGATTTTGGGTGGAATATTGAGTTTTCTGGTGAAGGACACTCTAATCCGAATTTGGGATTTGTGATGGCTATTACAAATTTGTCTACAAGTGAGGTAACTGGGGTTTATATTAATTCCATATATATATCTAATTTAATTTCATGTGTTGCTGTATATGAATGATTTGAAATGTTGAATGAATTGGTTGGTTATCTATTGAATTGTGATTGGACCTTGTAAGTCCATGGTGGAGTTGTGGTGCGGCTGACACCCGTGCATGTGCTTCAATCGAGCACCGAGTTATGATCAAACTCCAGATGCACAGAGCCCCGGTTGTGCTCAATAGGGAGTAGGTGCCGTGGATGGGCCTCTTCTGGTGTTAATGGCCTTTAATATATGATAATATGATTGCTAGTATGGGATAGTAATCATGATAGCCTAATTATTTCATTTGCTGATATGATGGATATGATTCTGATGTTGATTTTGATTCATGCATATATGCTAATTAAACTGGATATATGATGGAATTGCCTTGGTTACTGAGATTTATATCTCACCTCGTTTCATGGGATTAACATTTCAGGTGAAGGTTCTTCGGGTAAGGATAAAAGGAAGCAAGTGGATGAAAATCCATAAGCTCCAACATATGGGAGAAGGCTACACTTAGGCTGGCTCATTTAGTAGAGATGCAATTTTGTTATTAGTTTACATAGCATCATCATGTATTCATGTTGCCAAGTGTAGGCGTTCATATTTTGTTTGATTGAAATGTAACCGTTAAGGATTTAAGTCTCATTATAGTTGAATATTAATGTATGGACTTATAGTATCATATAATATAGTTTTGTTGAAATTGTGATATGGATTACCATATGGGAATTGTAGTCATATGATGCCTTGGTTGTGGACATAAGTTATTGTTGAATGGAATCTCTATGGAATGTGCATGGGATGTTAATTGCTGCTAATGCATGTGTTCTTGTTGTCATATATTCATGAATTTGCTGATATGAGCTAGTTGGGCAAGTAGGAAGTAGTATTTAAGTTTTACAATGGTAATGGACGGATTGATGGGTAAATAGGGTAGATAAACACCAATAGAATCACATAAAATAAGGGGAGGTGGACTTGGAGTGTTTCTAAGATGAGATTTGAAGTGTAGGGGGCGAAATTTGGGTAATATAGTCACAGGAAGGAGTCTCGCCGCAGCCAAATGAGAGACAGAGTCGAAGGGCACTGTGGCATAACAAATCCCACAGTGGTGCAAGGGAAGAAAATTGGCCTAGGGAGTGTTAGTGGCGAGGAGTGCCGTGGCCTGATAAATCTCGCTGCGATGCAAAGTGGGAAAAATCACCTAGGAGGGTGACAGAACGGGAACTCACCGCAGTGTAGTAGGTCCTGCCGTGGCCTGAGTCGAAGAAATTAATTAAGAGTTACCCAGTAGCAAAACTCGCCGCGGCGCAAATATATTGCGTCGAGGCGAGAATCGTGAGGGTGGAGAACAGTAGATCCAGGAAGCATTTCCGCTGCGGCGCCATGTAGGCTGGCGGTGGCGAAGGTCTAACTCGCCGTGACAAGATTTGTGAAATTTGTCCAGTAATTCCAGAGAGCAACTTGGCCACGGCGGGGAATGTATAGGCCGTGGCGCAAGTCCCCAACCTACTCCTTCTAGCCTAGAAACTCCAATTTCTTCAACGGTAATGGTAAGAGATGATATAGGAACCCTTGTGGGAGGTTATTGGGTATTGAATGTGATGGACGGTTGAATCATAAACCCCTTATGGTAGTAGGATTTCTTTTATGCAAATTTTGTTTTGTTGAGGTGGTATGGTGATGACCTTAATATCAAGGTTCAATTTTTTCCCATATTTTCACAATGTGATAAATTGTAACCACTCAAACCTTGATAATTAATTATTAATCATATATTTAACCATAATTACAATGACCAGAAGGGAGGATTGTCACACTTTGCACATATTATGTGTGATTGAATAGGAGATGAGCTATTGGAATTCTTTGAATCTCATCCCCTCCTCTCCAATGATCTAACATGCTAGGTGGACCAAACAATTACAGTGAAGGGAGCCAACAATGATGAAGAAGAGAGATTGACAATCTTGTGTCTTGTTTTATTTATTTTGGAACCATAATGATGGTTCATCATGTATATGAGGTTGTATATGTACTATGAACGTTGAGACATGTGTAAATACACTATTATGTGATGTTTAGATATATGATTATGATATATGACCACTAGCCCATGGTTTGAGTATGTAAGGCTATAGAATGAGAATTTAAAGTTTGATGAATATGTGTATAAGTGAGGGTTGAATGGCCAAAATGAGATGCATGAGGTTTGGGACCATTTGGGTAGCTCACACAAGTCTTAAATATGCTTTTAGACTTGCCCAAAAGGTGCCAATACCAAGGGAAGACCATTTGGCAAGTTTGATACCTCATATAGAGCTAAAATTAACCATTATGGAACTCACTTTTTAGTCAAATGAGTTAGTCTTGATCTAAAATTTAACATGGAATTAGGTCTCAGTAAGAGCTTTCTGGGAAGGTAAAGATCATAATTTTTCAAAGTCTATAGAATATTTGATAAATTTTTAAAATTGAAAAATTTTATGGATTTGGTCTGCTACACTAGTCATTTGGTCCGAAATTGTTGTCTATCATTTGGGATTCAAATGATGTCCAATTGCTATGAAATTTTATACAAAGAAACAAGGGAATCACAACAACTTGTGTCAACTAGAAGTGCCTCATTTTGAGGTGTAGAGAGGAAGATATGAATTTTTGAAATTTCTATCAAGTATCAGTAGCCTTACCCGACCAGAGGTACTGTTCTATCAAATTTTGAGCTCTAGGAATGATGAACTGATCTGGAGATATTTTTCTTCTCTATATGACATCCATAGATTTCTAAATTCGTATCATTTGCATGGATTGGAGTTTTTTAGAATTAATTAGACAATTTTGAAGTTCATATCAGTAAACTGTGACAGCATCAGGACCCAGTCCAACCTCCGGACTATTTCGCATGTCAAATGCTCTGCGTGTGGGATTTTATGACTAGTACATATTTTTCTCATCAAGTAGATATCCCAAGCTTTCTAGAATGACCAATATTACATGTTTTTTATTTTTCTAGATTTAATTATGATTTTCCAAAGTTTGCCCAAAAAGGAGGCCAATTTTGGCCGAGAATGAAACCTCATTTTCTACCTCCCAATTCGGTTTCCATGAGTTGTAGGCAAGGTTTTATGATACAAATGAGTTGTAATAATGAAATTAAATATGAGGAGGCATAGTATGAGCTCACACGGTCCACGTAACACCGAAATAAATTTCTAGATATGACGTAATGCAAAAATATTCATTATTTTCCCTTGCTTTTCTATGAGAAACCTTTATCCTCCATGATATTAAGTCTTTGAAAGGCATAGGATGAGCTAGAATTTATGGTGTTACACCTGGTATTCTTATTTTTTGGAGTCTAGAATGCTACTTAAATTTTTTGGGACCTTAACTAATTTGTTTCGAGGGACTTGCTTTGAAAACACATCCATTTTCGTCATTTAACGAAAACTGGATATTACAGCTCCATCTTAGGTGCACAAGAGAAGGAGAGAAAGGAGGAAGAAAAAGCCAAAGAAGGTAGGCAAATTCAAGGATTTTCATGCTTCTTTCTCTTGTAACCTTGTTCCTCTTCCTCCAACCTTTCTTTTCATGGTTTTATTAAGTTGTTTGGTGCTGTTTTAAGTCTAGAAAAAAGGGGGATGGTTCAGAATTCTTAAGGAGAAGCAAACCAAGAAAGGCTCTTAAAAGCAAGCTTGAATCCAAGATAGTTTCCTATCCTTATTGCTTCTTCTTTTTACTCCTTCTTTGTGCAATTTTCATCCTAAATTAGAACCATATGGGGGGGGGGAGATTTTCAATCCAAAAATAAGAGAGGAACTTGGGTTTTAAACCATGGGGAAGTAGAATATGCCAAGAAATTACAAGAAAAACTAATGGAAATTGATTTAGAAAAGTGCAGAGCTCTTGAGGGTTTTCAAAAAACTGATTTAGTACATGTATTTCCTAGGCTATGTAAGTGTTCCAATGAGCTTTTGAAACCTCTAGAAAGCCTTCCAAGAGACTCTTCTATCAAGAAAAAATCAAAAGCTCTATGAACTCTTCCTTTATGGGTGTTTCGGCCTAGGATAGTTAAATAGGTTAAAAAGCATTTTAATTTGTTCTAACCTTGGTTTGGGACTTTATATGATGGTAGAAGGTTAGAGGAACCCTTGGGAAAAATTTAGAAGCTTTGGATTAGGAGATAGGACAATGGTTTCCATAATGGAACCTTATGAAGCAACACATGTCTAGACTCTTGTAAGTGAGTAGATGATGGCTCCAAGGACCTTGAATGAGGTCAAGAGGCCTAGAAGTAAGAAGAGAATGGAGCCTAGAACTTGAATTATAAAGGTTGCTTTAATAAGCCATTTATGGAACCGTTATGTAACTTATGGAACCAATTGTGTTCTTAAGAGTATTGTAGTGTCTTAGCTTGCTTCAAGAGTATAATTGTGTGCTATTTATGATGCTTAGGGCAAGAGAATCCCAACCCACCTGGGTAAACTTGTGGAACCAAACAAGGGAAGGAGAAAGATTAAAAGGAGCTTGCATAAACACTATGGTAGTTCTCCACCTCATTCTCTTTGCATTGTTGGTCGTATATATGTCATTGTATACTTGTATGTGCCTTTGTGATTTAAGAACATGCCACTTGATGCTTTGATATTGCATTAGTGCCAATGTGTTGTCTTGAATATTATTGATTTTGGAACTTGCTCATAAGGGTAAGGTGATGCCAAAAGTCTCATAGCATTGGTGAGACAAGGCTAAAAGTCTCTTAAATAGGTGAGGCCAAGTTAAAAGTCCCTAAACTAAGAGTGAGACAAATCCAAAAGTCCTAGAAATGGGTTGAGACAAAATCAAAAGTCCCTAGAGCTCATTCTTGGATTGATGTGAAATGGTGGCATGGAAATGTGATCTTGAATGCTTTATGGTTATATTACCTTCCATACTTGTGCCCTTGCTATATGTATGCCATGAATGTGTGTGTGAATGGGTGTGTGAGTTATTGAGATTCCATGAATCTCACTCCCTTCCCTCTGATAAGCATAATTTTTTTATATATTTTAGTCTCCTTATCTTAAGCATTTTAATGATCAAATATGGCTTTAGGGATTTACTTTGGTGGATAATTGATTTTAATAGCCATTTTCCACACTCTCGGAATTAAACTAAAAAATGATGGATTTTAATACGTAAATTTATTTTGAATGAATTTTGTGAATATTCCTACTTAATTTTCTCATTTGTTTTTTTGCAGATTTTGGGCAAATCAAATTTAAAAGTTGGAGAAAAATTTGGAAGAGGAAGGTTTTCCAAGTATAGGAAGCTACACCAATTCATGCCACACAAACACAGCTTTACATTCCCATAAATATACACATGAAGATTATTCTCATGTATACTAGCTTCACCAAATCATGGACTCCAGGATTGAGATGCACATTCAAGTTCATCATGTGGGAAGAGAAGATTTTAAAGTAGCTGGCTAAGGAGGTCACATGGGAGATAAACTAGGAGGAGGTTAACACAAAGAAGAAGCCACGGGGCCCACATGCATCATTCTCACACCCTCCATGTAGCTTCACACACTTCAAACATGTCCACGTAGCTCCAGTTCTCTTGCATCAGCACGTTAGTTAAATGAAGAAGCTAACACGCGTGGATGGAGCAAGAAACTACGGTTTTGGTTAGGAGATGAAGCAAGTTGCAACACAAAGCTACAGGTTAACGTGGGAGAAAAAGCAACACATAGAAGCTCACTTCTTGCATTTACTCGAAGAAACAAACGAGGAAGCACGTGATCAAGTAACCACGGGTAAGGGAAGAAGAAGCTACGTGTTGAGATAAGAAGAAGCATGCAGCAGCCACGTGGAGCTGACGTGAAGAGTGTAAGGCTGAAATCACGTAAAAAACGTGGAAGAAGCAGGGAGCATACAATTAGATAAAGGCAGCAAGAAAGAAAGAAGTTGCCTCTATTTTGGAGAGCAAAAAGCGAAGAAGAGGGAGATGGGCTGGAGATTAAATGGAGCAGGACAGCATTTGAAGAGAAGGAAGAATGAAAAGGGGCTCGACTTGATGGGTCCATGGGTTCTAGTGCTTTTGGAGAACAACGCGGGGCAGAACGTGCATGTAAGAGAAGATTTCCACTTGAGAAAAGAGAAGGAGCTCCAGTTTTAACATGAAGAGCTGAGAAGAAGAGGAGAGAAGGGTTGCCAAACACACACATAGAGAAACAAAGACTGAAGTTACTGCATGTTGCCACAGGTTTGTTGAGACAGAGGGAAGCTACAGGGTTGAGGAGAAGAGAATGAAGTAACACGAGCAAAACGAAAGAAAAACAACAGGTTAGCAAGACTTTGATATGGGAATGAAGAGAAATGAGAGCAACAAACGTCACATAGAGAAGAGAAGCTACAGGATTTACGTAGAAGCTACAAATAAGCAGAACATGTTGGAAAGCAAAACGTGAACTCATATACACACAGTAGCTAATGTGGGAAACTCATGGCAAGGGAGAAACGATAAAGACGCGGTTTGAGCAGTCACGTGGGAAGTTGACAAGGGAAGGATTAAAAGAGCCATGTGATTAGAGGAACACTGAAGCTAAAAGCTACACGTGGAAGAAGCTGAAGCTTAGGTGGATGAGAGGTCCAGAGCCATGCATGAAGTAGTCTTGAGTTGAGCGAACTGTGGAGCAGAAATAAATAATTAAATAAAGCTCACATGGGAAGAACGATGGGGCCCACACATATACACAAAGGCTAAGCACGTGTTAAAGTGAGCCAACATGGAAAGAAAATAAAAACGTAAAAAAAAAATGTGGCTGGGAGAAAAATACACATAGGCAGCTCTAGGATTCATCTCATATGATTCACGTTACATTACACACGCATCATCCACGCATCCATTCGATCTCATCCTTTCAATCATCCATATCCATTCATCCAAAGGTTGAGGAGTTAAGAGAGGAAAGCACGTGAATCATTAAAAAATGAAGAAGAGGAACACGTGAAAGGAGGCTGGGGGCAGTAGCTAAAAAGGGGATCCAGAGGCCATTCAATTCATCGAATAAACACTACAACCATTCCATTTGCAGACCACACCTCCACCACATCGTAGCTTCATCCTCACTCCATTCTCCACCGTTTCTCCATTCCAATAAAGCTTTAATTCTCCATCTGTGATTAGCTTGAAAGAAGACCCTTAGTTGAAGCTTGAGTCTATGGAATAGCAAGAGAATTTTGATTAAGATTTTCTTAATTTCCTACACTTTTTCTTTTTCTTGCACATGCTTAGTTGAGATATATTTGATTGGGAATTTATGTAGTTGTAATTGGTGGCTAGTTAGACACTAATTAAGATATTTTTTGTTGATTAATTGATTGAATCAAGTGCTGAATTTTTCATTCTCTTCCAATTTCCCATATATGTAGCAAGGTGTTTGATGAAATGCATGAATGAAATTGAGTGCTTAATTGTCTAATTTGAGGATTCCTTGAAATTTAATTGGTTAATTAAACATCTTAGGATGATAATTTAGAGGCTAATTGATCCATTAATCAATCAAATTTAGTGTTCATTAATTCTAAAGGCAAGAATTAATGATTTAGTGCGGGATTAAAGTTTCAATTCAACATTAGATTGTTAATCTCTTGATTCTTGCGTGGTAACTCAAGATACAATTACCATGAACACAATTAGGGACTCTTAGACTAAAATTAATTACAATTGAGTTAGGATAAGGATAATGGATACCAATGGATGAATCCAAAGCTAGTCACAAGTCCATCATTCAACCATAATTCATATAATTAGGTAGTTAGTCATTTTAATTCAATTTCATTTTACTCAGTTTAATTAGATCAAAACCCCCCTTAATTTAGGTAATTTTTAGAGTCCTTTTACACTTAGAAAATCCAATTAAACATTGAATTCTATTTCCAAGGGAGATAACATAGGTTGTGCCACTAACTATAAAATTTAATCCAACCTAGTTTTATTTTAAAGGTTGTGTGACACGATCGTCACCCTCCTTCATCTTAATATGTTTAGGTGGCACTCATGAAGCAAGGAATGCAAGCCAAGGATCTTAAGAGATCAAACTTTAACCATTATGTAGCTTCCTTTGTATTTAAATACCAAAGTAGATATGTACATGATATTTTTGAGTTGTAAACCTTTAAGCAAATGTAATATTATGTATGAATGATGTATGGACCATTTATGGCACAAAATCAATGCAAATGAGAAAACTTGACACTTGATGACATATATGTATTAGTGTATTCTTGGGTGTAGAATAACTAAAATGAGATGCATGAGGTTTGAGACCATTTAGGCAGTTCATATAAGTTGTATTTATACTTTTAAACTTGCCCAAGAGGTGCCAAATATAAAGGAAAGCCATTTGGATTAAGTTGGTGCCTTATAAGTTGCAAATTTGACCACTTTGGTGAGCTATAGTACAAACTATCCAAATGAGCTCCTCTTGGTCTAAAATTTGGAAGCAACTAGATCTTGTTGAGATCTTTTTAGGAAGCTAAATTGGATAATATTTGGAGGTCTACAAAATTTTTTGTTGAATTTGTGAAGTTGGCAGTATTTCTGGTTTTGGCCCTGGTACTGTTCATATGGTCCAAAAATAGATCTCTGTCATTCATAGAGCAAACGATGTCTAATTGGTGTGAAATGTTACAGGGAGAAACTAAACCTTCCCAGTGACCTGTGCCAACTAGAAACACTTCATTTGGATGTCTAGAGAGGGAGATATGAATTTCTGAACCTTCTGTTCTGTTTCAAGCACTCTATCAAGCCTCTAGCATTATTTCATCAAGATTTTGGGTCTGAATGCTCTTGGATTGACCTAGAACTATTTTTCTCCTCTAGTTAACATCTTTATCTTTCCAAATTGACATATTTTACATGGATTGGAATTTTATAGAATTAATTGTGCATTCTCAAATTTTATATCAATAAATTGTATTAGTAATTTTGGGTAGTCCGACCTTTGTGCCTTTTCTATTATCAAAGATGGCCCAAATGAGATTTTCGTGCCTTAGAATTATTTTTATTGTAATGTTAACATCTAGAGCTTTCCAAAAAACTATGGTTTGCTTGATTTCAATATTTTTAGAATTAGTTATGATTTTTCAAAGTTACACCAGAAATTTGACACCATAGAATTCGAGGTAAATGAGTTAGTTTCGGGATTTTTGCTCCTAGACCCATGAATTGTGTGATTTTTTAAGACATTTTATGACTTGTATGGATAGAAAATAAATAGAGAATGTGGTTGGTAAGTTCACAAGGTCCCCGAGACATGAGATGAATTTTTTTAAGCCCAATGTAATGCAATTGAATTCATTATTTTTAATGTATTTTCTTGAATTTCTCTTGATAACATGTGAAATCCCCCTTGAATGAGTAAGATAATATTAGAAATAAGATGGTGTGACACTTTTGGATTAGCCTCATCCACTTTTTAAGGATTTTTGAATTAGCCTTACTAATTCTTGAAACTTCTAGCCTTGTCTCACCTATTCTTAGGAACTTTGACTTCACCTTACCCAATCCAAGGGACTTTTGGCACAACCTCACCCATCAAGAGCAAATTCACATTTCAAATATAATTCAAGAAATATAATGGTACCAAAGCATCAAACTTATAGCTATAGGCATGTTTCATGATTCAAACATATATACAAGCATTCAATGACATTTAAACAAACCAAGAAATGCATACAAGAATGAATGAAGACCTACCTTAGGTCAAGAAGCACAAATTCTCCCTCGATTCCTTAGCCTTTTTGTAACACCCTAAAATTAATTAAGGCATTAATCATGGGTTAGACATAATTAAGAATAATTATTACTGAATAATTAGGCAAACCATGTGAATGGGAACTTAGAGAAGAATGAATTATTTGTAATATCTAGTTTTCAGAAAAATGAGAGAAAACACGAGAAACGTAACATATGGTTTCTCCATAAACAAACAAAATTCACCGGATACAAAAGCAAGTCCTCTAAAATGACTTAGTTAAGGTCCCAAAAAAAATTAGGAAGCATTCTAGACTTCTAAAAATGAGAATCCCAAGTTCAAATGGAAAGAAAAATAGAGCTAGAATGAAGAAATGAAATGTAACGAAAGGTTGACGAAACGTAAGGGCATTTTTGTCATTTTGAGCAAATTTTGGAATTCACATAGGAGGGCTTTTTAAATGAAAGTTTTGAACTCTTTAAGATTTTCAGGGGCACTGGAAACCATGGGAAGTCCCGGGACAGCTAATGCCCATCCAGTGGATGTTTTCCAACGTTGGTACACCTGAACTTTGACAGATTCGTTTAGAAGGGTTTTAGCTCTGATTTAAGTGATTCCAAAGGCATTTTATTAAATTAGAAATGTAACGCCCTAAAAATTAATTAAGGTGTTAATCATAGATTAGGTTAATTAGGAATAATTAATATAGAATAATCGGGTAAGTTAAGTAAATAGAGATTTTAGATAGATGAATTATTAATATGGGTTTGAGATTTAATTGGGAGAGAAATTCATCTAGGCCCAAATTAATGTAGGAGGTCATGACAAGAGGCTAATGGAGGCCTAATAAGCTAGGTGCAGACCCAACTTGATATAATGTGATAGAGGCCCAAGACCCACCTTGTATATGCTTTTATAATTGGCCCAATAACCCTTGTGCAGACCCAAAACTTTTAGGCTCTTAAAACTTGGTCTGGCCCAATTGGATTTCAGCAACCTAATACCTCAAAATTGGCCCAACCAAAGCTAAAATCTAAAGCCCAAATAGAGTTGGACCTTGGAGCAACCTATGACCCATATTTGACCCAACTAAAACCTAACTTAAACTCTAATGCTTCAGCCACCTCTCCATTTGCTAAAACACAAACACTTATCTCAAAATTTAGAGGTCTAAAGGAGGCTCTAGGGTTCTTTGCATAAATCCACCATTTCTCACCTCTAAGCTCAAAATTAGCTAAAATAATAGTTATATAACTTAATCCTCTCATCTTTCTCTTCATTGTGGTCTGATTAGTTTTTCATTTGGAGTATTTTTATCATACCCAAAATCTGAAATGTGAGTGTTTGGGGATTTTCTTAATGAAATTCATAGGTTGAGGCTAGGGCTGTCATTAGATAGGTATGAACTCTTCTTTTTGAGGTAATTCTGCTAATTTGAGACCCTAATGACTTTTTTATAATATGGGTATTAATTTTGTACGAATTTGATTAGGATTTTGGATGAAATATTGACCTTGTCTGGTAGAGGACACTCCAATCAGAATTTGGGACTTGTAATGGCTGGGTAAGTGATTCTTAGGTAGTCATTAGCATTTTAAATTCTTTGGGTACTGATTGCAACTGTTAATGATGAATTAGAGTAGTAATTCTATAATGCTATGGTTATAGGGAGATTTCTGTACCATTGGTAATGGTTGCAATTGTCTACAAGTGAGGTAACTGAGTTTATATTAATTCCATGTATATATCTGATTTAACTTCATATGTTGCTGTACATGAATGATTTGAAATGTTGAATGAATTGGTTGGCTATCTGTTGAATTGTGATTGGACCTTGTGAGCCCATGGTAGAGCTGTGGTGCAACTACCACTCGTACATGTGTTTCGATCGGGTACTGGGTTATGATCAAACCCCAGATGCATTGAGCCCTGGTTGTGCTCAATAGGGAGTAGGTGTCGTGGATAGGCCTCTCCTGGTGTTAATGGTCTTTGACATATAGAAATATGATTGCTAGTATGAGATGGTAATCATGATAGCCAAATTGCTTCATTTATTGATATGACTGGTATTTTTCCAATGCTTATGTGAAATTATGCTTACATACTAATTAAACTGGAATATATGATGGAATTTCCTTGGTTACTGAGATTTATATCTCACCCCGTTTCATGGGATTAATATTTCAGGTGAAGGTTCTTCGGGTAAGGATAAGGGGAAACAAGTGGATGAAAATCCATGAGCTCCAGCATATGGGGAGAAGGCTACACTTAAGCTGACTTATTTAGTGTATATGCTAAATTTTGTATTCCTTATGGTATAGCATCATCATGTATTCATGTTGCCAAGTGTAGGCGTTCATATTTTGCTTGGTAGAAATGTAACCATTAAGGATTTAGGTCTCATTACAGTTGGATATTGATGTATGAACTTGTAGCATCATATATATAGTTTTGTTAAAATTGTGATATGGTTTACCATATGGGAATTGTAGTCATGTGATGCATTGGATGTGGACATAAACTATTGATGAATGAAATCTCTATAGAATGTACATGGGATGTTAATTGTTGCTAATGCATGTGTTCTTGCTGTCATTAATCTATGAATTTGCTGATATGAGATAGTTAGGTAATTAGGATATAGTACCTATGTTTTGAATTAGAAATGGAGAGTTAGATGAGTAAATAGGGTAGGAAACTACCATTAGAGTCATATAAAATGAAAGAAAGTGGTCCTAGAGTATTCCTAAGATGAGAGCTAGAGTGTGTGGGACGAAATTTGGGTGATGTAGTCATAGGAGGGAGTCACGCCACGGCTAAGAAGGCTTCGCCACAGCCAAATGAGTGACAGAGTTGAGGGGCACCGCGGCATAACGCATCTTGCCGTGGCGCAAGAGAAGAAAATTGGTCTGGGGAGTGACAGTGGCAAGGCACACGGCGACACAAAGCAAAAAAAATTACCTAGGAGGGTAACAAAACCAAAACTCGCTGCGGTGCGAGTTGTGGAAATGAATAAAGGGTTGCACAGTAGAAAAACACGTTGCGGCGCAAAGGTATTGTGCTGAGGCGAGAATCGTGGGGTTGAGAATAGTAGCTCCATGAGGCATTTCCGCCACGGTGCCACGTAGGTCGGCCGTGGCGAAGGTTGTGAAACTTGCCCAGTAATTCCAGAGAGCAACTTGGCCGTGGCAAGGAAGGTATAGGCCGCAGTGCAAATCTCCAAATTCATGCCTTTAGCCTAGAAACCCCCTTTTCTTCAATGGTGATGTTAAGAAATGATATGAGAATACTTGTGGGAGGTTATTGAGTGTTGAAACTGATTGATGGATAAATCATAAACCCCTTATGGTAGTATGATATCTTTTATACATTTTTGTTTTGTTTGTGGTTGTATAGTGATGACCCTAACATCAAGATTCAAATTTTCCCATATTTTCATAATGTGATAAATTATAACGACTCCAAACCTTGATCATAAATTATTAATTGTATATTTAACTATAATTACAATGATTAGAAGATAAGGTTGTCACAAGGAACCTAAATTTTATAATGGAAAAAATGATTCTAAAAAAGGAGCTAAAACAAGTTAGAAACAAAAATGCCAAGAACGAAGGACAAAATGAAAATTTTTGAAAAATCTTTCTTAAATCCCTTATATATAGGAGGCGCCCTTCTTCTCCCCTCATTTAGGTCAACCAAATTCTACCCTAAAATCAAAAAAGAGAGCCAGCTCTTAGGTGCACCAAGTGAAGAAGCTTTGAAGGAAGAAAAGGCAAGGAAAAGGTAAGGATTTCTTAGTTTCTCTTTAGCAAATCCATCCTCTTCCACTTTCCCTTCTTTCCCATAGAATTTTTGATGTATTTGGGACTATTTTGAGGTCAGACCAAGGAGGGAAAATTTGGATTTGAAGAAGAGGCCAAATAAAGGAAGATTCAAGTGAGAAAACAAGGAAAAACAAAGTAAATCTTCCATCCCATGGTAGCTACTTCCTTCCTCTTCTTCTCCCTATTTCACCCCATGTATGTAGCTATAGGAGGGCTTCAATTTTGGGTAGAACCACAGGTGAATCTTAGGAATTTAAGAGAGAAGAATAAGAATATGCAAAGAAATTCAAGTAAAAGCCATGGATTTGCAAGATAGGGAAGCTAGGGTTTTGATTGCACCTTGAACTCTATCATGAACTCTAGCCATATTTTATGATGTTTAAGCATTCATATGAGTTTGTAAGACACCAAGAGAGCTTTCTACATGTTTCTCCCATCAAAGGAAGTAAAGAAAGTCTAAGGGTGCTAAGAAGAGTACATGCTTTAGCCAAGAAGAGTTCATGCACCTAGGGAGTGTTTTAATTTCTTTTAAGCTTAGTTTTGCATCATGTGTGATGGGAGAATATGAGAGGAAGCCTTCGAAAAATTTTAGAAACCATAGATAGTGAGATAGCCTTATATGTTTCATAATATGGCTTAAAGAAGCAACACCTTGCTAGGCTCCTAGAATTGATTGTGTGATGATTCTAAGAGATTTAAATGGAGTCAAAAATCATAAATAGATGGAGAGAATGTAGCCAAGATGATGTTTTCCAAAGGTTGCTTCATTGAGTGTATTATGGAACCATAAAAGACCCTATAAGTTACCTAGCTGTTCTAGTAATTGTATGGCCTTAGAATTTGATTCAAGAATATAATTAGCTTCTATATAATATGTCTAGGCCAAGAGAAATAATCTCCACCTTCTTGGGTGTGTGAGGTCAAGGAAGAGGACTCAAGACTCAAGAAAAAAGTGTGTAAATATAAGCAAGGTAGCTCACTCCTCCTTCTCTCATGCATGAATGTATGCTTGGCTTGTCTTTGAATGTGTGCATGTGTAATTTTAAGCCATGAAAAGTATTCTAGCATGATTTTTATTCCATGGTGCCATGATGTTACTATATGCCTTTATATGATGTTTATTATGTATGCTTGGGTTTGCTTGAGTGTGGTGAAGCCAATAACCCTTAGTCATAGTAAGGATGAGCTAAGAACCCTTAGAATTGGTTAAGACAAAATAAAGAGTCTCCCAAAAGTGAGGTTGACTCCCAAGATTAAGGTTGAGTCAAAAACCTCTTAAAGAAATAGGTGAAACAAGTCCAAAATCTACAAGTGAATGGGTGAGGCTGATAACCATGATTTTTACATATTTTATTCTCCTTAACTTAGGCATTTTAATGATTAAATATGGCTCTAAGACTTCAATTAGATAAGATTTTATTTTAGTGGTCATTTTTATATTTTAGGAATTTATTTGCAAATTATTGATTTTTAATGCTTAAATTTATCTTAAATAATTTTTGTGAATATTCCTATTTGATTTTTCCTACTTTTTTTATGCAGAATTTTAATATGTAATTGGAGTTTTGAATAGAAAATTAAATCGAAGAAAAGCAAGAGAAGAGATGGGCCTTAAGTGTGTTAGTGTGCAATCTCAAGAGCTTCAAGAATTTCAATGGGAATTAAAGCTTGAATGAACTTTTCCATGCAAGCAACCCACACACTTACATGAAGTCACATGATCATCACACACATGCATGACTCAAGATGAAAGAGCCACGAGGAATGAGCAAAAGAAGAACAATGAAAAGAGGTAAACTTGAGCTTTAGTTTACGTGGAAGGAGAAGGAAGAAGGAGGTTTGAGTGCTCATGCAAACAGCAGCACACTCATTCGGGTTTTGAAGGAATAAAAAGCATCGAGTCAAGGAAGCAACACAAGCTTTGAGTTCAAGAAATATATGAGTTTGGGTTCCTTTTCATGAGAAGGCAAAGCAAGAAACAAACTCAAAACAGTGGAGAAGAAAGCATGCAGAACCACGTGAACAGTAAACAAGAAAAAGAAGAGCCATACATGCAGAATCTTCACGTAGAATCCACGGGCTGTAGCAACTACAAGAAGCCACGAGTTTAGAGCTTGGATACAAATACACACACATGCAGAATAGAGCATGAACAGAAGAAGATAAGCTCATGGCAAGGAAGCAAACATGTGAGGAAGAAGAAGCTTGAAAGGAGCTCGGCTTTAACGTGTGAAGAGGAAGAAAGCACAAAAGCTACAGGTTGAGTGAGAAAGAGGAAGCTGCACATGTATGCAGAAACAGTGACAGCCAACACGTTGCCATGAGCTCGCATCAACTGAAGCACATGATAGGAGGAGAAAAGACGTTGAAAATGTGAAGAGAAAAGACGCCGAAAACGTGAAGAGAAAAGCTACTGGACAGCAGCAGAATGAAAGGAAGCAGATAACCACCTGTTAAAGAAGAAAAGCCACGCAGCAACATGAAGCAAGAGCTGGCAACAAAGGAACACATGTTTGATGAGGAAGAGACTACGGTTTGAAACAAACAAAGAAGGCTGAGAAGACGCTAGCTGGAGAAGGAGGAAGCTGCTGAATATTGATTGGATTTTTGGACTTCAGAGGAGGAGCAGAGACACAAAAAAGCCTGGTCAGAAGGGACAAAATACTGTGCTTCATTCATTCATTATTGAACCTCAGACCTCATGTAGAAACAACAAGGAGGAGGAATCACGTGGAAACCATGCTGAAATTTATGTGAAGAAGCTGCAGAAACAATAGAATGGACATGTGGAATATAATAAAAAAAAAGGAAGTGGGGTCTACCTTATATATACATGAAGAGATTTCACGTGAAACTAACATGAAGATGCATTAGGAGAACACGTGAATTGATAAATGAAGCACGTAAAGATGTCTGAAGGCAGAAGGCAGAGAGGATGCATGTTAAGATAATATTTGATTCGCAAAAATGCCCCAGAGTCCACTCCATTCACGCGATTCCATTGTCTAGACTCCAGCCCATTCACGCCTCTGATCCATCATCATTCATTCATTCATTCACGCCTCCAGAATTTCAAAAACCCTTGCCTATATATATCCACAATTCATCATTCATTCGGCCCTCCATTCCATATAATCCATTCATTTGCACGACTCCTTCATTCACCCATTCATCCATCACCTCCACTCCATCTTCCTTCCATCCATCTCCAATGAAGCTCTAATCCATCTTGAGGCTAGCTAGGAGGAAGCTCTTGGTGCAAGCTTGAATCCATGGATGAACATAGAATTTTTGGCTAAGGATTTCTTTATTTTCCTACACCTTTTCTCTTTTATATATCATCTTGGTTAAGTTATATTTGATAGGGAATTTGTGTAATTATAATTAGTGGCTGGTTAGACACTAATTAAGAAGTCTTTTTGTTGATTAATTGATCTGATTAGACATTGATTAATTTCAATATTATCTAATTTCCCATGTATGCTTCAGAGGTGTTCGATAAAATACATGAGTGAGATTATGTGCTTGAATGTTTAATTTGAGAATTCCTTAATGTTTAGTTGGTTAATTAAACATTTTAGGATGATGATTCAGAGGCTAATTAATTAGTTAATCAATTAAATTGGGTGTTCATTGATCTTAGAAACAAGAATTGACAATTTAATATGGAGTTGAGGTTTCAATTCAACATTAGATTATTAATCTCTTGAATCTTCAGTGGTAACCCAAGATAATTTGTTATGAACACAATTAGAAACTCTTAGACCAAAATTAATCACAATTAGATTAGGATAAGGATAGTGGATACCAAGGGACGAATCTAAAGCTAGTCACAAGATCATTTTTCACCCATAATTCATATAATTAGGTAGCAATTAGGAATTTTAATTCAATTTAGTTTTAGGTTAGTTTAATTCAATCAAAACCCCCTTTAGTTTAGAAGTTTTTAGAACCTTTTAGCAATTGGAAAACTCAATTAAACATTGAACTCCAATTCCAAGGGAGATGACCTAGGTTGTGCCACTAGCTACATATTTTATCAACCTAGTTTTATTTTGAGGGTTGAGCGATGAGCCTCTTAGAGGCTAATCCACTTACTTAGCATGCCTATGTATGCCATGTATGACTTATTCAAATGCCAAGAATGCCTCTTAAATGATTACACATTTTATGGCACTCATGCATGAATTTTCAAGACTTGTTTTGCATCTTTTATGTGTGATTGAAAGGGAGATGAGCTATTGGGATTCTTTCAATCTCATTCCCTTCTCTTCAATGTTCTAACATGCTAGGTGGACTAAGAGAATAAGGAAATGGGAGCCAACCACTTGAGAGATGAGAATGTGACATCAAAGTGTATAGATTTTGTTTCTTTAAGGCCATATGAGTGGAAAATGTTGTAATCCATTGTTGTATATGTCATATGATATTATGAACATATATAATTATGCTAATATATCATGTATAAATGAGATTTAAGGTTATATGTATGGAAATGTGCATTTTGGACATGTAATGGCAAAATTAGTATTATGGAAATGCATGTATAAATGGAAGTGAAATGGCCAAATTGAGATGCATTGGGTTTGGAACCACTTGGGCAGTTCATACAAGTCATCTTTATGCTTTTAAACTTACCAAAAAGGTGTCAAACATTAAGGAAAGTCATTTGGACATATTTAGTATCTAATATAGAGCAAAATTGACCATATTGGATACCTATACCACTTTTTGTCCAAATAAGCTCTTCTTAATTTGAGATTTGGCATGAATTTAGAGCTTGATGAGAGCTTTTTGGGACACTAAAGTGCAGAATTTTTAGAGGTCTATGAAATATTTGATGAATTTTCAAAATTGAAAATTTTTTTGATTTTGGTGCAAGGTACTGTTCATTCTGGTCCGAATTTAAATTCTATCACTCATAAGGCAAATGATGTCCAATTGCTACAAAACTTTATAAGGAGAAACTAGACATCCTCAGTGACTTGTGCTAATTAGAAGCACCCCATTTGGATGCCTAGAGAGGGATATGAATTTTTGAAGTTAAAAGCAGAAATCTGTATCAACACTAGTAGCCAATCAGACCTTTGCACCTTTTCGAATGTCAAAAGTCTTTTGTGTGATGTTTTATGGCCTAGTCATATTTTTAGCATAAAGTAGACATGTGTGGCTTTCCATAATGGTAAAGAATTCTTGATTTTGATTTTTCTAAAATTAGTTATGATTTTTCAAAGTTTCTGACAAAAAGTGGGAATTTCTAGCCGAGGCTACATCATGAAATTTCATACATTCCCTTGCCTTGCACGAGTTCTAGGCCACTTTTAATGATAGATTTGAGTTGTATCTTTGTAATTAAATATGATAATGTGATACATGAGCTCACATGACACACAAGACACTAGATGGAAATTTCATCCCTTACGCAACGCAAAAATATTCACTTTTTATATGTCATTTTCTTATGCTCTTGAGAAATACATGGCATGAAACTTAGAAATAGTATGAGACAAAGTTATAAATCTATGGTGTTACATTATTAATATAGGTTTGAGATTTAATTGGGTTAGAAACCTCATCTAGGACCAAATTAATTTAAGTAGCCCATGGTTAGAGACTAATGGAGGCCCAATGATTTTAGATACAGACCCAACCTTTTATTGTGAGACTTGGCCTAAGAAAGATCATTTAACAACGGCCCAATTTGGCCTAGTGAAATAGAGGCCCAAGACCTAATTTACATGAGCTCTTATAGCTGGCCTAACATTCCATATGCAGACCCAAACTAAATCGGCTCTTGAAACTTGACCCAACCCAACTAAAAATCTGAACTCTTGTAGTTGGCCCAACAAATTAAGAACCTTAGCCCAACAACTAGTAAGAGCCCAATAAGTCCTTGGACTAATGGGTTAACCCATAACCCATTTAGGAGCCAACTTAAACCCTAAAAATTAGTCTAGCCACACCCCATTCTACAGAACCACAAGAAACATAAGGCAATTTTCAGAGGTTTAAGGTGAAGGCTAAGGTTCTTGACACATTTTCACCATTTATCTTCTAGGCTCAAAATCAGCCAAGACAATAGTTATATAACTTAATCCTTTCTTTTTCCTCTTTAATTTGACCAGATTAATATTTTGTTTAGAGCATTTCACCCACACCCAAATTTTGAAACTTTATTATTTGGTGTTTTCATGGTGAAATTTCGGAAGTTGAGGCTAGGGGTGCTGTTAGGTAGGTATAAACTCCTCATTTTGATGCCTTTTCTGCTAATTAGAGACCCCTATAGTTGATTTATAGTATGGGCATTAATTTTGTGTAAAATTACAAGGAGATGAAGGTGAAACAATGAAATTTCTGGGCTTAATGACTTAAATTGAAATTTTAGAATATCCCATAGTGTGTTCTTAATAGTTGAGACTCAACTTAATCCATGACCTCTTGCGTGTATGGGTAAGTGTTTCCTTTTCTCTTATGTGATGTATATGCTAAATTCCTATATTTTGGATTAAGTTTTGCTGCATGGTTTGTACATGTACAAAAATGGAGTTATGGGGAGTGAATCATGGTGAGCTTTAATGAATGGACCCTAAATTGGTGCAATAGATCATTAGAAAGCTTGGATAAGAAGTTCTCAATGATTTCTTATTAAGATTAATCTATGGATAGGGAGAATTTGCTTGCTAATGATAGTTAAATGATGATAATCATGCTTATGTTAGGCTTGGTATGCTTTAGATCATGATAGCAGTTAGAGGAAGAGTAATTGTCTTCATTGAGGTAACCAGGATTAATTTCCTAATTTCATGTATATATTCATGTTAATATGATATTGTTTATACATATATGATTTTGAAATGCTAAATGATTGGTTAACTACTTGAATTATTATTGTGATTAGACCTTGTGAGTCTATAGTGGAGCTATGGTGCGGCTGCCACCCGTGCATATGCTTTGATCGGGCACCAGGTTGTGATCAGACCCTGAATGCTCTGAGTCCAAGTTGTGTTCATTAAGGAGTTGGTGTTGTGGACAGACCACTTCCGGTGTTATTGGCCATTAACATGTTGTGTGTGATTGCTAGTATGGGACAGTAGTCATTAGTAGCTCAACTAGCTCATTTGCAAATTGAATTAATAATTTTGATATTAATGATATGAAATTACATTATATTAATTAATATGCACATATATATAGAATTTGCTTCTTGTTATTAAAATTGTATATCTCACCTCGATTGTGGGCTAACATTTTTAAGGACTGGACCCTTTAGTGGCAAGGAGAAACTAATAAAAGCTTATTATATGGTTTGGTAGCACATAGGTTTGAAAACCTTGTCAGATTGTATTGTGTAATTAGATTACTAGTTTTATATAATTATCGTACTGCATCATGAATTGCCAAGTATAGAGACTGTACATGTAATATAATTATCATGGAATTAAACACTATAGTTGTAATTGGCTAACAATGGATGAGTGACTTGATCTTGTATAAACATTAAGTATTGGCCCTATGCTCCTTATAGTCAAAACACTTTTGTTGTCACCAAATTATGAAATTTACTTATGTATGATAGTTTTATGAGTAGAAGTCAATACTTAAATCTTGAAGTAGATAATGATAGATTAGTTAGGTAAATCAAGTAGATAAATGCCACTAGAGCTTCACAAATTGAGGGAGAGTGGTTCTAGAGGGAGAATTGGAGTGCATAGAAGGAAATTTGAGAGTTACAAAAGCAAAGGGGAATTGGCCGCGGCAAAAAGTGATGAAGTTGCTTAGGAAAGAAAACATAGAGGAATTGGCCAGGGCGAAAAGTGAAGTTAGCCACGGCGAAATGTGAGAGGCAAGTTTGGTAGTGCTCCAGAAGGTAATTTGCCAAGGAGAAAGGGGTATTTGGCTGCAGCAAAATGTGTGAAATTTGTGAAGGTATAAGGAATTAAACCCGAGAGTAATTGGGCGCAGTGCGAGAGAACTTAGTTACAGCGAAGGTGTTCAATTTCTCATATTCACCTAGAAATTTTAGTTTCTCTTATGGTAATGCTAAGAAATGATTTAAAAACACTTGTAGGAGGTTTTTATGAGTTGGAATTGATGGATGGAGGAATCAAAAGCTTCTCATTGATAATTAAATTCACTTGCACATCCGAATAATTATGGTTGTTTAGTTAATGACCCTAATAACATCAAGGTTTAAATTGCCCTACATTTTCTAAATGTAATTAGTTGTAATGACTTTCAACCTTAATTTATGATTATTAATCATGTATTTAACCCTAATTATGATGACTAGAAGTTAGGCTCATTACACTTTTAGTTCATCCTCACACACACACACACACACTTGGAGGAGGCTTGGTTTGCTTAGCCTAGACACATCAAACGAGACACAAACACATCAATGGAACTATCTCTAGCCTCACATAAAGCTTACACAAGCTACTTTTAGCTTATGGCATGCTTATGGTTTCATATAAGGGCATAATAAAGCAACTTATATAATTCATAATCTTGGCTTCAATTTCTCACTCAAACTCATTCGGGTTATCACAAACTCAAATTAAGGAGGCAAACATCAATTTGTTTCTTTATGCCTAAAAAAGAACTTAAACTTCCAACTTTCAAAATATGATTTCTAAATTCAAACGAATAGTTCCTTTGATTTCTATTATTCATTTCTAGACCATTTCTATCATTGGAATTAAAAAAAACTCTCTTTAAGTGCTTGATTCCATGCTAACATACCTTAAGTGAAGAGCCTATAGAGTATTGTTGTTTTATATAGGGAAATTGTTACTTGTAAAGATTCCTCGATGTCTTAAAAACTCAAACATGTTCTTATATAATTTAAATCATCACTAGAAAGCTTCACAAATCCCTAGGTACAACCAAAACCCTAATCACCACAACTTATTATCGATAGGTTCTTTTTGTATTCTAATTGCTCCATGTGATTCCTTAGGCTTCAAAACCCCAATTTCCATCAAGTTTAGATCAAAATAAAACTCCCTACATATAACCCTTATTTTGGCCAAACACATAAAGGGGGAGCAGAGCCAAGAAGAAGCAAGATAACCATAGTTTCTTACCTTTCTTTAAAGCTTTCGAAAAGAAATTTCATAAGCTTCCAAGCTTTCCTTCAAACTCTCCCTCTCCTCTACTGAACCAACCACAAAACAAGTCTAATTAAGACACTAAAACCATGAGAAGAGAGAGGAGGAAGAGGTGAAAAAGTTTAATGAAGGGAGAAGCATGAAAAAGTGATGAATTCTTACACTTTCAAGTCTTGATTTACTTCCCCTTGCTCCCTCTTCTTATGCACCACTTAGGTCTGCTCTTGGATCTGTTTTGGACTAAAGGAAAGTCAATTATGAGAAGGAGAAGAAGTGGGATGTGTTTTTAAAAAGGTGGGGGCTTTATTAAGACACTTTTTAAAATTTTAATTTAGTCCCCCATCTTGATTTTCTTCATTTGAGCTCATTTCTACTCTTTTTTTATAACCATATTTTCTATCATAAAATTTAGGTTATCTATTTCATGAAATACCTTTGATTTCACCCAAATTGAATTTAAAATTTGGTCAAAGTTTTGGTCAACTGATGACCAAAATCGCATACTAGAGGTGTCTTAACTATTCTAAGGGTTTCTATATTTTTTAGGACTTCTGAGAACTCTAAGAAATTTAATTTTTCCATTTAAAACTCCCTCCTTTGATTTTTCAAAAAGTTACTTAAAGTTATGATTATGCCACTGTGTTATTCCTTTAATTTGTTCAATCATTTTGGCTCTGATTTCAATATATCCTTAAGTTCTAATCCACATTTTAAGACATTCTAATTTTCATTCTAATATTATTTGGCCTCAATTTATTGTACTTTAATGTGTTCTAGTATTAATTGATAAGATTTAATTTAGTTTCAGAAATAATTGTCATTACACTAATGGATTGTGTGAACTTACTAATATAGAGATCACAAGGACCCTAGAGAGAACTGTTAATCACTCAAGAAATTATTAATCTGACAAACTAGATAATGATTTATGGGCTTATCAAATTGCTTTTAGAACACCCATTGGGATGTCAACTTATCTATTTGTTTATGGGAAAGCATGCCATCTACCTTTGGAGTTTGAGTATAAAGCTTGGTGGGCTATTAAGAAGTTAAATCTTGATCCCAAACTTGCCAATGCTTAAAGATTGTTTCAACTTGATGAATTAGAAGAATTTTGATTAGAAGCATATGAAAGTTTAAAGATTTATAAAGAAAGAACTAAGAAATGACATGATCGGCATATTCTTCATCGAACCTTTGTACAAGGACAACAAGTATTGCTATTCAATTCAAGGCTCAAGTTGTTTCTTAAGAAGCTTAAATCAAGATAGTCAGGGCCTTACACAATAATTTCTATCCTACTATATGGAACTGTCAAGATTAAGGATGAGAACTTAGGTGACCAATTCAAAGTCAATGGGTAAAGACTCAAACATTATTTGGGGGAAGAATGGGATAGGTAGAAGATGGTCCATGGCTTCACATTGTTTTCATAAGCATTTGGGATAGTCTAGTTGAAGACTACAAACTTAGCGCTTTTGGGAGGTAACCCAAGTCATTTTCCTTTAGGTTTTTGTTTTTTATTTTAATTTTGTTTATTGGATTGCAAGTTTTAATACTTTACTTGATCTTGTAGGTCTTAGGGTTTACAAGAAAGGTTAAAAGTTTAGGACAATTCCTTTTTAGTGGACGCATTGAAATGAAGCATCTAGTTCAACCAGGGAGTTCTTATTAATTAGGCTAATGTGTTTATTTTATTTTAATTAATTGACCTTTTAAATTGAAATGAATTATGTCAAGGGTTTAAACAGAGTAAGACAGAATGTTCTCTTAAAATTTTATAAGTTTCTTATGTTTTAATTTTCACCATAGCTAGTGTCTATTTTCGCTATTACGAGTGTAGTTTGTTCAAGTTCTTAGTACAAAATCTAGAGAGTTCATTGCCATAGCATGTGCTATTGCGAGAAATTTCATCTTTAAAATTCATTCAAGTGCTTTTGTTATTGTGTATGTAACACTCCAAAATTAATTAAGGATAATTATGATTAATTAGGAATTAATATGGGTCTAATTAGGAGGATTAATTAAGAGAGGTGGATAGTAATTTAGGCCTTATAATTAATTTAATTAAACCTTAAGCTAAATGTAGAAGCCCAATCTTAGCCTTAAGGAGATCCAATTATTTTTCCTTAGAAGCCTAATATTTATTTTGTGCAGGCCTAACTCACATTTAACCCATTTAACTCATAAATCATGGCCCAACTAACACTAACTTCTAAACCTACTTGGATTTGGTCCTTTGGTTCAACCTACAATCCACCTAAACCTTAAAACCTAAAGTTCCTTTAGCCCTTTCCCCTTCATTCTGTAGAAACACAAGAGACACAAAGCACTTTCAGAGGTCTTGGGAGGTGGCTAGGGGTCTAGGCATAAATCCCCCATTTTCTATTCCTAAAGCAAGATTTGGCTAAGGTAACTGATATATAACTAAATCCCCTCTTCTTCCTCTTCAATTTGACCTAATTGATTTTTCATTTGGAGCATTTTCTATAGCAATCCTAATTCTTTATTACCATAATTAGGCTTAATTATATGGTTAATTATTTTAAATCAATGTCTAAAATTATTACAATTAATTAGATTGGAAAAAGTGAGGAAATTTGAACATTGATATTATTAGGGTTATTAGCCAAACTGTCACAACTATTTAAATCTACAAAACATTATAGTTATCAATTAAGAACTTTGACACATGTTACTACTGATTTCCAATTCACAAAATTCCTTATAATGATCCCAAGTCATTACATAATTTTAACATAGTAAAACTCAAGGTTTTTAAGTCAAAAATAAGAGTTTAGGAACCTTCACCGTAACTTGGACCTTCCTTGCCATAATTAAGTTAGTTACTGGAACCTGAAAACCAAGTTTGGAGACTCCCGCCACTACTTGGTACACTAGCGCTGTGGCATAAGTGGCTACTGTAACTCATAATTGAAATTTTGCACATTACGCTGCGACTTAGGTTTCCGCGCTGGGGTGAAGTACTCTCGAGGACTTATTGTTCACATTTTTTAGATTCTTATCGCAGTAGGTTGGAGCCTTACTGTGGCAAGCCTATATGGCATTGTGGTGAGAGAACCTCTTAGAGCATTCTAAGCTCACCCTTCGATGCTCACCATGGCAAGCTTCCCTTGAGTCGCAACGAGATTGCTTACTATTACCCTCCTACGTGAATTTTTCACCCCATGTCGCGATGCTCCTCGCTTTTGACTGAACCTTAGCCATGACTTGAGTCATTTTGGCCATTGCTCAACCCCTAATTGCACCTATGGCTCCCAAATTTTATCCCATATACTCCAACACTCCCTCTAGTAATATTTTAAGGCCACTCTACCTTAATTTGTAGGGCTCTGATGAATGATAGTTTTATATGCATGAATTCTCCTAAACATAGGCATTTTAATAATTAAATATGGCTTAATGGGTTTAATTGAATGAAATTTGATTTTAATGGTCATTTTATACATTTTAAAAATTTATTTACAGAATTATTGATTTTAATGCTTAAATTTCTTTAAATAATTTTGTGAATTTTTCCTATTATTTCTACAGATTTTTATTGGTAAATGGAACTCAGATGGAATTTAATTGGAAGCATTTTGCACATCTCTTGATTTTGGTTCATGGAAAAAGAATGGCAACTCTCATGTACAACAAAAAGAAACACGTCCTTACAAGCTCCAGCTCCCTTGTTTACACGTGAAATGCACTCACATATCAATATAAGCCAACCCACCATTCACACCATTTCTCTCACTCGAGCACATTAACTCACTCTCACTTAACTTCACTATATGTAGCCATGTGTTACTCCATGTTACAGCACACAAACACACACCTTTCACATAATACACACACATGCTTTACTTTAAGCTACACTCTCCACACATGCAGCACAACTTTCACGTTGCACCCACTCCATTTAGCATGTAAGGAAGCCACGGGTAATGGAAGAAGAAGCTTGAAAGAAGGAAGAAACAGGGAAAGAAAAGAAGGAGACAAGCCACGTGGTGAGGGAGACCAACGTAAATAAGGACACAAATAAAAAGGGCCATGAGTTGGAGTTAGAAGCAGAACACGAAGAAGGAGGAATCACGTGGAGAACATGCAGAAGCTATATGGAAAAGCTGCAGAATGAAAGAAGAGAGCACGATGGGTTTTGAAGGAAATTACAGTAGTAGAAACAGAGGAAGAGCATGGGTTTAAAGCATGAGAAAGGGACTGCCACATGCACACATTCATTCGAACTCAAGAGAAGCACACATGGGGAGATTCACGTGGTCTAACGAAGGCTCAGGTTGTCTCATGTAAACAACAACTTGCTTGAACAATAGCTTTGGGTTAAGAGTAGAGAGCAGCAAATGACTCGAGCTCACATAGAAGAAACACAACAAAAATATGAAGCCACAAGCAAAAATAGATACATGCAGAAGAGAAGCTTCGAGCCAGCAGAACAAAGCAAACAAACATGCTACAATGCAGATGCACGAAGAAAAAGCCACGTTCTAGATTCGGGTAAAGCAAGAAAGCTCACGAAGCTAGAAGAAGAGGCAGAGTGTGTGGGAAGAAAAAAACGTGAGCTGAATGCATGGGCTAAATCGACATGGGAAGCTTAGGCAGAACCATTATGCATATGTGAAAAGAAGGAATCTCACATGAAAGAGATTATTATATTTGCTTTGGGGCCCACACATTTTCACATGTTTTGGCTAAGAATTCAAGAAGTGGCTGACCTACACTTATACGTATCAAGAGAAAGAAAAGGCTACGGGAAATTGGCAAATGAAGAGAGCACGTGAGTGATTAAATGAAACACATGAGTTGATCATTATTAGGGCAGAGGGAATAAAAGGCACATACCATCGTCATTCATGGATCACGACATCAGACCATGCCATATTCACGCCCTTTCGTCCATTCCACGTCCAGCAGCCTGTCATCCTCCATTCTCACTCCATCTCTACTCAAATAAAGCTTTAATCCTCCACCTTGTGATTAGCTTGGAAGAAGTCCTTGGAGAAGCTTGAATCCTTGGAGAAGAACACAGAATTTTGGGTAAGATTCTCTTAATTTGCTACACTTTTTCTCTTTCATATATTATCTTGGTTAAGTAGTATTTGATGGGGAATTTGTGTAATTGTAATTAATGGCTAGTTAGACACTAATTAGGAAACCTTTTTGTTAGTTAATTGATTGGATTAAATACTAAATTTTCATTATTCTCTAATTTCCCATATATGCCATAAAGGTATTCAATGAAATGCATGAGTGAGATTATGTGCTTGATTGTATGATTTGAGGATTCCTTGGTGTTTAGTTAGTTAATTAAATATCTTAGGATGATGATTTAGAGGCTAATTGATCAATTAATCATTCATTTAAGTGTTCAAATATCCTAATCACAAGAGTTAGTGATTTGATGCGGGATTGAGGTTTCAATTCAACATTAAATTGTTAGTTTCTTGATTCTTGCATGGTAACTCAAGATACAATTGTCGTGAACACAATTAGGGACTCTTAGGACATAATTAATTACAATTGGATTAGGATAAGGATAGTGGATGCCAAGGGACAAATCCAAAGCTAGTCGCAAATCCATCATTCACCATTAATTCCTCCAATTAGGTAGCAATTAGGAATTTTAATTTGATGTCATTTTAATTAGTTTAAGTCAATCAAACCCCCCTTAGTTTAGAAATTTTTAGAGTCTTTTAATACTTAGAAAATCCAATTAAACATTAAACTCCATTTCCAAGGGAGATGACCTAGGTTGCACCACTAGCTATATATTTTTCAACCTAGTTTTATTTTGAGGGTTGCGACATGACCCGTCAGGCTCTAACAGTATTCAACTACCTAATTTACTCTACATGTCTCTCATTGCCAAATCAAATCCTAGGTGTTGATTCTTACTCATCTACTATCATACATTAGCAATTTATGTATCAATGACAGTAAGAAGGATTCATAACCACTAACATTATCATTCATGGTAATACCATAACATACTTCCAAGAAACAAGTCATATATATATATATATATCCATCTATCAAGGTTCTATATCAAATATATACCAGTGCATACATTAGACACCAAATTGTAAAGAACTTAACCCCTTATTAGTTACATTAGATTCTATGATAATTAGATTATATAACCAATCCCTATACTTGCCAACTCAAGATGCAATGTAGCAAATACATAAAAACTAATATTCTTGTTATACAAACCCAATTTGACAAGGTTTTCACACCAATGTGTTACCAAACCATAATTATGTTTCCATTAATTTCTCCATGCCACTCAGAGGTCCGATCCCTAAAAATATTAGCCCACAATCGAGGTGAGATATACAATCTCAGTAACAAGAGGGAAATTTCATATATATGTATAGATTAATCAACATAATGCAATTATACAGAAAACATACTGAAGACTTCAATATCATTAGCAAACGAACTAGTTGGACTACTAGTGACTACTATCTTATACTAGCAATCACATATAACATGTTAATGGCCAATAGCACCTGGAAAAGTCAATCCATCATGCCAACTCCCCAATGAACACAACCTGGGGTCGGTGCATTCAGGGGTCTGATTATAACCCAGTGCTTGATCGAAGCACAATGCACACATTGTAGGTGCACCACAGCTCTGCCATGGACTCACAAGGTCTAATCACAACACAATACAAGTAGCCAACTAATCATTTAGCATTTTCAAAATCATACATGTACAGCAAATATCAGATTAAAATGAGCATATACATGGAATTAGAAAATTAACCCCGATTACCTCAATGAAGCCAATTACTCTTCCTCTAGCTACCATTAAAATACAAATGCATATCAAGTCTATAACATGTATAATTATCATCATTTAACTATTATTACTAAGGAATTTCCTATCCATTGATTAATTTCATTGAAAATCTATCAATAATTTGCTTACCCAGCTCCTAAAGAGTCTATTGTACCAATTCAAGGTCAAAACACCAAGAGTTCACAATGGTTCACTCCCTACCCCATTTTTGCACATGCAAAAGCCATGCACCAAAAATCAATCCAAACAACAAAATTCCAGCATTTACACATCACAAAATAGTAGGAGTCACTTACCCAATCCTTTAGTGACTCTCAAAATTCATATTTGAGTCATCAAGCCCAGAAACTGTAGTGTTTCACTTTTATCTCCTTGTATTTTCACACTATAGCATAACCCATTATGAAAATCAATCCTTGGAGACATTTTTCGGTAAAATAATACACAAAATGGAAGGGAAATACTTACCCAATTATCCCTCTAACTTCTAACTCCAAAAATCTTATAATAATCATCTAAAGACTAGATTTCCTATTAAGAAGAGATGAAAATTCCCTAAATGACAAACCAATTGGACTAAAATGTAGAGAAAGAGGAGATGATTAAGTTTTATAGAACCTACCTTAGCTAAATCTCCTTCAAAGAGTGCAAATTTGAGCCAAATATGTTGAAAAACCCTAGTCCTTTTTCTAACATGCGAATTTTGTCCCCTTGTTCTCTAGAACCTCATGTTTCCATCACACAAATGAAATGCAAATAGCTCTTTAGGGTTTTAGTGCAATGGGGCTGGCCTAATGAGCCCTATATTCTAACTGGGTTGATACTTAACAAGTTGGGCTAGGCTATCAGGGTTAATTAAGTGCAAAAATGGGTTAGGCTTTCATAAGAGTAGAGTTGGGTCATATTTAGATGAAATTGGGCCTCTAATAATATTCTTGACACACATAATTTAATCATGGGTCTAAGTCACATTTAAATCTAGAAATGTTATTATACTTCCTCAAAATGGTCCAAATAATTATTATTATTATGTTAAGATACTCAAATTTGTCATTTTCCTTAAACCCTCTTAATAATTTCATAATCCCTAAATAATTACTATTAATCATTTCTAGGGTGTTACATTTTCCCCTCCTTTTCAAAATTTTGTCCTCAAAATTAGTCATACCGTATTTCCCAAAAACACTAGATAATTCTTCATCCTTAGCTTTATAGTGGGTTCGCGAATGACCCTCACTCTCCTTCGTGTGCATCTTTCATCTTGTCTCCCTTGGTTTCTCAAATAATTTCATTGGAACTTAGTCCTTTCCCTACTACTTTCCTAAAGAAGGCATTATTATTATGTTACTACCTCACTTGGTATCCACAATTCTATTTCTTCTTGTCAACCTAGGTCAAATGACATCCAAACTTGAATATTCCATATTCTTTCTTTGTCCACAACTAAAGAGACCTTGACCGAGTTACACTTGATCACCTTATAGCAAGTTCTAGGTACTTAACTCAAATAAATCTCAATCTCTCTCCCTTTATAGCTTTTGTTTTGTCTCTTTCTCTCTTCTTCTTCTTCTTCTACTCTTTCTCCTCTCTTTTTTTTGAATACCAACAGTCAGTCACTGAATTTTTATGTGAACTTCCTTTCCTTATCCATTTAAGGAATTACTACTAAATGCTTAGTCTAACTCTCCTTAACAATTGGCATTAAAAGCTACATAAAATTTCACTTCGTTAGCCATATAGTATTTATCCCACTAATAGCAGCACAGGTAAATAATCTTGTTTCATAATGAGGTTTCATTTATCCTTCACCTAGATTATCCCTACCTTTCTTTAGGCCAACCTTCTTAATTGAAGCGGGTCTTACCTCTTATAGGGTCATCTATTCTAAGTTTCCAAGTCTTATGTCAAACTATCTTAAAAATTATTGCACACATTATATCCTCATTTATTGTTTGTCAGTAAAAGGTCTATTATTTCTATTAGACACATAAAATCTCCTCTCATCTCTAGTCAGTTCCCAATTTCCCCCCTTTTCATTTGTCAAGATTTCCAAAGGTTGGAACTAATATAAAGTTTGATCTTACAACTAATCCATTTAAGGCATTCAAACACTCTAAGGTCACCTTCCACATAATTGAAATCAAACATAATCTTTCAAGTGAAAATGGATATGATCTTTCAAGTTTAGGCTATATTCCCTAATGAGGCATGATTTCAAAGGTAATAGTACCTTGTTTAAAGTATCAAGGTTATCTTTTAAGACTTAAGAATGAATCTCCTTAAACCTTATAAGTCATAATTCAAGTAGATGTTCTATTAGATTACATAGCTTCAACAACTTGCCTATAACATTAGAAATTTCCAATTCACAATGGTGGTTCATATGGACAATCTAATTATCATCCATAAGTGTAACTAGCATAAGAAGACCCTTAGTAGACCTTTTCTCTCTCTTCTTTTTTCTTTTTTTTTTTTGGTGCTTGTGAAGGCATCACCACAATCACTTACATGTGATTCCAAAGACTACCATGATAAATAGATCCAAGTGTTTCAGCTTGATTCTCAGTCACTACAAGCATTAGTAGTTAGCTTAATAGCATCTATACTTGTTTAAAATCAACTGAATATCTCTTTGGATTTTATGCCATTATGTAGTCCCAAAGGACTACACATTTGTATCTTCTACACCTAACTAAGGTATTTCTATACAAGTATAGTTATACTTTAATTAGCATACTTCTTACCCTTTCTTCGTGATGCTCCGAATTCTTTCAAACTTCTTACCATACAACTAAGTTTTTTTTTTCCTAATTTAGAAATTCATAATAATTCCTAAAAAGTAATAAGATAACATCTTGTCAACAAAAGGTTTTGGATCTTGTTGATAAGATCTTGTATTTAGTAATGTGAAATCCAAGACCTTGTTAATAAGGTTCTATGACAGCAAGTACAAAGTCTTTTGACAGTAAGTTATAGCATATAATATAAGATGATATGATAGTTTTTGTCTTTACATAATGGTCTGTGCCAACCACAACTAACTCTTTCACTCCCTTAGAAGTTCTTAGGTCTTAATTCACACCTAACTATTAAGAGTTAAATTAACATAATAAGGAGACTTAGTGACTCTTTTCATTATGAAACATTCCCCAATTATCAATGGTTTAAGTAGGGATTCCCAATGAGAGAATTCTAGTATCATCTACACCTAGTAATTCATCCTTCTTCGTCAGTCATTGTACTATATAGCATAATCCAATTACATTACTACCACCTCTTATTCACTTCTCATAGCTATTATTTTGGGTCAAGAAGTTCTCTTTCAAAGTTGGGGAGTTTTACCACTAGAGTGAATATTAGTCCATCTCAAATTCCCAATGTAGCCTCTTGATAACCATGATTTTTATACGTTTTAATTCTCCTACCTTAAGCATTTTAATGAGCAAATATGGCTTAAGGAGTTTAATTAGGTAAAATTCGATCTTGATAGCCATTCTTTGCATTATAGGAATTCATTTACAAATTATTAGTTTTTAATGCTCAATTTTATCTTAAATAATTTTTTTGAATATTCCTATTTGATGTTACCCACTCTTTTGTGCAGAATTTTAATATGTAATTGGAGCTTGAATAAGAATTTGTTTTGAAGAAGAGGAAGAAAAGAGTTGGGATCAAGTGCACTTTTTGTTGGGCAATAAAATTTGAATAGGAGAAATAAATCACATATGTAATACAAGAGGGAGAAGCAGCTATAGGATGGGCCTTGCATGAAGAGAACACAACACACGAGGTTTAGATTTTACATTGTAATGGAAGAAAAATGTTGCAGCCACTACACTTCTACGTTGCATCATGCCTAGCCACTCATGAAGAAGTTAACATGGGGGAGAGTAGCAAAAAGTGGGAAGGCTCTCAAGGAGAAGATCGAATAAAAGAAACTCAAATAAACACACATGCAAGGCAGAAACAGAGGAAGGAGAGCCACATACTAAAGGGATTATAGCCATTTAAAGAAGAAGCAAGGAACAAAATGTGATAAGGCTTGGGACTAGAAGAAAAGAACTATGCATGGGAGTATATCAAGGAGCTGACATGGCAAATTAGCTATGGGTTGAGTGGGTTCTGGTTTGAATAGGAAAGAGCATCTAGTTGAAAGGAGCTTGGGTATCTCTCATGTAAGCTACACGAGCTAAATGAAGGAAGCATAAGACAACCACGGTTTAGAGGACTAAACAGTAGCAAGAAATATAGCTCTCATACACGTTGGACCACTCATGCATGGGGAGAACAAACACTACTAGTTTTGACGCAGCGACGGCAGAAGGAGTTTCGCATTAACACACACACAGCAGCTGAATATAATGTGACATGGGAAACTCGTGGAAAAGGAGAAATATGAAGAAGGATGAGGCTAGAATAAAGTAAGAACGAATGCGTAAAAGAAAAATAAATGCTAACTCCATACAGGTTGGCGTGGAAGATTTAAATGAGCACGTGAGTAGCATTAATTGGAAGCACGTGATGAGATTAAGAAAAGAACAGGAGGACGACATCCATTCGGAAGTTTTTTTATTGTCATTCATTCATCATCCAGACGCTACACTCCATTCATAGTCGATCCTCTCCACGCCATTTACTCTTCCATTCTCCATCTCCATCTCACCACCATGAAGCATTAATCCACCTCTATGACTAGCTTGGAAGAAGATTCTTGGTGGAAGCTTGAATCCATTGATTAGAAAGCGACTTTTGGCTAAGATTCTCTCATCTCTTTCTTGTATTTTCTTGGTTAAGATTTTATTTGATTAGGAATTTGTGTTGTTTATAATTAGTGGCTAGTTAGACACTAATTAGGAGATTATTTTCGTTGATTAATTGATTGAATCAAATGTTGAATTGTTCAAATTCTTATAATTATCCATGTATGCAGTCAAGGTGTTTGATGAAATGCATGTGAGAGGTTGAGTGCTTGAATGTTTGATTTGAGGATTCTTTGGACTTTAATTGGTTAATTGAATCTCCTATAGTGATGATTCAAAGGCTAATTAATCGATTAATCAATTAAGTTGAGTGTTCATTGATCTTAAATACAAGAATTGATGATTTAATGCGAGATTGAGGTTTCAATTTAATATTAGATTGTTAATCTCTTGATTCTTGCGTGGTAATTCAAGATACATTTGTTGTGAATACAATTAAGAACTCTTAGACTAGAATCAATTACAATTGGATTAGGATAAAGATAATGGATATCAAGGGATGAATCTAAAGTTCGTCACAAGACCATCATTCACCCATAATTCATACAATTAGGTAGCAATTAGGAATTTTATTTCAATTTCAATTTACTTAGTTTAATTAGATAAAAAACACCCCTTAATTAGATAGTTCTAGGATCTTTTAACACTTAGAAAACCCAATTGAACATTGAACTCCATTTTCAAGGGAGATGACCTAGGTTGTGCGACTAGCTACATATTTAGTCCAACCTAGTTTTATTTTGAGGGCTGCGCAACGAGCCTCTCAAAATTTGGCGTCGTTGCGAGGGAATTGGATTCTCAATTATTTGAGAAAGTTTTCTAAGTGTTTTAACTCTATTTTAGCTCTATTTTTGTTTAGTTTTTTCCTTGTTTTAAGTTTGGATTTAGATCATTTTGGTTGCTGGAATTTTTGTTTGAAGTTCCTAGAAAATTCTCAAACTTTGTTTTCCAAGGTTTTTGGGTGTTTTAAGCAAAAATAATAGCAAGGCTATTTGGTGTACCATATTTTGGCCAAATTCCAATGTGTAAAGTACTTTTTCTAAATTTTTATTATTTTTTCGAAATTTTTTAAAGAATTTTTCAATTTTTTTGGATTTAATTTCTTTATTTTTTGTGAGTCTGTTTTGTGTCATTAGCCTCCGTTTAGGAGTGTTTTTGATAGTTAGGTAAGTCTTAGCTTCATTTGGATTTTATTTTCTTGATTTAGAATTAATTTTAGTTATAATTTGCTAGTGATTTTTCTTGTACTGAAATTGATTAAACTTCTCATACTTTTGGTTTTAAATGGATCCATACTATTATTCTAATCAAGTTGTCTATGATTCTTGTGCAGAGGATAGGATTTCCCAGAAGTTGAATGAAGCCATGTCAATGCTTCAAGGCCTGCTTGAACAACAAAGACAAGAATGACAAGCACAACAATATCAACAAGTCCAATAACCATGCCACCAACCACACTATCATCCCTATGAAATTCACACCAATTACATTGAACCATACCACTATCCATGTGAAACCTACCCTAATTACCACCATCATTATGAGCCATACCATGATTACCATAGACAAGAGCCAGAATATCATCCTTACAATTACCATGAGGGGTACATGCAATAGGAGCCCCAGAGGGAACTGAGTTGGGAAGAGAGGATGATGCAGCTAATGGAAGCTTGTAATATTCAAAACCAACAAATACAACAAATAGTCCAATGGGAAACTGAAAGGTTGCAACTCCAAAACCAACAAATGATGGATAACCTCATGAAGGATTCAAGATTTCAGATGAATCAACCTACCTCAAGTGCTACTGAATTGACTGAAGAGAGAATTAGAAGGGAATGTATAGAGGAGGAAGAGTCTTATTCATTGGGTAATATCCTTCCATCTTCTAATACTTTGCAATTTATTGGAACTGAATCTAGTTTGCTTGATAGCACTATGACTACTGATGCATGTAATGTTGTTGATTCTAAATTGCATGATGATGATGTTAATAAGGAAATTATTGTTAAATCTCATGATTTGATTGATTGTGGTAATGCATTGAGCAAAATTAACACATTTGTTAATGTTCATGAATCCTTATGTATTGATGCACTTGGAATTTCTACTCCTAGCTGTGACAATAGTGATGAATTCATGTCTAAACCAATTGATGAATCTATTGAGTTTAGGGTAGTAGATAACTGTGGGGGTGATTTAAAATGTCATGATTATGCTATTCTTAGTGTGGAATTGGTTGATAAGTCTGTTAATGATGCATCTTCTGAGTTTAGGGACAGTACACCATCTAGACCATGTGATATAGCTGATTTGAATCATTCTGTTGATTGTGTGTGTGCTGGATCCACTATATGTGATAGATGCTCACAGATTAATTCTTTCATTGAGACTAGGAAGTCCCCTACATGTACTGATCAACATGATTCCTCACTAGCCTGCGATGGTATGACTGCTAAAATAATAGATGTAGCATGTGAAAAGGACATAGACAGTGAAATTGTTAGACAACTTGTTGTTGATAATTCAGATCCCACTTTAAATGCTTATGTGATGATAAGCATACATGTCCTGTATGTGTTGAGATTGATGAGTTTTTTATGTCTGATAAATCTGTTGAATCCATGAATTCCTTTGTTTGCACTAAAGTTGTTCATAAGAATGATTCTATTAATCATATTGGTATTGATGAGAACATGCATAAAGATAGTGTTGATATTGAACATCTTGTTGATCCTTGTGCGGTTGTTGATACTAGTAGGAGACTTGATTTTGTTATTGATAATTGTTTAGAATATTATGAGCCTACTAATATCTCTTTGGTCAGGGAAGATACCACTTCTCTTGTCGAGAGTCCTGAATAGATTCCTAAAGTAGTTGAGCTAGTTCCCAACAAGGCACAAACTCTCTTAGCTGACATAAAGCAACTGCAAGGTGCCTTGAACTTAAAAGACTATGAGAAGTTGCAATTTAATTCTTTTATTGATGCAATGACTCTTACTGATGGGAGTCCAGCTAATTTTATTGGATTTGTTATATTCCTAGAGAGTTTTGATTTTAAATTTTCTTTCTTTAGTTTTAATTGTCCAAAATTTGATTTTTCTTCTTTTCTTGCTCCTGAAATTGTTGAATCTGACTTTGCTAAACTACTGATGGTTGAGGAAGTCCATGAGTCAACACTGAATGATCAATCAAAATACTTTAAACTAGTGAGACTTAAATTTGTTAAACTGAGAAGGGATAAAGCAATTTTGATTTTAGTTTTTGATACTTATGATTAGTTGGTTTCTGATAGAGTTTTTTTTAGTTTAGGATGTAGTTTTCTTTTCTTTTTCACATTACAATTTGTTTTCTTTCTGTTTTATAAGAAATAAATTGCTAACCAGCTATAAGGAATTTAAGCCAACCTTGAGATATCTATTTTCAAGTTCATCCGGTTGTATTCTCTCCTTTCACTCTCTTTATATTGTGCTATTTATCTATTGATTGGATTGTGTGTGGGCATTGAGGACAATGCAATATTTAAGTGTAAAGGGGAGAGCTATTCCATTTCATCTTCTTCTCTTTACTTTGTCTTGTTTTAAAAAAAATATTTTGAAAAATTTTGAAAAAGTGTGCTTTTTTTTAAAATTTCCTGTGAAAGTTGAAAGTTGAGATGATTGTAGCTTGAATTCACTTAGACATGATAAGTGATGGATCTTGTGTTTTGATTCAAGTAAATTGGCAATTGAATTTAATTTCATTGAATTATTTGATAGCCATTAGTTGGTGATAATTTGAGCCATATCTGTTCATTTCTAGTGTGTATTCACCTATCAGGCTTTTACTCTAGAACTTGTCTTGATTCTTTGTTGAGACCACAGTTGCATTTGCATGGATCAAAATGATAAGGCATTCATTTCTTTTATAGCTAGATAGCTAAAAAGCCACACCCTGCATGCATCTTATCCATTGTTTAGCCACTTTGGACTTGATTTCATTTTCTTGTTAGCCATAGCCATTAAAAATGTTTCCCATTTTGTTTTAAGATGCCTTAGGAATTTCAAAGAGCATTACATCTAATTAGGATAGGTGAATGTATGCTTTGCATCCATTTAGGCCATTATTATTCAAAGAATTTGTTCTAAGAAAGAAAAAAATGGAAAGAAAAGAAGAGATAAAAAAGCAAAAAAAAGAAAACAATGAATGAGAAGTTTGAAAAAAAAGAAAAAAGAAAAGAAAAAGTCATTGATAATCAAAAGAAAGAGATGTCTTTTGAATTGAGTTAGTATTGCCTATACTTGTTGGAAATAAGGCCTTGAATGCACAGTCTTCTCTATCTTAAATCTTCATTGATTGCTCTTGAGGTTCTAAGGTATTCTTGTGTATCCATTCATTTCATTCCCTAACCCCATTACAACCCTGAATAAAGTCCTATTGATTTGTGCATTGCATTTGGCATAAGTGGTGGAGATTAAGAAGCTTGACAAGTTTATGGTAGTGAACTTTGATAGGTGGAACTCGAGTGATCTACATTGTTTATAAACACTTGAGAGCTGAGAGTAAATACTAATCCATGTGAGAGGCTATGTATTTCAATTCATTATTTTCAAATGAAATTGCCATGGAACTTATTTCTTGATGCAAGTGAAGTTAACTTAGATTGTTGAAGTGTTGAAGAGTTATGATTAGTCTTCAGCTTGTGATTTTTACACTTTCCTTTTCATTTTCATTCTCTATTGGCCATTCCACTAGCTTTTCTTTAAGATTTTGAGCTTTTCCTAGAAGTGCAAAGGTTTAAGTGTGGGGGAATTTGATAACCATGATTTTTATATGTTTTAATTCTCCTAACTTAAGCATTTTAATGAGCAAATATGGCTTAAGGAGTTTAATTAGGTAAAATTCGATCTTGGTAGCCATTCTTTGCATTATAGGAATTAATTTACAAATTATTAGTTTTTAATGCTCAATTTTATCTTAAATAATTTTTGTGAATATTCCTATTTGATTTTTCCCACTCTTTTGTACAGAATTTTAATATGTAATTGGAGCTTGAATGAGAATTTGTTTTGAAGAAGAGAAAGAGAAAAGTTAGGATCAAGTGCACTTTTTGTTCAGCAATAAAATTTGAATAAGAGAAATAAATCACATGTGTAATAGACAAGGGAGAAGCAGCTATGGGATGGGCCTTGCATGAAGAGAACACAACACACGAGGTTTAGATTTTACATTATAATGGAAGAAGAACGCTGCAGCCACTACACTTCCACATTGCATCATGTTTAGCGACTAATGAAGAAGTTGACGTGGGGGAGAGTAGCAAAAAGTGGGAAGGCTCTCAAGGAGAAGAAGATTGAATAAAAGTAACTCAAATAAACACACATGCAAGGCAGAAACAGAGGAAAGAGAGCCATGTAACATCTGGTTCCCTGAAAACTAGAGGAAACGTGAGAAATGTAACATATAGTTTCTCTGTTAACAAATGAAACTTATCGGATACAAAAGGAAGTCCCCCAAGATGATGTAGTTAAGGTCCCAAAAAATTTGGGAAGCATTCTAGACTCCTAAATATGAGAATCCCAAGCTCAGACGGAAAGAAAAATGGAGCTAGAATGAAAAAACAATTTCTTACGAAAAGCCTACGAAATGTAATGGCATTTTTATAATTTCAGGCAATTTTTGGAATTCACACAGGAGAGCCTTTTAAATGAAAGTTTTGAGTTCTCCGGGGTTCTCAGAGGCCCTAAAAACTATGGGAAGCTCCGGAATAGTTAAATCCCCTTCAGTGGACGTTTTCCAATGTCGATGTGCCCGAACTTTGACGAATCCGTTCGGGAAGCTTTTAGCTCTAATTTGAGTGATTCCAAAGGCATTTTACTTAATTGAAGACCTAAATTTTGTAATGGAAAAGATAGTTCTCAAAAAGGAGCTAAAACGAAGGAGAAACAAAAATGCAAAGTATGAAGGGCAAAATGGGAATTTTTGAAAAAGTCCTTTTACCATAGCTATATATAGGTGGCGCCTCACACTTGCCCTCATTTCCCTTCAGATTTTCCAGCCCCAAATCAGAAGAAGAACCCTAAGGGAGAGGTGCCCAAGAGAGGAAGAAGAAGGAGGAAGAAAGCCAAGCTTAAGGTATGTTTTCATGGCAATTTTCCTTACTTTTCTCCACCTCCACCACCTCTCCTTCATTCTCCTTTTTTTACTTGGATTAAAATGAGGTTTATAAATCTAATTCAAGGGAGATATTCAAGGGAAAGTTCGGATTTCAAGAGAGGAGCTTGGAGAAATCAAGTTTCAAGCCAAACTAAGCAAGGAAACAAGGTAAAAATGCATCCTATGGTTGATACCTTCCATGGCCTTTCTTCTCCATTTCGCCCCACATGTGTTCTGCCCTAGGGAGTTAAATTTCAAGCCCAACCAAGCATGATTCTTAGGTATTTGATCGAGAGGAATAAGAATATGCAAAGAAAACTAAGAAATAGGCATTAGAAATCAAGATGCAAAATCTAGGGTTTTAAGTGCACCTTCCAATTTCTGAAATTGTATGATGATTCCTAGGTCTAAGTAAGAATTTAAATGAGTTCTTGAGATACCTAAGATGCTCCCCATAAGCTTCTTCCTTCAAGAAAATCAAGAGAATCCCAAGAAGCCCAAAGGAAGCCTATGTCTCGGCCTAGGCTTGTTTGTGTAGGTGGGGGGAGTTTTAAATTTTTCTAAGGCCATTTTTGAGTCATATTTGATGAATGAAGATGAAGGGAAGCCTTGGAAAAATTTTAGAACTCATGGAAAGTGATTTGGTGCCTTAGGTTCCATAATATAACCTAAAGAAGCAATATGGTGCTAGGCCTTTTGTCTTAATAATATGATGACTCTAAGAGGCTTAAAAGGGGTCAAGAATCATATTTGATAAGAAAGAATGAGGCCTAGAAATCATTTGAGGGGTGTTGCTTCATTAGGTGCATTTATGGATTATAATGGAGCCTATAGAGCAATCTAGTATCTAAGCAAGTTGTATGACCTTAAAGTTTGTTTCATGAACCTAATTGGCTCCCATAAATTGTATCTATGCCAAGAGAAACCATCTCCACCAAATTGTGGGTGTGTGGCCAAAAGAGGAGGATTGAAAGCTAAGGAAAAAGTGTGTGCTTGTATACAAGGTAGCTCTCTCCACCTTCTCTCATGGATGAATGTATGTCTAGCTTGTTTTGAATGTGTGTATGTATATTTTCAAGCTTTGGAAAGTATGTTAGCATGCCTTTACATGTCATGATCCTTGATGCTATGTTATGTCTTAAATGAATCCATGATCTTTGTATGAGTTTACTTGAGTGCGGAGAGGCCAAGAACTCTTCCCTTAGGTGAGGATGAGCCAAGAACCCTCGAGCTTAGTTGAGACAAAGCAAAGAGTCTCCCAAAAGCAAAGTGGGTTCCCAAGAGTATGGTTGAGTCCAAAATGCTCAAGAATGGGTGAGGCAAGTCCAAAATCTATGAGGAGAAGTGTGAGGCCAATCCAAACACTTAGTGAGCTCTTGAATGATTTGTATGAGTTTTTCACATGCCAAGTCTGCTTTAAAATGTCCATGGCTTTTATTTCCTCCATGCATACATTTGTAAAGCTTGCTTTGCACATGTTATGTGTGATTGAATGGGAGATGAGCTATTGGAATTCTTTGAATCTCATCCCCTCCTCTCCAATGATCCAACATGCTAGGTGGACCAAGTACTTATGGTGAAGGGAGCCAACAACCATAAAGAGCAAGGATTAATAAGCTTATGTATTATTTTGCCTATTTTGGAACCATAATGATGGTTCATAGTATATACGATGTCACATACGTACCATGAACCTTGAGACATGTGTAAATATACTATTATGTGATGTTTAGATGTATGAAAATGATATATGATCTATAGCACTTATTTTGAGTATGGAAGGCCAAAGTGTGCAATATGGGATTTTGATGAATGTATGCATAAGTGTGGGTTGAATGGCCAAAATGAGATAATGAGATTTGGGACCATTTGGGCAGCTCACTTAAGTCTCAAATATACTTTTGGACTTGCTCAAAAGGTGCCACAACTAAGGAAAGGCCATTTGGCAAATTTGGTACCTCATATGGAGTTAAATTTGACCATAATGGAACCCTACATCACTTTTTAGCCAAATGAGTTACTTTTGATCTGAGATTTAGCATGCAATTATGTCTCATTGAGAGCTTTCTGGGAAGCTAAAGATCATAATTTTTGGAGGTCTACAGAATATTTGAGGATTTTTCAAAGTTGGCAAAATTCATATTTCTGGTTTGCTGCACTATTCATTTGGTCCGAAATTGTTTTTTGTTACCCAAAATTCAAATGATGTCCAATTGCCACAAAATTTTGTACAGAGAAACTAGATAATCATAGTGACGCATGTCAACTAGAAGAACCTCATTTGGAGGTCTAGAGAGGGAGATATGAATTTTTGAAGTTTCTACCCAGTATCAATAACCTAGCCTGACTAGAAGTACTGTTCCATCAATTTCTGAGATATGGGCTTAATGAAATGATCTAGAGATATTTTTTTACTCTATTTAACATCCACCGCTTTCGATAGTGGTATCATTTGAATGGATTGGATTTCTATGGAATTAATTGCACAATTTTGAAGTTCATATCAGTAAACTGTGATAGCATTAGAACCCAGTCCGACCTCTGGACTATTTCATGTGTCAAAAGCTATGTGTGTGGGATGTTATGATTTGTACATATTTTTATCATGAAGTAGACATCCCAAGCTTTCTAGAATGACCAAGATTACATGTTTTTAATTTTCTAAATTTAGTTAAGATTTTCCAAAGTTTGTGACAAAAAAGAGGAAATCCTAGCCGAAAATGCAAACATGGATTTCACATGCTCCTTTGCTTCCACGATTTGTAGGCCAAATTTGATGGTGGAAATGAGTTATATTCATGTGTTTAAGTATGAGAAAGTGATAGATGCTTTCATATGGCCTATGGAACTCCGAAAGAAAAATTTTACTTGTAGAGAAATGCATTTTTATTCATAACTCCCTATGCCACTATATTGTTTCCATAGAACAAACATAAGATGAGGCATGGGAATTGTATGAATTAAGTCCTAGAAGTATGGTGTTACAAGCCACATACTAAAGGGATTACAACCATGTACAGAAGAAGCAAGGAACAAAACGTGATAAGGCTTAGGACTAGAAGAAAAGAACCATGCATGGAAGTATATCAAGGAGCTGACATGGGAAATTAGCTACGGGTTGAATGGGTTTTGGTTTAAATGGGAAAGAGCATTGAGTTGAAAGGAGCTTGGGATCTCTCATGTAAACTACACAAGCTGAATGAAGGAAACATGAGACAGCCACGGTTTGAAAGACTGAACAGTAGCAAGAAACATAGCTCTCATACACATTGGACCACTTATGCATGGGGAGAACAAACATCACCAGTTTTAATGCAACGACAGGAGAAGGAGTTTCGTATTAACACACACACAACAGTTGGATATAATGTGATATGGGAAACTCATGGAAAAGGAAAAATGTAAAGAAGCATGAGGCTAGAACAGAGTAAGAATGAATGTGTAAAAGAAAAATAAATGCTAACTCCATGCGGGTTGGTGTGGAAGATTTAAATGAGCACCTGAGCAGCGTCAATTGGAAGCACATGATGAGATTAAGAAAAGAATGGGAGGACGCCATCCATTTGGAATTTTTTTCATCATCATTCATTCATCATCCAGGCGCTACACTCCATTCACAATCCATCCTCTCCATGCCATTTTCTCTTCCATTCTCCATCTCCATCTCACCACCATGAAGCATTAATCCACCTCTGTGACTAGCTTGGAAGAAGATTCTTGGTGGAAGCTTGAATCCATTGATTAGAAAGGGATTTTTGGCTAAGATTCTCTCATCTCTTTCTACACTTTTCTCTTTCTTGTATTTTCTTGGTTAAGATTGTATTTGATTGGGGATTTATGTTGTTTATAATTAGTAGCTGGTTAGACACTAATTAGCAGATTATTTTTGTTGATTAATTGATTGAATCAAGTGCTGAATTGTTCGAATTCCTACAATTATCCATGTATGCACTCAAGGTGTTTAATGAAATGCATGTGAGAGGTTGAGTACTTAAATGTTTGATTTAAGGATTCCTTGGAGTTTAATTGATTAATTGAATTACCTATAGTGATGATTTAGAGGCTAATTAATCAGTTAATCAATCAAATTGAGTGTTCATTGATCTTAAATATAAGTATTGATGATTTAATGTGGGATTAAGGTTTCAATTTAATATTAGGTTGTTAATATCTTGATTCTTGTGTGGTAATTCAAGATACATTTGTCGTGAACACAATTATGGACTCTTAGATCAGAATCAATTACAATTGGATTAGGATAAGGATAGTGGATATCAAGGGACGAATCCAAAGCTAGTCACAAGACTATCATTCACCCATAATTCATACAATTAGGTAGTAATTAGGAATTTTATTTCAATTTCAATTTACTTAGTTTAATTAGATCAAAACACCCCCTTAATTAGATAGTTCTAGGATCTTTTAACATTTAGAAAACCCAATTGAACATTGAACTCCATTTCTAAGAGAGATGACCGAGGTTGTGCCATTAAATACATATTTAGTCCAACGTAGTTTTATTTTGAGGGCTCTGCGACGAGCCTCTCACCTCTATTCTCATAATCATGCCATACATAATACATGACAATAAAGCTATTGATAGTGGAATCAAACTTTACCTTTAATATTAGCAGGCAAATCTTTTCTTTAACCACAAACATGCTCATCATTCCATGATGACTGTATCTCAAGCACTGGTGCACAAGGGTACCAATTATTCTCTTCTTAAGTGGATCCATATAATTAAGATCTCCTCTTTACCTTTCCAATAGAAAGTCTACTCAATCTAGCTTGATGCCAATTTGGTGGTCAAAACGCATCAAATCGATGATAAGTGGCATGCCCGCATACCTTTAACATCGAAGCGTTGGAAAATGAGCATGTCCCACATGCTGCTAATGTAACACCATATTCATTTATCTCATCTCATGTCATTTCTAAGCATAGTTCCTTGAATAACATAAGCTTCCAAGAAAATGGTATTAAAATATTAGATTATTTTTGTGTTACATCGTGAATAAAATTTTCATTTCATGTTCCATGGATCATATGAACTCATCCATCTCATTCTCCTATTTAAATAAATAAGTCAAACTCCAAAATATCTTAAAAAGTGGCAAACAACTTGAGCTCATGAACTATATACATAAAAATTACATGTGCAGCCTCAAGTTCATGGGCTAGCTTTCTGTCATGATCTTTGAAAAGTCATAACTAATGCTAGAAAAATTGAAATCAAGCAAACTATACCATTCTAGAAAGCTATAGATGTCTAATTTATGCTAAAAATAAGTATAGACCATAACAGGGACATCTAACCACTAGAAATTGATGGAATATTAACTAAGCTCGCTTGGCACTATTGGTACTATCATAGGACTTTAAAAATTTATATCTCCATACTCAGACATCCAACTAGGGTGATCTTAGGAGCCATAGAAATCTTCTAGTTTATATCTATAAAATTTCATGAGCATTGGATACCATTTGGCCCTTGAATGATAGAGGAGAAGAAATTGACCATATAAGCAATAACTATACCAGAACAGCTGAAATTTGGCAACTTTGGAAATTCATAATTAATTCCACAGAGTTTTAAAAAATCTGGTCTTTAGCTTCCCAAAAAATTCTAGATGAAAATGTATGCCAAATTTCATAGGAAAATTCATTCATTTGGTCAAATCTTGACATTGGGTTCCAAAATGACCAATTTCTTGCTTCCTAATGGTCTCAAATGGTCCAATTTTGCTCTCAAGGCTTTCATGCCTACTTGAGCACCTGGGAGGGCACCAAAATAGTCTATAAAAATTGTCTCAAAGGTATACAAATCTAGATTTCACAAACTCCCTCATCCAGCCCAAGATATACACAAGAACATACAAGCCTCATCTTGCCATTCAACGTCAAAATCATGTAATATCATTCATATAACTCTAGTTCTCATACATATATAATATGTCCATACATTTACATGTGTTCATAAGCTTATACATCAAATACAACATTGGATTACATCTTATGCCACTCATATGGCAACAAAGTAAGCAAAATAACACACTTTCTTGTCAATCTCTCTTCGTCAAGCTTGGTGGCTTCCATTCTTTGGCTCACTTGGTCCACCTAGACATGTTAGATAATGGGGAGGAAGGGAAGAGATTCTAAGAATCCCAATAGCTCTTCTCCCTTTCAACCATATGTAAAGGATGCAAATACAAGTCTAAAAGTGCATGCATGAATAACATGGAATGCAAAATCATTCATGGACATTTCTTGCACTCAAGAGGTCATACAAAGCATACATAGGCTTGTCAAACAAGTGGTTTAGCCTCACCCATTCTCTTTGGGGATTTTGGACTTACCTCACCTATTTTCTTAAGGGACTTTTGACTAAGCCTCACGCTTTAGAGACTTTTGGCTTTGTCTCACCCATTCTTGGGGGTTTTTGGCTCATCCTCACCATTGCTAGGGGACTTTTGGCTTCACCACACTCAAGCAAACCAAAACATGTTCATAAAGGATCATTCAAGTATATAACAAAGTTTCAGGGTACCATGGCATATAGATACATGCTAAAACCTCTTTCATAGCTTAAAACAAACATACACATATTCAAAGACAAGATAAACATCCATTCATGCATGAGAGAAAGAAGAGAGAGCTACTTTGAAGCAAGAGTGATAAGTGCTAATTTTCATATATTTTTATCCACATTTATTATTATTTTTAATGATTAATTTGAGCTTAAATGGATTTATTATGCAATATTTGAATTTGTGGTTAATTTTGGAAAATAATACAATTTTGAATTAATTAGGAGAATTTTTGGATTTAAATTGCTAAGATTTTATTCTCCAAAATTCTTTGATGATTAAATATTTTCAATCTTTAAAACACTTTTTAATTTTGTGCAGAATTTTCTTTTGGGCAAATGAATTGAAAAATTAAAATGAATTAAGGGAAAAGATTGGATGATAATTCTGTTTTTATTAATTTCTGATAATGGCAATATTGTAAATAATATATTAGGTTTTTATATTTGTTTGGTTTTCTTGGGCAGAAAAACGCAACAGTAGGTTAGGAAAGAAATCACGTGGAGTGCTGGAACACAAAACACGTGGGAGGCAGCATCAAAGGAAGCTAGAAGAGAAGCCACGAGTTCCAGCAGCTCAGAACACTCATACACACAGCAAAAGAAGCTGCAGCGCCAATGCAAAAGGAATGAAGCATGGGCAACAGATGTTACTTGGAAGGAAATAGATTTGGAAGCAACGAGCAGATGGAAGAAGTCTCGAGCTTTGGTGGAATGAGGGATTTGAGAAAGAGCTAGCCACGGGTTCTAGCTAAGGAGCTGCATGAAGCTAAGGTACAAAGCATGTTCACATAGAGAACATGCAGGAGCTATGTAAAAAAGCTGCAGAATGAAAGAAGAGAGCATGACGGGTTTTGAAGGAAACTATAGCAGTAGAAATAAAGGAAGAAGCCTCTGTTTTTGATAGGCAGAACGTGAAAAGAAAAACTGGCTGAATAGTGATGCGTTGAGCAACAAGAGATGAAAAGAAGCTTGAAAGGAGCTTGCATGGACGAAACACGAAGAGAAAGAGCCACGAGTTGGAACTGGAAGCAGAACATGAAGAAGCAATGGGTCCAAAAGAATAAAATGGGAATGATAAAGGAAGCTTGAAGATAGAATTTTGAGCTTGAGAGGAAGCTCACAAGAGAAGATGAACATGGAAGAATGTAAGTTCTGGTTGAGAAGCAAGAAGCTACGTCTTTAGCTCTAAAAAAGCGAGCTGAACGAGAAGAATGTACAGCAGCTGAAGGGAACGAAGGCGATGGAGCTGACGTGATTGCTAAAATGGCTACAGCAGAAAAGAACAGAGCAAGATATGGAATGAGTAAGAGAAGCAGCCAACGTTGTGCCTGGGAACAGAAGCATGGAGAAAACAAATGAAGACGTAGGGCTGATACAAAAGGAACAAAGAAAAGAAGAAGGAAGCAACGAGTTAGTGAGCAGAAAGAAATAATAATAAGCTTCGAGCTTGCATGGGACGTGAAAAACTAATGAGGCAGCAGCAGAAACAAAGCCACGGTCTGGTGCCTTGAGCAGATCACGTGGGAGAAGATTACTATATTCAATGGAGCCTACTTTATATATATACATGAAGAAGCTACGGGCTGCACGTGATTCATTGAGAAAAAAAGGCACTGGAGCTGAGGAAAGAAACGTGACTTCAGCACAAAGAGGTTGAGTTGCACGAAGGAGGCTGCATGTGAGCACGAGGAATCATTAAAAGAATTCACGCCTCTGATCCATTCGCACAGTCCAGCACATTCACGCCTCTATAATTTAGGAAATCCTCGCCTATATATAGATTCATTCACTCATTCAAGAAGGAGGTGTGGTTTCCAAACGAGGAGAGGAGACGTAGAACAGAAGAGAGTGGAAGGAAGAAGCGCCTGGGACGTGCAGAACGTGAGAACAATCCAGGGAACATTCTTTCATCAATCCATCCATGACTGCTGCTAATTTCATCAACTCTCCTCCAATTAAAATCTCCATGGCAGCTTGAATTAACCATGGTGGCTGGCTGAAGTTTGGAAACTCCCAAATGAAGATTTGAGCCCCATATTTTCTCATCAATTTGGATAAATACTCCTTGCTATATCTTTTAAATTCCAGTATTAAATCTTTTATAAATTTGACTAGGTTTAGTTGATTGATTTAGGAATTTAGTTGCTAAAAATTATCGGATTAGTTTGTTTTATGAATTGAATTTGATTTTGGAATTTTAATTATGATCATCAAATGTTTACAAAAAAAAATTCCAGAATTCATGCTGTGCAAATTACTTTCAAATTCCTCTTGATCTTGGGTTAATTGATGCAATGGTTGTTGGATTAATTAACTAGAATTTTTGTGCAATTAATTGTTTGAGGAATTAATTAATCTAATTGGTTAATTAGTATCTTAAGTGAATTGTGCAGTAGATTCTATTAATCAATTAAAATTGGTTAAAGTGTGTTCTTGTTCTTAATTCAATTAATTAGTTGTTCAAGGTTTCTTGTGGTTGCAAATTCCTTGTATAATTAATAAATTGAACCTTGGATGATTATTCAAGAATCTTTATAGAGAATGCACTAAAGAGCAAGGAATTAATTCCAAATTTGGTAAACTAAACCAAGGGCAAGGATAATTGAATTCTAGGGAGTCCAATGCAAAGCTAGCTACCATATTCTCTTAATTGTTCACCTCATTTAGTTTTAAGTTCTTTTGATTTTTGTCAATCAAATTTAGTTCAATTAAATTCTAGTACTTCAACTCCCAAAATAAGTTTCAAGTAGCAATACTTAGAATACCCCTTCCATAAACAAATTGAGGCATAAACTCCAAGGGAGATGACCTAGGATTGCACCATTAACTATAAAATTTATTTTGCTTCCTAGTTTTATTTGAGATTATGCGACATACTCGTCAAATTTGGCGCCGTTGCCGGGGAGTTTAGTTTCTTATTTGTTTGGAAGGCTTTCTTAGTATTTAATTGCCCTGTTTTTGCTTTGTTTTTGTCCTATTTTCCCTTGTTTTGAATTTGGAATTGGATCATTCGGTTGTTTAATCTGATTTTGCTGCTTGCTGGAATTTTTGTTTGAAATATCTAGAAAATTCTCAAACTTTATTTTCCAAGGTTTTTGGATATTTTAACCAAAAATAATAGCAAAGCTATTTGGTACACCATTTTTTAGCCAAATTCCAACGTTTTAAGCACTTTTTCTAATTTTTTAGTATTTTCTCAATTTTTCTAATTTTTCTAGATTTATTGTTTTAATTTTTATTTGTTGATTTCTTGTGTTCCTTCTTAGTTTTTGCTTGTCTAATTGGTTTATGACAAGGAGCTCTGGTAAAAAATTAATTGATTTGGATCCAAAAATGGAAAAAACCTTTAGAAGACAAGTAAGGAATAAGAAGAACAAAGAAAGTGTAGGAATTAGTAGTTCTGTTTCTTCTGCTTTTGATTGTGCGCAAGGAGTTGATTGTGTACTTCAATTTGCTGGTGATAATATGGCTGAACAAGATCATATGAATGCTAACATGAATATGCTTGTTCAGGTTAACTTGAATGTGAATGCCAATGTAAATGATAACATACATGCCAGAACCATTAGAGAATTGATAGCTCCTAATGTGCATTATCAAAATCTCTGTATACAATATCCAGAATTAGATTCAAATTTTGAGCTTAAATCTGGTTTGATTCACTTACTTCTTAAATTTCATGGACTTGCAGGAGACGAACCTCACAAACATCTGAAGGAATTTCACGTTGTTTGCTCTACAATGAAGACACAGGGAGTCTCAGAGGAACAAATTAAACTCAGAGCGTTTCCTTTTTCCCTGGATGGTTTAGCTAAAAACTGGTTGTACTATTTACCTCCTGGTGCCATTACTTCTTGGGACCAACTGAAGAGGCTATTTTTGGAGAAATTCTTTCCTGCGTCTCGCACTGCATCAATAAGCAAGGAAATATGTGGGATCAGACAGAATAGTGGAGAAACTTTATATGAATATTGGGAAAGATTTAAGAGGTTGCTGGCTAGTTGTCCTCACCATCAAATCTTTGATCAGTTACTTATACAATACTTCTATGAGGGGCTATTGAACATGGACAGAAACATGATTGATGCTGCCTCTGGCAGAGCCTTAGGTGATCTGACACCTACAAGGGCCTGGTAGTTGATTGATAAGATGGATCAGAATGCTCAGCAGTTTAGATCCAGATCAATGCAAATAGTAAGAGGAGTCAGTGAATTGTATGCTCCAGACTATGGTCAGAGACTTGAGAGCAAGATTGATGTAATGTCTTCTGTGCTCCAACGGCTTGCTTTAGATCGGCAACAGCCACAGTCATCCTCTATGTGACACCTTAACCTCTAACTCATACCCAACGTGCCCTTTAGCCCATATGGGCAATGCGGAACTCATAAGGGAGACACTTTCTCTACCTTATGCTTACTCTTATATGGCACTATGTGTGGGTAGAGCTCCACTTTGAAGTAATATGGACCGGTTGAGCTCTCTCTCTAATTCCTGATGCTCAATTCATCTCTTGAGACTTGTTTCAATCCCTACTATATGCTTAGAACTCATGGAAAGCAAAAAGGGATTGGAGACATGCATTTTCGCTAGTGGCAGATTTTGCCTCTTTTCTGGGCTAACTTTGGAAATTCATAACTAAATGCAGAAAAATCGTATCTGCATGATCTGGGTCATTCTAGAAAGCTTGAGACGTCTATTTCATGCTAAAAATACTTAGAAGTCTCAATCTCTCACTCATTCTGCGTTTGACATCGAAATAGCTCACTGGTCAGAGGGGGCTTCTTTGCTGTCACAGTTTACTGATATGGACTTTGAAAATGTCTAACTAATTCCACAAAAATCCAATGCTCATAAACTCTATCTCTATGGAAAGATGTGGATGTTAGCTAGAGGAGAAAAATCTCTCCAGATCAGTTCACCTAGCCAATTTCCCGGAAACCGATGAAACAGTACCTCGGGTCTGGTTGGGTGTCTGATTCTGGGAAGGAACTTCGAAATTGCATAACTCACTCTCTGGACCTCTAAATGAGGTGCTTCCAGTTCCTACAAGTCACTGTGACCATCTAGTTTCTGTGTATAAAATTTCGTAGCCATTGGACTACGTTTGCCCCTCGGATGACATGATTTCAAAACTGACCAAATGAACAGTGATTTTCTAAAATCCGAATTTCTGATGTCAACTTTGAATGCTCATAGAAAATGCTATAGACCTCTAAATGACATGAACTCTAGCTTCCCAGAAAGCTCTAATCATAATCTAGCTACATGTCAAATCTCATAGCAAGAAGAGGTCATATGGCTACGCTATGACATCATGTGCAAAATGGCCCTTTCTTGGCCAAAAGTGTGGCTAATGGGGTCCAATCTTAAGTTTTCTACTTCTATGACTCTTTGAGCACATGAGAAAGCGTCTATAGGAGCTATCAATCATGCCTCAAGTGTCTAATAACTTAGATTGGGGAAACTCACTACTCCATGCCCACTTATGCACCCATATAAACTATACTACTTTGAGCATTTCATATCAAAAGTTACTTTCTCATTCTTCATAAACCTCATTCTCATACATTCAACATTCATATATACATTATCTTGCAACATTTGTACATGCTACATCATATACATCATTTACATCTCATGTACAAGTTACATATACAATGTAGTACAAAACTATACACTTTTCTTCATCTCTATCCCTAGCCTCATGCTTGTTGGTGGTTGCTCCCATCTCTTATCTCACTTGGGCCACCTGGCATGGTTGGATGGTGGAGAGGGGGGTGAGATTCGGAGAATCTCAGTAGTTCAACTCTCATTCAAACATACATATATTCCATGCAACAAGTCTCATTATGCATGTATGGCATGTTAGCATATAAAACATGATGAAAAACATTTAAAACATATGAAATGGCCATGGATAACATTCATGAGCTCGCTGAGTACTTGGATCGGCCTCATCGGCCTCACCCCTTCCCTTATGGCTTTTGGATTTGTCTTCCCATACTTTAGAGGTATTTAGACTCACCCTTACTCTTTAGGAGTCAACCTCCCTTTTGGGAGACATGGCTCAACCAACTTAGGGCTTCGGCTCATCCTCACCTTGGCTTCAGGGTTATTGGCTTTTCCATTTCCTCAAGCAAACCAATCAAGCATTTAAAACATCATCTCAATCATATCACATAATCATGCTAACACACTTCTCATAGCTCATCTCATTCATACACACAAGCAAGACAATGTAAACACACAATTATGCATGAGAGAAAGTGGAGAGAACTACCTTTGCTAGCTATTCTCAATTTGCTCTGACACTTGACTCCTCCCTTGTTGGTTTTCGCAACAACTTCTAGATGGGAGAGTTTCCTCTTGAGCCTAACCACACAAAAGCATGGCATTAATACCTTATACTCAATTCTTAAGCTAGGGATCTCTTCTAATTGGCTCTACTGAGCTTCTCACTCTAGGTCTTTCCTCATTCTAAGGCCCATGAGCTATCCCTCTCTTTTCTCAACTCTTAAGAAAGGGGAAAAGCAAGAAAGAGAAGACTATCTACTTCTAATCTCTCTCAAGAATGGTTTCCCACTCTCTCTCCTCTGAACCAGACTCAACCCTAACCATTTTCTACCATTTAAACCGTGAAAAGGAGGGAAAAAGGGGAGAAGGCAACTTACTAAGAGGAAGCTATGAAAATTCATACCTTTCTTGTGCTTTCCTCTTCTCTTCAGCTTCTCACTCTCTCCTCCGCCCTTTTCTCTCTCCTAAGACGAGTTAGAGTCGGTTAGAAGAAGAAAGAAGAGATTTGGAAGCTTTTAAAAAGTCAAATTCTCTTTTTCTCGCTTTTCTGGACCGCTCTCGCTATAGCGAGTTAGTGACCTCGCTACGGCGAGCTCGTGTCTGTCCCAGACTTCTACCTTCGCTATGGCGTCGCTACGGCGAGATCGTGTTTGTTCCAGACCTCTGCCTTCGCTATAGCGCCGCTATGGCGAGCAACTCCCTGGTCTCTATATGGAATGCCATACTCGCTATAGCTAGGAACAATTTCGCTACGGCCAGCAACTCACTGGTCTCTATATGGAATGCCGCACTCGCTATAGCTAGGAACATATTCGCTACGGCGAAGAGGCATTCTCGCTATGGCGATTCCATATCTCGCTATGGCGAGAAGACTTAGAAAATTCTCAGCTCTTCGAAAATTTTCCAGCTTCTCTTTCCCTTCCTTTTTCTCACTTCTTTTTCTCTTTTCTTTTTCTGGGTTATTACATTCTACCCTCCTTATAAAAATTTCGTCCCCGAAATTTAAACAACATACCTCATGGGAAGAGTTCCGGATGCTTCTTCCTCATATCCTCCTCCAATTCCCATGTGGCTTCTTTGGGTGACAAACCTTTCCAAACCACTTTCACCAACGGTATCGTCTTATGCCGTAACTGCTTGAGTCTAGCATCTACGATCCGTTCTGGCGATACTATATAAGATAGATTCTCCTGTAACTGCACATTCTCATATTCTATGACATGTGAGGGGTCGGGCTGGTACTTTTTCAATTGGGAAACATGGAAAACATTATGAACTTGGCTTATATTTGGAGGAAGAGCTAGTCTGTATGCCACAGGTCCTACTTTATCTAGAATCTGGAAAGGACCTATGTACTTGGGACTGAGCTTCTTACTTTTAATGGACCGACCTATTCTTGTGAGTGGAGATACCTTAATGAAAACATGATCTCCGACCTCAAACTCTAACGGCCTCCTACGTTTATCTGCATAGCTTTTCTGTCTACTCTGGGCCGTCAAAAGTTTCCTTCTGATGGTTTCTATTTGTCTAGAGGTCTGATCCACCAATTCTGGGCCTATAAGGCTCCGCTCTCCCAGCTCAACCCAACACATTGGGGACCTACACTTCCTCTCATACAATGCCTCATACGGTGCCATCTGTATACTAACATGATAACTATTATTGTAGGCAAACTCTGCTAAAGGCAAGTATGTATCCCAGTTCCCTTTCAATTCTAGTACACATGCCCTCAACATGTCTTCTAGGGTTTGGATGGTTCTTTCTGTCTGTCCATCTGTCTGAGGGTGGTAGGCTGTGCTAAATCTGAGTCTAGTGCCTAGAGCATCTTGTAATGATCTCCAGAAATTCGATGTGAATCTGGGATCTCTATCTGAGACTATGCTCTTGGGCACACCATGCAGTCTAACTATCTCCCTGATGTACAGCTGGGCTAACTTGTCTAGGGTATAAGTGGCTTTCATAGGTAAAAAGTGCGCTGACTTTGTTAACCTATCCATTATCACCCATATTGCATCATAGCTCGATAATGTCCTGGGCAAACCCATGACAAAATCCATAGCTATGCTATCCCATTTCCACTCCGGGATATCTAGAGGCTGAAGTAACCCTGCTGGTTTCTGATGCTCTATTTTCACCTTTTGACATACTAAATATCGGGAGACATAGTCTGCTATGCCTGCTTTCATCCCGGGCCACCAGAACATTCTTTTCAAATCCTGGTACATTTTATTGCTACCCCGGATGAATAGTGTACTTACTCTTATATGCCTCATCTAGAATTTTCTCCTTGATCTCAGTGTTCCTAGGCACATACAGCCTATCCCTGTACCTCACTATATCATCCTCAGACAGAGTGAACTCTTGAACATTTCCTTGGGTCATCTGAACTCTAACTTTCTTTACATGATCATCTAACCGCTGTGCCTCTTTTATCTGATCTCTCAGGTCACTTTCTATTCGGGTTTCACTCATTACTAACTTTCCCGAATACACCCTGCAGGAGAGACTCATGTCTCTGAAGCTCTCAATCAATTCCTGCTCTCGGATCATCATACAGGCCACGTGTATGGATTTTCTACTTAGGGCATCAGCTACCACATTAGCCTTACCTGGATGGTATTTCAATGTAAACTCATAATCTTTCAGAAATTCTAACCATCTTCTTTGCCTCATATTCAACTCTTTCTGCTCAAAGAGGTACTTAAGACTCTTGTGGTCGCTATACACTTCTATTGCTGCCCCATATAAGTAGTGTCTCCATATCTTTAGAGCGAATACCACTGCGGCTAACTCTAGGTCGTGTGTGGGGTAGTTTTCCTCATGAGGCTTTAACTGTCTGGAAGCATAAGCTACCACTTGGCCTTTCTGCATGAGTACGCATCCTAACCCTTTCTTAGAGGCATCACTGTATACTGTAAAACTCTCTCTCGGGTCAGGGAGTACTAAAACTGGTGCCGTGGTCAACTTGTGCTTCAACTCTTGAAAACTACTCTCACATTTCTCATTCCACACAAACGACACGCCCTTTCTAGTAAGCCGGGTCAATGGCATTGCTATTTGAGAAAAGCCTTGAATGAACCTTCTATAGTACCCTGCTAAACCTAGAAAGCTCCTGATCTCTGTCACTGTCCTAGGTCTCTCCCACTGTAATACTGCCTCCACCTTATGGGGATCTACTGCGACCCCTACCTGGGAGATCACATGACCCAGAAACTGAACTTCAGTGAGCCAGAAATCGCATTTGCTAAGTTTAGCGTACAACTGTCTTTCTCTTAAGGTCTCCAAGACTAATCTCAAATGCTGCTCATGTTCCTCTCCACTTTTCGAGTAGATGAGGATGTCATCTATGAAGACTACTACAAACCTATCTAAATATGGCCTGAAAATTCTATTCATGTAATCCATAAAAATTGCAGGTGCATTCGTTAACCCGAAGGGCATAACCAGGAATTCATAATGCCCATATCTGGTTCTAAAAGCTGTCTTGGGAATATCATCTGCTTTTACTCTAAGCTGGTGATATCCCGACCTGAGGTCTATCTTGGAAAATACTGACGCTCCTGCTAACTGATCTAGGAGGTCATCTATGCGAGGGAGAGGGTACTTGTTCTTAATGGTAATCTTATTGAGTTCCCTGTAGTCTATACATAATCTAAGGCTCCCGTCCTTCTTCTTTACAAATAGAACTGGGGCTCCCCATGGTGAGACACTAGGTCTGATGAAACCCTTTTCTAAGAGTTCCTCTATCTGCTTCTTGAGTTCTGCTAGCTCAGTGGGGGCCATTCTATAAGGGGCCTTAGACACTGGACTTGCCCCAGGTACGATTTCTATGGGAAACTCGACCTCTCTCTCTGGGGGCAATCCACTCATCTCTTTAGGGAATACTTATGGGAATTCCCTTACTACTGGGATCTCATCTATACCCTCTTCTACCTCAGCCTGAACTGAAAAGAAGACCAAATATCCCTGACACCCATGCCCTAGAGATCTCTCTGCTTGGGAAGTGGTCATGACAGATAACTCAGCCCTAGTACTGGGCACAGTCCCGCATTCAGGTAAAGTAACACATTTGTGGCTACAGTCTAGTGTGGCATTATTGGTAGACATCCAGTTCATACCAATGATCACATCTATTTCAATGAAGGGCATGCATATCAAATCAAGGGTGGTCAGGCAATGATTAAACTGGATCACACAATTCAAGCAAGCATGTGAAGTGATGGCTCGGTTTCCAGTAGGGGTAGATACATGCAACTCATATGGCAATGTATGCATACTCAGACCCGACCTCTTAACACAGTCATATGATATGAAAGAATGGCTAGCGCCCGAATCAAATAAGGCAGTTACTGAAAAATCATTTATCTTAATAATACCTTGAATCAGACTCGGGGATTGACTAGCCTCTTGCTGTGATAGGGCAAACACTCTACCCTGGGTCTGTGGTCTGGGAGGAGGAGCCATCTCTCTCTGCTGTGTGATCGGTAGAGGGGCTTGTGGGGGAGCTTGCATGCAGTCTCTGGCTATGTGCCCCGGCCTGCCACATCGATAGCATACATTCTGCCCCGCATAACACGGTCTGGTGCCATGATTCCTGCCACACTGGGGACATGTGAGAGGTGGAGCGCTGCCTCTACTAGACTGAGTCTTCTTCTTCTTCCCTCTTTGGTTCCACTGACTCTTTCCACCTCTACGGCTTGTCACTGCCGGCTGGGAATCATCTCTAGATCTCTTAGGCTGAGGGAGGGGAAGTAATGATCTGGCGCTGGAGGTAGGTTGCATCATCCTGAGATTCGTTTCTGTTACTCTGCATACTTCTACTAGGGTATGGAAGTGCCTGATTCTTTGTGGCACTACCCTGTCTCGGATCTCAGGGAGCAAACCCTTCTCTAGCCTATCTGCCCTCCATTTCTCATCATCATGTCTCTGTAGGTACGAGGAATATCTAGAGAGCTCGATGAACTTCGCTACATATTGGTCCACTGACATCCCCGGTATCTGTCTCAGCAGAATGAACTCTGACTCCTTCTCATCTCTGATGGAGTCGGGGAAATACTTCTCGTGGAATGCCTCGAGGAATGCCTCCCACGTGATCGGGACGTTCCTCGCTCTCAGTATCGGTTCAGTGCCCTTCCACCAATATATTGCTTCCTTTCTTAACTGGAAGGCAGCCATCTTAGCCTTCTGCTCAGACGTGCACTCCATAACCTCGAAGATCTGCTCTAGTTCGATAATCCAGGCCTCGGCTCTATCTGCACTCATCTCACCATCAAAGGTGGGAGGCCCGAACTTTCTGAACTGGGTAACTACTTTTCTGATCGAGGGCTGCTGCTCAGCAGGAGGCATCTGAGCTGGTGGAACTGGGGCTACAGCCTGCATGTGTGGCTGTGCATCTGTAGGAGTCGCCCCTGAATGCTCAGGACGATCAGAGTGTGGAACTGGCTGAGGAGGGGGAGGTGTAGGGCCTTGGCTATCTCTCTCAGCAAGCCGTTCTTGTAGCTGCATGATAACAGCTTGCTGCTGATCCAGGCGAGCCACTATACTCTGTAAGGCTCCAGCAACTGGATCGCTAGGCCCGGCCTCATCTGCCTGAGCCGCTCTGGAAGGCCTACCTCTTCCTCTACCTCTACTTTGGCGAGTGTCTACCATCTTTCTGAAACATATAACATGACTTAGCATACATAAAAGGGACACATGCCACTTTCATACACTCAATCATCCATAGCAAGCTCATAAACATCTTGGCAACGCACAAACATATGCTACAATCCACAATGAAAGCCTGAACCTTACTGCTCTCATACTACGTCTTACCATCAAAGCCTGAAACATTTGTTCTGATGTTCTAACTTATCATGAAAGCCTGAAACTTTTGCTCTGATACCACCAAATGTGACACCTTAACCTCTAACTCATACCCAACGTGCCCTTTAGCCCATATGGGCAATGCGGAACTCATAAGGGAGACACTTTCTCTACCTTATGCTTACTCTTATATGGCACTATGTGTGGGTAGAGCTCCACTTTGAAGTAATATGGACCGGTTGAGCTCTCTCTCTAATTCCTGATGCTCAATTCATCTCTTGAGACTTGTTTCAATCCCTACTATATGCTTAGAACTCATGGAAAGCAAAAAGGGATTGGAGACATGCATTTTCGCTAGTGGCAGATTTTGCCTCTTTTCTGGGCTAACTTTGGAAATTCATAACTAAATGCAGAAAAATCGTATCTGAATGATCTGGGTCATTCTAGAAATCTTGAGACATCTATTTCATGCTAAAAATACTTAGAAGTCTCAATCTCTCACTCATTCTGCGTTTGACATCGAAATAGCTCACTGGTCAGAGGGGGCTTCTTTGCTGTCACAGTTTACTGATATGGACTTTGAAAATGTCTAACTAATTCCACAAACATCCAATGCTCATAAACTCTATCTCTATGGAAAGATGTGGATGTTAGCTAGAGGATAAAAATCTCTCCAGATCAGTTCACCTAGCCAATTTCCCGGAAACCGATGAAACAGTACCTCGGGTCTGGTTGGGTGTCTGATTCTGGGCAGGAACTTCGAAATTGCATAACTCACTCTCTGGACCTCTAAATGAGGTGCTTCCAGTTCCTACAAGTCACTGTGACCATCTAGTTTCTGTGTATAAAATTTCGTAGCCATTGGACTACGTTTGCCCCTCGGATGACATGATTTCAAAACTGACCAAATGAACAGTGATTTTCTAAAATCCGAATTTCTGATGTCAACTTTGAATGCTCATAGAAAATGCTATAGACCTCTAAATGACATGAACTCTAGCTTCCCAGAAAGCTCTAATCATAATCTAGCTACATGTCAAATCTCATAGCAAGAAGAGGTCATATGGCTACGCTATGACATCATGTGCAAAATGGCCCTTTCTTGGCCAAAAGTGTGGCTAATGGGGTCCAATCTTAAGTTTTCTACTTCTATGACTCTTTGAGCACATGAGAAAGCGTCTATAGGAGCTATCAATCATGCCTCAAGTGTCTAATAACTTAGATTGGGGAAACTCACTACTCCATGCCCACTTATGCACCCATATAAACTATACTACTTTGAGCATTTCATATCAAAAGTTACTTTCTCATTCTTCATAAACCTCATTCTCATACATTCAACATTCATATATACATTATCTTGCAACATTTGTACATGCTACATCATATACATCATTTACATCTCATGTACAAGTTACATATACAATGTAGTACAAAACTATACACTTTTCTTCATCTCTATCCCTAGCCTCATGCTTGTTGGTGGTTGCTCCCATCTCTTATCTCACTTGGGCCACCTGGCATGGTTGGATGGTGGAGAGGGGGGTGAGATTCGGAGAATCTCAGTAGTTCAACTCTCATTCAAACATACATATATTGCATGCAACAAGTCTCATTATGCATGTATGGCATGTTAGCATATAAAACATGATGAAAAACATTTAAAACATATGAAATGGCCATGGATAACATTCATGAGCTCGCTGAGTACTTGGATCGGCCTCACCCCTTCCCTTATGGCTTTTGGATTTGCCTTCCCATACTTTAGAGGTATTTAGACTCACCCTTACTCTTTGGGAGTCAACCTCCCTTTTGGGAGACATGGCTCAACCAACTTAGGGCTTCGGCTCATCCTCACCTTGGCTTCAGGGTTATTGGCTTTTCCATTTCCTCAAGCAAACCAATCAAGCATTTAAAACATCATCTCAATCATATCACATAATCATGCTAACACACTTCTCATAGCTCATCTCATTCATACACACAAGCAAGACAATGTAAACACACAATTATGCATGAGAGAAAGTGGAGAGAACTACCTTTGCTAGCTATTCTCAATTTGCTCTGACACTTGACTCCTCCCTTGTTGGTTTTCGCAACAACTTCTAGATGGGAGAGTTTCCTCTTGAGCCTAACCACACAAAAGCATGGCATTAATACCTTATACTCAATTCTTAAGCTAGGGATCTCTTCTAATTGGCTCTACTGAGCTTCTCACTCTAGGTCTTTCCTCACTCTAAGGCCCATGAGCTATCCCTCTCTTTTCTCAACTCTTAAGAAAGGGGAAAAGCAAGAAAGAGAAGACTATCTACTTCTAATCTCTCTCAAGAATGGTTTCCCACTCTCTCTCCTCTGAACCAGACTCAACCCTAACCATTTTCTACCATTTAAACCGTGAAAAGGAGGGAAAAAGGGGAGAAGGCAACTTACTAAGAGGAAGCTATGAAAATTCATACCTTTCTTGTGCTTTCCTCTTCTCTTCAGCTTCTCACTCTCTCCTCCGCCCTTTTCTCTCTCCTAAGACGAGTTAGAGTCGGTTAGAAGAAGAAAGAAGAGATTTGGAAGCTTTTAAAAAGTCAAATTCTCTTTTTCTCGCTTTTCTGGACCGCTCTCGCTATAGCGAGTTAGTGACCTCGCTACGGCGAGCTCGTGTCTGTCCCAGACTTCTACCTTCGCTATGGCATCGCTACGGCGAGATCGTGTTTGTTCCAGACCTCTGCCTTCGCTATAGCGCCGCTATGGCGAGCAACTCCCTGGTCTCTATATGGAATGCCATACTCGCTATAGCTAGGAACAATTTCGCTACAGCCAGCAACTCACTGGTCTCTATATGGAATGCCGCACTCGCTATAGCTAGGAACATATTCGCTACGGCGAAGAGGCATTCTCGCTATGGCGATTCCATATCTCGCTATGGCGAGAAGACTTAGAAAATTCTCAGCTCTTCGAAAATTTTCCAGCTTCTCTTTCCCTTCCTTTTTCTCACTTCTTTTTCTCTTTTCTTTTTCTGGGTTATTACACTCTACACCCTCTCAGACTTGTACACCATAGTCCTACTCTACTCAGACACATTCTTATCCACAGTGCTATGCACCTAGGCAGACATCTACCTCTACTACCTTGGTGGGACCCCTGTGTGATATATGCTGTTTGGCCACACATGCTACTGATCAGTGCCCTATGTTAGAGGACAGAGTAGAGGCTTGTGCTGGGATGTATCCAATTAGGCCAATGCAACAAGGGTAGCAAAAATATGATCCCTATTCTAATACGTACAATCCAGGATGGAGGGATCACCTTAACCTGAGATACGGGGGAGGGCAACAGCAAAATAGATATAATATTGCGGGACCCAGTGCACAGCCTTCCCAACCTATTAGACAATTGGTTCTTATACAGGAGGAACCAAAGAAAGGAGATAATATGGGGGACCTAATGAAGCATCTTATGGAGAGTAATGCAAAACTCTCACAAGTGGTGCAGAATTTAGAAAGGAGGGTAGATACTCAATTAGGCCAATTTGCCACTTCTCTCAATGAGATAAAAGCCAAGGGTTAGGCCAGTTACCTTCTCAGACAATTGTCAATCCAAGGAATAGTAGCAATGTTAGTGCTATCACTCTTAGGAGTGGGAAAGAGGTTCAGGGATCCTCAGATATCATTACCATGGATAAATCGGCGTCATCAAAAACACACGTCGCACCAAATGAGCCTAACAAAGAAGAGGAGCCAAAGAAGATCTTACCTTTCCCACATAGACCTACCTTGGGAAAGAAGCAAATTGAAGCAGAAATGGAAAAAGAAATTCTTGAGACGTTCAAAAAGGTCGAGGTTAACATACCATTGTTGCAGGCAATCAAGACTATTCCTAAATATGCCAAGTTTCTCAAGGAAATATGTACCAACAAAAGGCGTCTAAGAGGGAATGAAAAAGTCAATTTTGGCAAGAATGTTTCAGCACTCATATAGCCAGCAATGCCCACTAAGTGTTAAGATCCGGGCACTTTTACAATCCCATGCACTATTAGGAATTTTGAATTTTCTGATGCTTTGATTGATCTTGGTGCTGCTATAAATGTTATGCCTAAATCTGTTTATTCATCTTTGCAGATGGGAGAGCTGAAACCTACAGAAGTGGTTGTGCAGTTAGCAAATAGGAGCATTGCCTATCCTTCAGGAGTATTAGAGGATGTTCTGGTTAAGGTAAAAGACTTGATTTTTCCAGCTAATTTTTATGTCCTTAATATGGAGGATGATAGATATAGATCTAGTGGACATGCCCCACTTATCTTAGGTAGACCTTTCTTAAAAACTACAAAGACAATTATAAATGTGCATGAGGGTACTCTTCAATTGGAGTTTGCTGGCAATGTGATACAATTTAATATATTTGATGCCATGAAACATCCCTGTGATGATAACTCTGTTTGTAGTATCAGCCTTATTGATATGTTAATTGATAATGCTAGTGCTGATTTTAGGGATAGTTTGTTGATTGACTCCTGTGATATTGCTAATCTTGATGATTCTCTCAGACATAATTGTGATGACTCTCATTCTTGTACTATATGTAGAGAAATCGATGAATTTTTTAGCTTATATGATGATGTTAACTCTAAAGAATCTATTGCTTATCAGATTGATTCTATTTCATCTAGAACCTCTGTTGACCTCACTGGCCTTGTTAATCTTTCTGGTACTAATGATTCTTTGCATGATGATATGGATAGCTTAGGGAATCATGATGCTGATTTTCACTTAACTGCTGATTCTTTTGACTCTTCCCATACTACTAATATTCCCAAGGCTGGGAAAGTTGTTTCTTCTATCTGTGAATTGTCTGAACAGGTATTCAGCATGGAAGAGATTGAAATCAAATAACTCATACCGTCAGTTGAGCAAGCTCCCACCTTAGAGCTCAAACCACTACCAAACAATCTCAAGTATGCCTATTTAGAGAAAAATGAGAAGCTTCCAGTGATAGTAGCTAATGACATCACTCTAGAGGAGGAAGAAAAGCTTTTAGCGGTCTTAAGGAGGATAAGACAAGCAATAGGGTAGACCTTGGCTGACATACCTGGCATTAGCCTTGATACATGCATGCACATAATTCTGTTGGAAGATGGGGCAAAGCCAGTGAGACAACCTCAAAGGCGACTGAACCCACTTATTTTGGATGTGGTTAAAAAGGAAGTTTCTAAACTTTTATCCACTGGTATTATATATCCTATTTCTGACAGTCAGTGGGTTAGCCCTGTGCAGGTGGTTGCAAAGAAATCAGGGGTCACAGTTATCCGAAATAAGCATAATGAATTGGTGCCCACCCGTGTACAAAATAGTTGGAGGGTTTGCATTGACTATAGAAGGCTTAATCTAGTCACTAGAAAAGATCATTACCCCCTCCCTTTTATTGATCAGATGCTTGAGCGTTTAGCTGGAAAATCTCACTACTGTTTTCTGGATGGATTTTCAGGGTATTTCTAGATATGCATAGCCCTGGAGGATCAAGAGAAGACGACATTCACATGCCCATTTAGAACATATGCCTACAGACGTATGCCTTTTGGTCTTTACAATGCCCCTGGAACCTTCCAGCGGTGCATGGTTTCTATTTTTAGTGATTTCCTGGAACACTGTATAGAAATTTTTATGGATGACTTCACTGTTTATGGGAACTCTTTTGATGATTGCTTGTGTAGTCTAGATAGAGTCCTAGCTAGATGCATAGAGAAGAACCTTGTACTTAATTTTGAAAAGTGTCATTTTATGGTTCGAAAAGGTATAGTATTAGGTCATATTATATCTGAGCAGGGCATAGAGGTTGATAAAGCTAAGATAGATGTTATTACTTCTCTACCATACCCGATTTGTGTTCGGGAGGTCCAATCTTTTCTAGGTCATGCAGGTTTCTATAGAAGATTCATTCATAATTTTAGTAAAATTGCTTTGCCATTGTCTAAGCTGTTACAAAAGGATGTTGATTTCCATTTTGATGATGCATGCAAAATAGCTTTTGATGATCTTAAGAAATGCTTGACTTCCCCACCCATTATTTAACCCCCCGATTGGAACCTTCCATTCGAACTTTTATGTGACGCATCTAATTTTACTGTAGGTGCAGCATTGAGCCAGAGAGTGAATAAAAGGTCCCATGTGATTGCTTATGCATCCAAGACTCTGGATGGGGCCCAAGCAAATTATACAACCACAGAAAAGGAGCTTCTTGCTATTGTTTTTGCTTTGGATAAATTTAGATCTTATTTGCTTGATACTAAAGTCATTGTTTTTACCGATCACGTAGCCTTGAAGTACTTGCTGAAGAAGCCTAATGCAAAGCCAAGATTGATCAGATGGATGCTTCTACTTTAAGAATTTGATATTGACATCCGGGATAAAAGTGGAGCTGAAAACTTACTGGCAGATCACTTGAGCAGAATTGAGGCTCCAAAGGTAAATTCCTTACCCATTGATGATGATTTCCCTGATGAGCATTTATGTGCCGCGCATAGTTTCTACCCATGGTATGCAGACTTAGTGAATTATCTAGCTGCTTCTGAACTGCCTATTGATTTGAATAAACATTAGTTGAATAAGTTTAGGAGTGAAGCTAGGTATTATATTTGGGACGATCCATATTTGTGGAGACTGTGCAGTGACCAAGTGATTAGACGTTGTGTACCTGATGTAGAATTTGATTCTATTTTGAATTTCTATCACACACTTGCATGTGGAGGGCATTTTAGTCCAAAACGCACAGCACAGTCTACTTTGTTTCGTGATGCATTTGCTTTTTGTAAAAGATGTGCCAGGTGTCAACAAACAGGTAGCATATCTAGGAGAAATGAAATGCCACAACATCCCATTTTGTTTTGTGAAGTTTTTGATGTGTGGGGCATTGACTTTATGGGACCTTTTCCAACTTCTTTTGGATTTTCATACATCTTATTAGCTGTTGATTATGTTTCGAAGTGGGTGGAAACAAAACCCACTAGGACTGATGATTCTTCTGTGGTTGTAGAGTTTGTTCACTCTCACATTTTCTATAGGTTTGGTATCCCCAGAGCTATAATCAGTGACCAGGGCACTCATTTTTGCAACCGGAGTATGTATAGCTTGCTTAGCAAGTATGGTGTTATGCATAAAGTAGCTACTCCATACCATCCTCAAACAAATGCCCAAGCAGAAATTTCTAACCGTGAGGTGAAGCAAATTTTAGAGAAAACAGTGCAGCCAAATAGGAAAGATTGGAGCAAGAGGCTCGATGATGCACTTTGGGCCTATAGGACTGCCTACAAGACCCCTATTGGCATGTCACCCTATCGGCTGGTATTTGGAAAAGCGTGTCACTTACCGATAGAAGTGGAGCACAAAGCTTACTGGGCTGTAAAGAAATGTCATTTGGATTTGAATGGAGCAGGATCTCACAGGAAATTCCAACTCCAAGAGCTTGAAGAAATCAGATTGGAAGCCTATGATAATGCAAGAATCTACAAAGAAAAGACAAAGGCATTCCATGACAAGATGATTGCAAGGAAAGAGTTTGCTGTCGGCCAAAAAGTCCTACTTTATAAATCTCTCTTAAAGCTTATGCCAGGTAAACTTCATTCTAAATGGGAAGGTCCTTATATAGTTTCTGATGTATCCCCTTTTGGTGCAGTTGAGCTTCAGAATGAGCAGATGGGAGTTAAATTTATAGTTAATGGACATCGGCTCAAGCACTTTCACGAAGGAGTTCCAAGTTATTACAAAGAGGAGCTCCAGCTTCATAATCCACCTTAATACCCGGTTTTACTCTTTCCCTTTCCCCTTTTCTATTGTGTTGTCTCTATTTGTTTACTGGATTGTGTGCTAGCATTGAGGACAATGCAATATTTAAGTGTGGGGGGGGATACAAATAAATTTTTTGTTTTGTTTTGTTTTGATTAGTTGATTTTTCTAGTTTCTAGGCTTTTAGTCTCTTGAAGTTTTGTGTTATTTTTCAGTTTTTGAAAAAAAAAAACTATGCTTTTGTGGAAGTTGCTAGTATTAAGGGGATCATAGCTTTGATATATCTTGATTTGATAGGGAATTAACCTTGTGTTAAGAATGCAAGTTAAGTGGCAATTATCTTGTTTTAATAAAATTTGATGATGGTCAATTTACCCTGAGATGTTTGAACCTATTATTTATTCATTTCTAGTGTGTATCCCCTATCTTGCTTTCACTCTAGAACTTGGCTTGAATCTTATTCAAGGCCACATTTATTCATTTGCCATGCATGAAAATGATTAAGGCATTCATTGCTGCTTTGTTTTAGCTAGAGCCAAAAAGCTATCCTACATATGTTCAATCCATTTGTTCTTTCCCTTTTGAGCCATATATATGTTTCCCTTTTACCCTTTTAGCCATAAAAACCAAACAAATGGATATTTTTCCTACCTTGACCTGGATGCTTTCAACTATTAAGAGCATTATATCTTGTTAAGGTGGATGGAGGTGCATTTTTCATGTCATTTATAGGCCAGTTGTTTGTTGCTTATAAAAAAAAAGCATTAGAAATATTAAAAAAAAGGAGGAAAAGCAAAGCATTTGAAAAAAAAGAGAGAGAGAGAAGATAAAAAAAAAGAAGAAAAAGGAAAGAAAAGTTGTTCTTTTAGTGCATATCTTTTGGTTTGTCATAATTAAGGCCTTCAGATACACTTGCATTCCATCCTTATTCTTATTTTAAATGCTCTTGATGATTTTTGGCATCCAAATTTGCTTCTTGAATTTCCTTCATTTTTTTTGTTTTCCACTTGTTTCATACCTTAGCCCACATTACAATCATAATAAAGACCTTCTGATTCATTCATTGGCATTTGATTTTGGTGGTGGAGATGTAGATGATTGCCAAGCTTATGGTAGTAAGGTTGGGTAGGATGGAATTTGAGAGTAAACACTTCACCCTAAACACTAAAGAGTAGAGTGATAAACACTGATCCAAGTGAGGGACTTTCATTGCATTTCATTTTTTAAGTTTATTGCTATGGTATTTGCTGCATTGATGCAAGTGATATGACTTGGAGAATTAACCTATGGATTTGCTTTGAGCTTCCTTGTGCTAAGTGACCTACATAACTCATTCTTCCTTAATTCCCTTTCCATGATTTCTTTTTTTTGGAGCTTTAGTCTTCTTGTGCCTAGGAGTGCAAAGAGATAAGTGTGGGGGAATTGATAAGTGCTAATTTTCATATATTTTTATCCACATTTATTATTGTTTTTAATGATTAATTTGAGCTCAAATGGATTTATTATGCAATATTTGAATTTGTGGTTAATTTTGGAAAATAATACAATTTTGAATTAATTAGGAGAATTTTTGGATTTAAATTGCTAAGATTTTATTCTCCAAAATTCTTTGATGATTAAATATTTTCAATCTTTAAAACACTTTTTAATTTTGTGCAGAATTTTCTTTTGGGCAAATGAATTGAAAAATTAAAATGAATTAAGGGAAAAGATTGGATGATAATTTTGTTTTTATTAATTTCTGATAATGGCAATATTGTAAATAATATATTAGGTTTTTATATTTGTTTGGTTTTCTTAGGCAGATAAATGCAACAGTAGGTCAGGAAAGAAATCACGTGGAGTGCTGGAACGCAAAACACGTGGGAGGCAGCATCAAAGGAAGCTAGAGGAGAAGCCACAAGTTCAACAGCTCAGAACAATCATACACACAGCAAAAGAAGTTGCAGCGCCAATGCGAAAGGAATGAAGCATGGGTAGCAGAAGTTACTTGGAAGGAAATAGATTTGGAAGCAACGAGCAGATGGAAGAAGTCTCGAGCTTTGGTGGAATGAGGGATTTGAGAAAGAGCTAGCCATGGGTTCTAGCTAAGGAGCTGCATGAAGCTAAGGTACAAAGCATGTTCACGTAGAGAACATGTAGGAGCTACGTAAAAAAGCTGCAGAATGAAAGAAGAGAGCACGATGGGTTTTGAAGGAAACTACAGTAGTAGAAATAGAGGAAGAAGCCTCTGTTTTTGATAGGCAGAACGCGAAAAGAAAAACTGGCTGAATAGTGATGCATTGAGCAACAAGAGATGAAAAGAAGCTTGAAAGGAGCTTGCATGGATGAAACACGAAGAGAAAGAGCCACGAGTTGGAACTGGAAGCAGAACATGAAGAAGAAATGAGTCCAAAAGAATAAAATGAGAATGATAAAGGAAGCTTGAAGATAGAATTTTGAGCTTGAGAGGAAGCTCACAAGAGAAGATGAACGTGGAAGAATGTAATTTCTAGTTGAGAAGCAAGAAGCTAAGTCTTTAGCTCGAGAAAAGCGAGCTGAACGAGAAGAATGTGCAGTAGCTGAATGGAAGGAAGACGCTGGAGCTGACGTGATTGCTAAAATGGCTACAGTAGAAAAGAACAGAGCAAGACGTGGAATGAGTAAGAGAAGCAGCCAACGTTGTGCCTGGGAATAGAAGCATGGAGAAAACAAATGAAGACGTAGGGCTGATGCAAAAGGAACGAAGAAAAGAAGAAGGAAGCAACGGGTTAGTGAGCAGAAAAAAAAACAACAAGCTTCGAGCTTGCATGGGACGTGAAAAACTAATGAGGTAGCAGCAGAAACAAAGCCACGTTCTGGTGCCTTGAGCAGATCACGTGGGAGAAGATTACTATATCCAATGGAGCCTACTTTATATATATACATGAAGAAGCCACAGGCTGCACGTGATTCATTGAGAAAAAAAGGCGTTGGAGCTGAGGAAAGAAATGTGACTTCAGCACAAAGAGGTTGAGTTACACGAAGGAGGCTGCATGTGAGCACGAGGAATCATTAAAAGAATTCATGCCTCTGATCCATTTGCACAGTCCAGCACATTCACGCCTCTATAATTTAGGAAATCCTCGCCTATATATAGATTCATTCACTCATTCAAGAAGGAGGTGTGGTTTCCAAACGAGGAGAGGAGACGTAGAACAGAAGAGAGTAGAAGGAAGAAGCGCCTGGGATGTGCAGAACGTGAGAACAATCCAGGGAGCATTCTTTCATCAATCCATCCATGACTGCTGCTAATTTCATCAACTCTCCTCCAATTAAAATCTCCATGGCAACTTGAATTAACCATGGTGGCTGGCTGAAGTTTGGAAACTCCCAGATGAAGATTTGAGCCCCATATTTTCTCATCAATTTGGATAAATACTCCTTGCTATATCTTTTAAATTCCAGCATTAAATCTTTTATTAATTTGACTAGGTTTAGTTGATTGATTTAGGAATTTAGTTGCTGAAAATTATCGGATTAGTTTGTTTTATGAAATGAATTTGATTTTGGAATTTTAATTATGATCATCACATGTTTACAAAAAAAAATTCCAGAATTAATGCTGTGCAAATTACTTTCAAATTCCTCTTGATCTTGGGTTAATTGATGCAATGGTTGTTGGATTAATTAACTAGAATTTTTGTGCAATTAATTGTTTGAGGAATTAATTAATCTAATTGGTTAATTAGTATCTTAAGTGAATTGTGCAGTAGATTCTATTAATCAATTAAAATTGGTTAAAGTGTGTTCTTGTTCTTAATTCAATTAATTAGTTATTCAAGGTTTCTTATGGTTGCAAATTCCTTGTATAATTAATAAATTGAACCTTGGATGGTTATTCAAGAATCTTTATAGGGAATGCACTAAAGAGCAAGGAATTAATTCCAAATTTGGTGAACTAAACCAAGGGCAAGGATAATTGAATTCTAGGGAGTCCAATGCAAAGCTAGCTACCATATTCTCTTAATTGTTCACCTCATTTAGTTTTAAGTTCTTTTGATTTTTGTCAATCAAATTTAGTTCAACTAAATTCTAGTACTTGAACCCCCAAAATAAGTTTCAAGTAGCAATACTTAGAATACCCCTTCCATAAACAAATTGAGGCATAAACTCCAAGGGAGATGACCTAGGATTGCACCATTAACTATAAAATTTATTTTGCTTCCTAGTTTTATTTGAGATTGCGCGACACAATCGTCAAAGAGTTCAACACTTTTTCCTTAGGTATTCCCCCCTTCTTTGGCCACACACTTGCAATGAGATGGGGCTTGGTTCTCTTGGCCTAAACACATTAAATAGGACACAATTACATCATGGAAGTAAGTTTTATCATCGCCCATTCACTATGGAAGCTCACTTTATTCTATGGTTGCATAATGGTGTCATATAAGACCTAATGAAACAAGTGCTAGAATTCAAGGTCTTAGCTCTATTTTCTCCTTTCATCTATATCTCTTGACCCCATTTAAGCCTCTTAGAGCCATCACAATTTCATTCCCAAGAGCCTAGACATAAGTTACTTCTTTAAGGTTTATTATGGAGCATACACTTCCATCACACAAACCAAGGTTCCTAAAATTTTTCTAAGCCTTTCTTTGATGTCCTCTTGTCATATTTAGTCCCTGTCTACCCTCAAAAAAATTTCAAAACTCTCCCTAGGGATAAAACCAAGCTTAGCCGAGACATATGCTAGGTTTTAGATCCATAGAGCTAGCTTTGTTTTCTTGAAGGAAATGACACATATAAGGCTTTCTTAGCATCTCAAGAACCCATAGACAATTAGAAATACCATTAGAAAGCTTCATACATACTAAGGTGCAAAGGAAACCCTAGGTTTTGGAAGCTTGAAAACTAATGGTTCTTTTTGGAATATCTTTGCAACTACTTGTTCCTCACCCTTAAAAACCTAGGTTTCATGCTTGGTTTGGGTTAGATTTTGCTCGCTCTTACTTATTCTATACAAGGCCAAAAATCACTCATGGTGGAGCAAGAAGAAAGAAGCAAGCAAAACCATGAAAATACCTTGATTCCTTAGCCTTTTCAAGAGCTTTCTCTCTTGCGTTCACTCCTCCTTGAAATTTCAAACCTCTCCCCTCTGAATAGGACTCAAAATAGATCCAAATCATGCATCAAAACTGTAATACCTCCCTATATAACACCTTTCCTACTACTGATGCCTCATATAGGACTTAGAAGAGCCATTGGAATTCTGAACTGATAAAATTTTTCTTCCCTAATATATGTTTTCTGAACTTGCTTATACAATTTTACTTCATTTGGTCATTCCTATAATATTGTCTAACTTTGAAAACAACCAATTAATTATAGAAAATTTGTGTGAGGTTGCTTCAAGGCTCTAATTCAAGCTCTCTAAGTCCTTTACAAGGGAAAAATACTTACTCAACAAAATGCATATGAATTCGTATAAAAATATCCTTACAAAAATCAGATGATTTTTACCCCTCCTTCAACATATTATTGTATTTATATTGATTTGTCCTTACATGAGTGCATGTATCTTTGCATTCTAGGCATGCTAGCCATATTCTCTTTACATAAGAGTCGAGTATATACATGGCTCTCTATTACATGCCTGAGTACCTTACAACACCATAGCATAACTTATACATACAAGAATTCAAGATACTTAATTACATAACCAAAATGTGATACACAAAAGTAAAGTCCTCGGTTTATGCCTCCACACCTTTTGCCCTTTCTTTGCCTAAGCTCGGACCTAATATAAGTTATGTTTGGGGTGAGATTATGAAATCTCAGTAGTAGTAAACCAATCCATCCACAAGCTAGCATGTAAGTACATAACATAATGCCAATCAAGGTATCACATACTACATAGTGATGGGAGGAATTTCATACAAGGCCAAGCAATATTCTAGCATACATGTCTCATCGTATAACATCAATGCCATTCAGTACAACATAATACTCATCATTATACCAACACACAAGCTTAAAGAAAGAGAAAGGAAAACTACTACCTTAGAAATCTTGCTCCTTAAGCTTTAGGATTCAGCCCACTTACTCTTGGAGTTTCCAACAATTATCAAATCCTATAATCATAATGATGATTCATTAAAATTAGCATAGGAACCTAAAATTCTAAAGTAATATAGCCCTTTTTAACTTAATAGGACCATTGGAATTAAAAAAATCTAACTTCTTCCCTTCCACTTGACAATGGCCGAATAGTATGTATTTCTTGGCCAAAATTTAACAATTTTATTCTGACTTTTGGGGGCTTTCTTATAGGTATTCCTAACTAAAAGCACCCTTTTGAATCCATTGGAAAGGATAAAATTATCAAATTCCAGCCCCAACAAACAATATGTTTTGTCATAACATAAGCTAGCTCCGTTTTAGGTTCGAAAGTGAGTTTCTTTGGTTCTAAAAATTCCATAGCCTCTTCCTTTATGTTTTAGGGCATGAAATTTGGTATACATAACTTCAAGACATTGAGAAAACACCATAAACATTTTGGGAAAATTCGGACAGCATCTCCCCAACATTTTCATTTTCCCAAAAATTTACAAGCTTTGTGTTTTTCAAGGCTCCAACAAACAACAAAATGGATAAGCTCATGTGCCCTCCATAGCCAATATATAAACTCCATTCCTAGGCCTTCATATTCAACATATAAACTCAATTTCTAATGATTCATATTCTGTCCAAAAGTGACTCATAATTTGGGTTTAACAAAACAAACTTACAACATGTAATTTTCAAGTGCAAAGTGGAGAAAACTTACTCTTTAAGCTTAATCCTTGCTTCCTTTGCTTTTCTCACTCTAAAATCCTTTCTCTTCCCACTTAGAGCAACATTCCACCTTGAAGAAAAGATGAATATGCAGCTGCCCTTTGGAGAAAATGGTTGGAGGATGGAGAAGATAAAGAAATTTGGTGAAGAATGGTGGTAATTTTGCTTGGTTTCACTTCTTCTCACACTTTTTCTCCCTCTCTCTCTCTCTTCACGGTTTTCTTTCTTTCTCCCTTGTGTGTGGCATGAAAATGGTGGAATGGAGGTGAAGAAGATGAATCTAATGAAGTTAAATGGTCACACTAAATTTGGACCCTTGGATCAACCTTTTCAAGATCAAATCTTAATCTTCCATTCCTTTTTCTTTTGATTTTTTCTAATTTCATAATTACATATCTTTTTCCAACAATTCTTGGCCACATACTTGGAAGCATTTTCTTAGCCCTTAAGTCATGGTTAGTAACCATGGTTAATTTCCTTAACTCAACCATGGTCAACTTTTAACTTAACTATAGTTAGTTTCTAACTTAACCATGGTTAGTTCTTTAAAACAACTAAAATCATTTTCTTCTTTATTTTATTTTATTTTATATTTATATTTAGGTTTCATCTTTTCTAAAACCCTAATTATACCTTCTCTTCTCTTTTGGGCCTTTAGAATCGGCTATTGGGCCTTACAGTTGTCTAAAAATCGGTATCCGGGGCCGATTAAGGTTTTACAGTACAATACCTACCTTTAGACTTTCTACAATTTATAAATATGATTTTCTCTACTTTCTAGCCATGCTGAGCTTCACACATGGATCAGGGGCCCTTAACCTCAATCCTCATAAATTTCGGTGTCAATCAGACACCCAAGTCATATAGGTATAATTTTCACTATTCTGTATTATGATTGTACTATAAAATTTTTATTTACTGCAATTTAATCCTTGAAACTCCTTCAGAATTTCCTAGCTTTTTTGCTATTTCTATTTTTGCAGTTGTTATAACTTCTTTTTTCTATTTTGCTCATAATTACTGATCGAGCTAACTAGATCCTGGACCGGATCCCACCCGGCTATCTGGATAACTTGGCTTCATTGGACTCGTCTCATCAATTAGAGTTTAACCATGGGTCACAGATTTCTAAGATTCTTGCCTGATTTTTTGATATTCATGCCTAAAGCCACGAATATAGGGTGAAACTAGAGTTCCCTAAACTTTTGGGCAATTTATACATCTTGCCCAGCTCATAATTTTTTCTTTTCATTTTGGTCCCTAACTCCTTTATACTTGGCTTCGAAGGCTCTTCAGGGCCTTTTTCTTATCCCTTTTTTTTCATCTATTTTAGCCCTAATTTTAGGGCACTTCTGGCTTTGACTCATCATTATTTACAGTCTAAAAGATTATTTTAATTTTATTAGACCTTAATTTACTCTATTTGGGAGACTTCCTTTTGTATCCGATAAATTTCGTACATTGACAGAGAAACCATATGCTACGTTTCTTGCATTTCCTTATGTTTTCTTGAATTTACAAAAAATCGGATGTTACAAAAACCATGGGATGAAAGAGGAGAAGAAGGAGAGCAAGTTCAATAAAGGAAGGAACAAGAAATTCCTTGATTTTCCTTACCTTTTCTTAGGTTTTCCTCTTCCCTTGAAACTCCTCCTTATGCACCACTTTTTGTAGAACTTCTCCCTAGTCTTGGATATAATTTAGGTCAGCAAAATGTGATGGATAAATGAGGCACCACCTATATATAGCTACAGATTCGTAAGGAGCTTTTTAAAATGCCAATGCTGTCCTTCGTTCTTAGCTTTCTTATTCAAGGCTCATTTTAACTCCTTTTCAAAAACTATCTTTTCCATCATAAAATGTAAGTTCTTTAACCAATAAATAGCCTTTGGAATCACTCAAATCGAGTCTAAAACCTTCCCGAACAAAAGAGTCAAAGTTCGGGGTCACTGACGTTCAAAAATGTAAACTTGAGGGGTGTTAATTGTTCTAGGGTTTCCTATAGTTTTTAGGGCCTCTGATAACCTCAAGAAACTCAATTTTTTCATTTAAAAATCCCTCATTTAAGTTTTCTAAAAGTGGCTCAAAATTATGAAATGCCATTACATTTTGTCAAGGATTTATTTAATTATTCTGGCCCTGATTTTTGGGTATCTTAAGCCTTGATTTCCCATTTTCTAATATTTAGAATTTTATGCAAATTTTATTTAGCCTTAATTGATTCATTTTAGGGAACTCTCTTTTATATCTGGTATGTTCTATTATTTTTATGAAAATTGGGTGTTACATCTAGCACCAAAGTGCTGCAAAATCTTACATTACACTCCTAGAGTGTATCATGCACGTAAAATGCCTCTAACCACCACCCAAATGCACGTCAATACATAGCATAAGTAAATTGAATCACATAAAAGAGACAACATGCATAAGCACTATGTGCCTGCACACCTCTCCCTTATCATACTAGGGGGTTGTCTTCCCCATATCATAATTTTTCTTCTTTTCTCTTTTCTTTTGGTCATGGTACACTAAGAGAGGAACTTTGGAGCTCTAAAGTTTCCTTTCAAAGCATTATCTCCATTTAACCTCTTGCTTTAAGGTCACTACTACTCACTCAAAAATGAATTTCATAATTTTATAGATTTCTTGTCCTCTTTCCTCGTTATCACTAATAAAAGATAGCTTACTCACCTCAATAGTGTGAATGAAACTATTTGAAATGTTCTTAAGCTCTTATCCCCCTTATTCATTTGGCCCAAAATATGGTAGCTAGGATTAAGTGATTGCGTTCTTTATTAATTGTGATCAAGCAAGTGGGTTAGGACCTCTGTATCTACCAAGTGTTAGCCTTGGGGGACCTTTCAAAGCCTACTTAATTCTAACTCATTATGAATTCTATATCACTTTAAATATTTAGTCAATCATACTAATTTATTATACACTAGCTCTAAACTCCTATTGGCAATTTCTAAATCATAAGTAAGACATACATTTTACCCTTCCATAAGGTTTCTATAACTAGTTAAGTGTTCTACTTCATACCGTTGCCTTCTAAGTTCTCAACATCACTCTAGATGGCCCTTGAAAAGCTTAGAATTTTACCTAGGTATAGAATTACTACTCTTGCTGTGATAAATTAACCACTTCAATAGGCTAGTCAACTAGTCGGCCGTACCTAGTAAACTTGCTTAATAAAAAGGTGGTCAACTGGTCATAGATACTATTAGTAACTCTGTTTATCATCTTCATCAGTTATCTAGTTTCATTCATTTAGTCAACTAGTGCCTCTTAATGAGTGACTGGTGCATCTACCGAGTAGCCAGTTGGCAACAAGCCTCAACTGGTTGACTATCTTGTTTAAGATCGGTAACCCAGTTTCAAAAAAAGAATGGTAAAATTCTAGCCTTTTCATTAGCATTAACAACCTCAAGTATCAAAAATTAGAGTTACTGAAGCAACATGAAACTGGATCTTATTGTATTCTATTATTCCTAAGGGCATACTTGTTAAGATAGATGATCTCCCAAATAAAATTTAGGGAACATTAGTTTTAGCAATCACTACAAGCCTCATATCATTATTCCTTTATATTTCCTTTAGGAGGTAAAAAAAAACAAAAAAAAAGATGTTTAAATAATTAGCTATTCTTATAAGCTCATACTATGCCAAATATGCATCATGATTGCTAAGTTTCTAGCCACAAAATTTAAATTAGCATGATTTTCCTGAACCACTGCTTTGATACCAAATCTAACAACTCTAATTCTTTATTACTATGATTAGGCTTAATTATATGGTTAATTATTCAAAATTAAGGTCTAAAATCATTACAATTAATTAAATTGGGAAAAGTGAGAAAATTTGAATCTTGATATTATTAGGGTTATTAGCCAAATAGTCACAACTATTTAAGTCTTCAAGAAATTCTAGTTATTAATTAAGAACCTTTGACACATGTTACCATTGATTTCCAATTCACAAAATTCCCTTATAATGATCCCAAGTCATTACATAATCTTAACATAGTGAAACTCAAGGTTTTTAAGTAAAGAATAAGAGTTTGAAAACTTTTGTCGCGACTTAGACCTTCCCCACCACAATTAAGTTAGTTACTGGAATCTAAAAACAAAGTTTGGAGACTCTTGTTGTGACTTGGTACACCCATGCCATGGCGTAAGTGGCTACTATAACTCAAAATTGATATTTCACACTTTGTGCCGCGACTTAGGTATCTGCATCGTTGCAAAGTGCTTTCAGGGACTTACTGGTTATATTTTCGCGATTCTCGCCGTTGCGGGTTGGAACCTCACTATAGCAAGCCTATATGGTATTGCAGTGAGAGATCCTCTTAGAGAATTCCAAGCTCGTCTCTTAACACTTGCCGCAATGAGCTTTTCTTAAGCTGTAGCGAGATTGCTCACTGTTACCTTCCTAGGTGAATTTTTTACCTCACACCATGGCGCACCTCGCTTTTGATTGACCTTTGGCCGCTGCTCAACCCCCTACTATACCTATAACTCCTAAATTTTGTCCCATATACTCCAACACTCCATCTAATAGTACTCTAGGGCCACTCTACCTTAATTTGTGAGGCTCTAACAGCATTCAACTACCTAATTTACTCCCATGTCTCTCATTGTCAAATCAAATCCTAGGTGTTGATTCCTACTCATCTACTATCATACATCAGTAATTTATGTATCAATGATAGCAAGAAGGATTCATAACCACTAACATTATCATTCATGGTAATACCATAACATACTTCTAAGAAACAAGTCATATATATATCCATCTATCAAGGTTCCATATCAAATATAAACCAATGCATACATCAGACACCAAATTGTAAAGAACCTAAGCCCCTATTAGTTACATCAGATTCCACGATAATTAGATTACATAACAATCCCTATATTTAGCAATTCATGATGCAATGTGTAATAACCAGAAGAAGAAAAGAAAAGAAAAAGAAAAAAAAAAGAGAGAAGAGAAAAGAAAAGCTGAAAATTTTCTAAGTCTGCTAGCTACAGCCTAGCTATAGCGAATGTACCTATTCGCTATAGCGAGAAAGGGTCTAGTTATAGCGAGAGTGCCTTCTCGCTATAGCGAAAATGCTTCTAACTATAACGAGTTCGGGAACCCCATACAAAAACCAAGGCGTTGCTTGCCATAGTGCACGCTGTAGCAAAGGCAGAGGTCTGAGACTGATATGAGCTCGCCGTAGCAAGGGTTATGGCTCGCTATAGCAAGGGTTAGTCCGAAAAAGCGTGAAAAAAGAGAATTTGACTTTTTAAAGCTTTCTAACTCCTTCTTTCACTCTGTAACCGACTTGAGCTCACTCTAAGATAGAGAAAAGGGCAGAGGAGAGAGAGAGAAGCCTAGAGGAGGAAGGAAGAACAAGAAAGGTAAGGATTTCCATGGCTTTTCTCTTAGCATTTATTCTTCTCCCTTTATCCTCTCTTCCTACTGTCTTAGTAGTTAAAGTAGCCATGTTTTGAGCTTGGTTCAGAGGAGGGAGAGTAGAAAACCCCTCTTGAAGAAGATCAAGACTCATATATCTTTACTTCTCCCTTGCTTCCTTCTTGAGAGCTTGAGAGAGGAAGGAGAGTTAATGAGTTTCTAGTGAGAGAAAGAACCCCTAGCTCTTACATGCTCAGTGGGGTTGCTAGAAAGAAATCCCTAGCTTTATGAATCAAGTGTTAAGAGAATAATTTTATGCTTCTTGTGTGGCTAGGCTCAAGAAAAGCACTCCCATCTAGAGGTGATTGTGAAACCCACAAGGGAGGAGATAAATTGAAAGGGGAAGTTATGAATAGCCAATAAGGTAGCTCTCTCCACCTTCTCTCATGCATAAGATGTGTGCTTACATTGTCTTGCTTGTGTGTATGTATGTTTTGAACCATGAGAAGTATGCTAGCATAATGATGCCTCATGTATTTCAATGATGTTTTATGTGATTGTTTGGGTTTGCTTAAGTATGGAAAAGCCAACAACCCTTTAGCCATGGTGAGGATGAGCCAAAAACCCTCAAGTTAGTTGAGACAAAGTATAGAGTCTCCCAAAAGTGAGGTTGACTCCCAAAGAGTAAGGGTTGAGTCTAAGGACCTCTTAGAGAATGGGTGAGGCAAGTCCAAAATCTACAAGTGAGTGGGTGAGGCTAATCCATTTACTTGGCAAGCTTTTATATGTTATGTATGGCCTACTCACATGTTGAAAATGTTCCCTTTTATGTATGGCCAACTCAGATGTTGCAAATGCTTTTCTTATGATTTTATATGCTAACATACCCATGCATACATTGTGAGACTTGTTTGCATGCTTTGTGTATATGATTGAATGAGATATGAGCTATTGAGATTCTTTGAATCTCACTCCCCCTCTCCACCATCCCAACATGCTAGGTGGACCAAGTGAGGCAAGACATGGGAGCCACCAAGCTTGAAGCTAAGGAATTCAATGAAGAGATTGTAAAAGAGCCTTTGTATTTATTTTGTAGTTAAGTCAAGTGGTGTAAATTATCGATGTACATGATGTAGCACCTAGGAATACTTGTAAATGAATGTATGTATCATATGTGTATGAGAATGAGACCATTTGAACAATGTAGCACGTTTTCGGTATAAATAGTAAAATTCTTTGCCAATGTACATGGTGTGTGTGTTAGTGTGGGAGAGTGAGTTTTGCATATCTGGGTTGTTAGACACTTGATTCATGTTTAATAACCTATGTGGATGCATTCCCACGTGCTCATAAGGCTTTAGAGGTAGAAGAGGCAAATTTGAACCCATGAAGCCTCATTTAACACATGAAAATGGTCCTTTTGCCCATGATATCAAAGTCTGACCAAATGACATCCTCTTGCCTTGAAATTTGGCATGTGACTAGATCTTGTCTAGATCTTTTTGGGAAGCTAAAGATCAAGTCAATTTGAGGTCTATAGAATTTTCTATGATTTTTCAAAGTTGGTATCAGAATTTCAGAAATACTGTTCATTTGGTCAGTTATGAAATTGTGTCATCCGAGGGGCAAACGTGATCCAATAACTATGAAATTTTATAGAAAAGAACTATACAGTCACAGTGACTTGTAGCAATTGGAAGCACCCCATTTGGAGGTCTATAGAGGAAGATATGCATTTTCGAAGTTCCTGCCCAGCATCAGTCATCCTACCAGACCCGAGGTACTGTTTCATCGGTTTTCGGAAGTTTGGTTTGATGAATTGATCTGGAGACATTTTTCCTCTCTATTTAACATCCACATATTTCCAAAGTGATATCATTTGCATGCAGTGGATTTTTTTGGAATTAGTTAGACATTTTTGAAGTCCATATCAGTAAACTATGATAGTAGCAGAGCCCCCTCCGACCTTCAGATGATTTTGCATGTCAAACGTCATTTGTGTGTGATGTTATGACTTACACATATTTTTAGCATGAAATAGACCCCTTGATATTTCTAGATTGACTGAGATCACATGTTTTCAATTTTTCTGGATTTAGTTGTGAATTTCCAAACTTTGCCCAGAAACGAGGCCAAGGCTGCCGAAAATGAATCTACATGTCTCATATCCCTTTTTGCTTTCCATGGGTTTAAAGCATGTTTTTGGGATTGAAATGAGTCTTAATGGTGCAATTAAATATGGGGATGCATATAAAGAGCTCACCCGGTCCATGTGACACTAAAGTGAATGTCTACCCATGCATGCTTCCATGAGAAAGAATATGAACCCAATGAAAATGATCTCCCTTTTATGCTTCCCATATGTATATAAGCATGTAAGGCATGATGGGTATGAGTTAGAAATGAAGGTGTTACACAATGTGACAAATACATAAAAACTAATATTATCATTACACAAGCCCAATTTGACAAGGTTTTTAAACCTATGTGTTACCAAATCATATATTATGCTTCCATTAATTTCCCATTGCCACTAAGAGGTCTAGTCCTTGAAAATATTAGCCTACAACCAGGGTGAGATATACAATCTCTATAACAAGAGGAAAATTCCATATATATGTACAAATTAATTAACATAATGCAATTATACAGAAAACATACTCAAAGCATTAATATCATTAGCAAATAAACTAGTTGGACTACTATCCCATACTAGTAATAACATATAACATGTTAATGGCCAATAACACTGAGAGAGGCCTATACATGGCACCAAAGCCCTAATGAGTACAACCTGGGCTAAGTGCATTCAAGGGTCTGATCATAACTCAGTACCCGATCGAAGCACGATGCATGCACGGCAGTCGCACCATAGCTCTACCATGGACTCACAAGGTCTAATCACAACATAATTCAAGTAGCCAACCAATCATTTAGCATTTCAAAATCATACATGTATAGTAAATATTAGATTAAAATGAGCATATATATGGAATTAGAAAATTAACCCTGGTTACCTCAATGAAGCCAATTACTCTTCCTCTAGCTACCATTAAAATCCAAATGCATATCAAGCCTATAACAAGTATAATTATCATCATTTAACTATCATTACTAAGGAATTTCCTATCCATTGATTAATTTCATTAAGAATCTATCAAGAATTGCTTACCCAACTCCCAAAGAGTCTATCATACCAATTCAAGGTCAAAACACCAAGAATTCACAATAGTTCACTCCCCACTCCTCCATTTTCGTACATGCAAAAGCCATGCACCAAAAATCAGTCTAAATGGTAAAATTGCAGCATTTACACATCACAAAAAAGTATGACACTTACCCAATCCTTTAGTGATTCTCAAAATTCGAATTTGAGTCATCAAGCCCAGAAACTATAGTGTTTCACTTCCCTCTCCTTGTATTTTCACACTATAGTAGAACCTATTATGAAAATCAATCCTTAGAGACATTTCCTAGCAAAATAATACACAAAATGGAAGGGAAATACTTACCCAATCACCCTCTAACTTCTAAATCCAAAAATCTTGTAATAATAATCTAAAGATCATATTCCTATTAAGAAGAGATGAAAATTTCCTAAATGACAAAACCAATCAAACCAAAATGTAGAGGAAGAGGAGAGGATTAAGTTTTATAGAGCTTACCTTGGCTAAATTTCCCTCCAATAGTGTAAATCTGAGCCAAAATGTTGAGAAACCTTAGCCCCTCTTCTAACATGCAAAATTTGTCCCCTTGTTCTATAGAACCTCATGTTTCCAGCACATAAATAAAATGCAAATAAGCTGTTTAAAGTTTTAGTGCAAGGGGGCTAACCCAATGGGCCCTAAATTCTAAGTGAGCTAATGCTTAACAAGTTGGGCCAGGTTATATACGTTAATTGAGTGCAAAAATAGGTTAGGCTTCCATAAGAGTAGAGTTGGGTCATATTTAGATAAAATTGGGTCTACAATAATGTTCTTGATACACATAATTTAATCATGGGCCTAAGTCACATTTAAATCCATAAATATTACTATACTTCCTCAAAATGGTCCAATTAATAATTATTATTTTGTTAAGATACTCAAATTTGTCATTTTCATTAAACCCTCTTAATAATTTCATAATCCCCAAATAATTACTATTAATTATTTCTAGGGTGTTACATTTTCACCTATACCTCAAATTTGATGTAGGTTGTTTGATATTTTCTTAGTGGGTTTTTGAAGGTTAAGGCTAGGAAAGATATTGGGTAAGTATAAACTTCTCATTTTGATGCATTTTCTACTAGTTTAGGACCCCTATAGTTGATTTATGATATGAGTGGTGATTTTATGCAAATTTGCCCAGAATTTGGAGTGTTGTTTTAAGGGTATTGGTGTAGGCATAAACAAATTCGAATTTGGTTCTTATAGTGGCTAAGTAAGTGTTTTCTAGGTAGCGCTTTATGGTTTAATTCTTTGAGTATTGGGTTTGTTACTATAAATGATGATTAAGAATAGTAATAGTCGAGTTTTGTGTTTATAGGCTGAAGTAGCATTGTAGTTAGCTCTCAAAGAATTGTCTATAAGTGAGGTAATAGGGGTTAATGTTAAATTCCATACGTATATTGTGACGACCCTAACTTCTTATCATTGTAATTAAGGTTAAGTACGTGATTAATAACCATAAACCAAGGTTACATGACAATACAACTAATTACATTTAGAAAATGCAGGGAGATTTGAACTTTAATGTTATTAGAATCATCAACCATATAATTACAAGCACTTATGTACATTAGGGAAACAAACATTCATTTATAAGCCTTTGATTCTATGACCTATCAATTCTAACTCACAAGAATCTTCTACTAATGTTTCTAAGTCATCCCTTGAGGTCACCATATGAAGAACGATGATATCTAGGTTAATATAAGGATTTCAGGATGTTTGCCATGGCTAAATTACACTTAGCCGCGCCTAATTCCTCTCGGCTTCACCCCTTGCATCATTACTAATTTCGCCGCGGCGACAGCTGCGAGGAGTTGGACCTTCGTCGCAGCTAACTTACATGGTACTGCGGTGAAAAAGCCTCCTAGAACCTATTTCGTTCGCCCCTCGCTATTGGCTGTGGCCAATTCCCCCTTTCGCCGCGGCCAATTCCTCTCTGGAATGCCTGGCTCATTTTCACAAAAGCTTGTCGTGGCTAATTCCCATTTAGTCACAGCAAATTACCCTCTAGACGACTCTCAATTTTTTCTCTCACATTTTGCCGCAGCTAATTTCACTATTCACCACGGCAAATTGCTCTCTGGTACTCTCCCTGGGCAACTTCGCCTCTATTGGGCACAGCGAAATGCCTTCTGATTTTACAACTCTTAAAATCTTATCTCATATTCTCCATTCCCTATCTAGGGACTCTTTAGGCCCCTCTCCCACTTGTTATGAGATCCTAATAACATTTATCTAGCTAATTTTATCCCAACCATTATATCATTACCCATTCCACATTTAAGGGTGGATTTTTCCTTCTCATTCATTGGTCTTATATCAGCAAATTTATAAATTTCCTCACAATAGTCATTCAATCATGTTTTCATCAGATAATTCGTGCATCACTAACTCAAATCCACAATCCACATATCACATGATTTCATTACTTAAATAGTCAGTTAAAACACAGGTTTACAAGCCATATTAAGTGTCATAACTCATACATCCATCAACAGCAATGTAAAGCCTATTTCTCAATGGTTACATTCTATGTTATCAAAATACAAACTTCTACACTTGGAAATATAGATACATGATGATGCTATACAAAGGATAACAAAATTAACATCTACTCTATTCTACTCAGATTAAGTGTAGCTCCCCACACCAGGCCTCAGCTCATGGGTGTTCATCCACTTGCTTGCCCTTATCCTTAGCCGAAGAACCTTTACCTGAAATGTTTAATCCTATAAAATTGGATGAGATGTAAATCTCAGTAACCAAGGCAATTCTATTATATATTCCAGTTTAATTAACATATATGCATGATTTCACATAAGCATCAGAAACATACCTGTCATATCAGTAAATGAAACAATTAGGCTATCATGATTACTATCTCATACTAGTAATCATATTTTCACATGTTAAAGGCCATTAACACAGGAGGAGACCTATCCATAGCACCTACTCCCCATTGAGCATGACCAGGGCTCAGTGCATCTGAGGTTTGATCATAACTCGGTGCTCGATTGAAGTATATGTAGGGTGGCAGCCGCACCACAACTCCACCATGGACTCATAAGGTTCAATCACAATACAATAGATAGCCAACCAATTCATCTAGCATTTCAAATCAATTATATACAGCAAATATGAAATTAAAACAGATATACGCATGGAATTAATATAGTCCCGATTACCTCACTTGTAGCCAATCCTCTAAGAGCCAATTGAATGTTACTTCAGCCTATGGACACAAAACCAAGCCATTACTATCTTTAATCACAATTTGTATGAGCAAACCCATCACTTATAAAAAGTTTAAGCTATATAGGACTACTTAGAAACACTTACCCAATCACCACTAAAACTAAATTCGGATTCAGTTGCTCCTACCCCAGAAACCTCAAAATAACACCTTAAATTTTGAGTAAAATCATACAGAAACAATACCCATATTACAAATTAGCTATAAGGGTCTCAAACTAGCAAAGAAAGCATTAAAATAGAGAGTTTATACTTACTTAATAACACTCTTAGCCTTAACCTACGAATTTTCACCATGGAAGCATCAAATGGCAAGTTTCAAATTTTGGGTGTGGGTGAAAATACTCCAAATGAAAAACTAATCAAGCCAAAATGAAGAGAAAGAGAAGGGGATTAAGTTATATAACTATTACCTTGGCTGATTTTGAGCTTAGAAGTGAGAAATGGTGGATTTCTTGCTCCAAACCTTAGCCTCCCTTCAAACCTCTGAATTTCTCCTTTGTGTTTTAGCAAAATGAGGAAGAAGCTAAAGTATTTAAGGTTTTAGTTGGGTTTAAGTTAGGTCTAAAGTGGGTCATGGGCTACTCCAAGATCCAACTCCAAATGGGCTTGAGATTTTAACTTTGTTGGGCTAGCTTTAAGGTGTTAGGCTGCAAAATTTCATTGGGCTAGACCTAGTTTTAAGAACTCCATTATTTTGGGTCTGCACAATGTTTATTGGCCCATTTATAAGGGCCTATAAAGGTGGATCTTGGGTCTCTATCCCATTGAATCAAATTGGGTCTGCACCTAACTTATTGGGCCTCCATTAGCCTCTTATCATGATCTCTTACATTTCCCAATTAATTCTCAACTCATATTATTAATTTATCTTTCAAAATTTCCATTCACTTAACTTATCTGATTATTCTATATTAATTATTCTTAATTATCCCAAATCCATGATTAGTACCTTAATTAATTTTTGGGGTGTTACATATGTCTACTTTAATTTTATATCTACTGCACACATATGATTTTGAATGCATAATGAATGGTTAGCTACCTGAATTGTATGTTTGGACCTTATGAATCCATGGTGGAACTGTGGTGCGACTGCCACCCATGCATCATGCTTCGATCGAATACCGGGTTGTGATTAGACCCTTGTATGCATTGAGCCCAGGTTGTGCTCATTGGGGAGTTAGTGCCATAGACAGGCCTCTCTTAGTGTTAATAGCCTTTAACATATGAAATGTGATTACTAGTATGGGATAGTAGTCACTAATAGCCCAATTGTTTCATTTGCTGATATAATTGTTATTTTTTATGCTTATCTGATTAATTGCATATATGTTAATTAAATTGTTATTTGAATATATGAGTGAAATTTTCCCTTGGTTACTAAGATTTATATAGGCTAACTATTTTAGGTGAAGGTCCTTCGGGTAAGGATAAAGGGAAGCAAATGGATGTACATCTATAAGCTAAGACCATGTGTGGAAAATTTTGCACTTGGATGGATCTAATATAGGATAGATGCTAATTTTTTTTATTCTTTTGTATAGCACCATCATCATATAATCATGTTGCCAAGTATAGGTATTTTGGTGTATTGGAAAACAATAATGTAACTAATAGGGAGTTAGACTCTTTACAACTTGGAATTTGATATTTGCACTTATATATCTTATATATAACCTTGTTGGTCCTAAAGTATGGTCTATTATCTAAGAATGTAATCATGTGATACCTTAATTGTTGACTTAGACTAGTAATGCACGGAGCCTATATTGGAATTTATATTTGGATGATGATGTTAGTAGTTATGAATCCTTCTTACTATCATTAATATATAAATTGTTAAGTATGATAGTAGATGAGTAGGAATTAACATCTAGGATTTGAGTTGGTAATGGAATACATGCTGAGTAAATTAGGTTATGGAATACCATTAGAGCCTCCCAAACTAAGGTAGAATGGCCTTATAGTGCTACTAGAAGGAGGGTTCGAGTGTATGGGACAAAATTTAGGAGGTAGAGGTGCAGAGAAGAGTTGAGCCATAACCAAAATTAGCTAAGTTGCGGCCAAGAGGTAGTCAGAGGTGAGGAATGTTACGGCATGCAACATCTCACCATGGCACACAATGTTTAGTTACTGCGCAAGTCGAGGAAGTCAGGTAGGGAGTGCTTTGGAAAGTAGATTCGCCACAATGTGAGAGGATCGAGTCACAACGAGAATCAAGGGAGGAAAATTTTGAGTTCTAGTAGCTTGTTTCGCTGCAACACAAGTATGGCCTGCCATGGCTCAGATTATGAAATTTTCTACAGCAAGTTCCAAGATGCTCTCCCACTATGGTGTCACATAGGCTTGCCACAGCAAGAGTTGCAAAAGTGTGAATTGTAGTTCCCAAGAGCACTTACATCACAGTGCAAGTATACCAAGTCACAGCAGGAGTTCCCAAACTTGGTTTTTAGGTTCCAGTAACCAACTTAGCTGCAATTGAAAAGGTCCAAGTCGCGATAAAGGTTCCCAAACTCCTATTTTTGACTTAGAAATCTTGAGATTTACTATGATAATGTTATGAAATGACTTAGGAATATTTATAAGAGGATTTTAGGAGTTAAAATTAATAGTGAGATGAATCAAAGGTCTTAATTTATAATTATGATCGCTTGTGGATTCAATTAATTATGGTTGCTTAGCTAATAATCTTAATGATATCAAGATTCAAATTTTCTCACTTTTTTCCTAATGTAATTAATTGTAATGACTTTGGACCTTTATTTATGATTATTAACCACTTACTTAGGCCTAATCATTGTAATTCAAAATTAGGGTTGTTACAACATATATGCCTCTTCGCAATGGTGAGAGCCTTATTCCTCTGGCTTAGTTCGAATTCTAAGGAATTTCTTGCTATAGCCTGCACTATAGTGAGACTCCTTAGGCTTACTAAAACTTAGTGTGCTCACTACTATGAGATGACCAATTCACAATTGCCAAATTGGTCAGTTTTATTGCTTGGTACATTTTCTAGAGACCTTCTTGCAATTGCTTGTGCAATGACAAGATTCTCTAGTTGTCTCAGATTTTGAGCTTGAAAAATAATAATAAACAAATAAAAAACAAAAAAAATAGTTTTCCTTTTCTTTTTTCGCGCTATTCTTTCTCACTATTGCATGGCTTTCTTCTCACCTCTTCTTGCTATATTTTCCCCCTGCTCTCTTTTAAGCCATTCAACCTTCTCACACTATCTTTTTCATCTCGTAATTTTATCACAACACTAGGTATGCTTTCTATTTGTTCATTTATCTATTTCTCTGCACAAGATTGACATTTTGAAGACTTAGGGTTTAGAAGTTGCCTTACTTTGATTTGGTAAATGTAAGTTACTATGATTGTAATAATTGGTGTGGGTGTGCTGTTTGTATCTCTCTTTGCATGTGGTTTCATTTGTTTAGGTTTTTTGGACTCAAAAATGCATTCTTCATATATTGTTCTTCCTTGTTATTGTAAGGATGAACTCGCTATAGCAAGTGTGAACAAAAATTGTAGAATTCATATTTTTGTTTCCCTGCACTATTTAACTTGTTCTATTTCACTTCCTCTTTTTAAAATAAGTTTGTTTACTCCTATTTTAGCCATGACTAACTCATTTTGCAGAGTCCATTGCAAAATTAGTGGTTATCAGACCCAAATTTTTATTATTTTTCACATGTAGCTCACTATGATTGTAATAATTGGTATGGGTGTACTGTTTGTATCTCTCTTTACATGTGGTTTCATTTGTTTAGGTGTTTTAGACTTAAAAATGCATTCTTCATATATTGTTCTTCCTTGCTATTGCAAGGATGAACTTGCTATAGCAAGTATGAACAAAAATTGTAGAATTCATATTTTTGTTTCCCTGCACTATGTAACTTAATCAATTTCACTTCCTCTTTTTAAAATAAGTTTGTTTACTCTTATTTTAGCCATTACTAACTCATTTTGCAGAGTCCATTGCAAAATTAGTGGTTATCAGACCCAAATTTTTATTATTTTTCACAAGGTTTTATAGAAATTTTCATTTATGTAAAAGTGTTATTGAGAATGAATCTTATTAATTATTTAGTAAGATTTTAAAAATTAAAAATAATATAATCTTAAATTTAGATGTACAAATTCATAAGCCAAGTTGGAAGCATAAGAAGCCCAAGCACGTGAAGAGATATTGGATGGTCAAAATGATACCCAAGCCCATGAATTATAATAATTCTTTTATTATTAGAAAATTCAATATAACATATATTTTAATTTTAAGAAAATAAAGTGCAACATTTCAAAATAAGAGAAAGTATTATGCAACTTGACATGTTTTATAAGATGAGAAAATAATTTATTTGTTTACTTTTCAGTGAAGCAATGGTTTGCACACTCAAGCCCATTCTTTCTCATGCCAATATACCAGTAACTAGCCTAGTAGGGACATTAAGCTCTTATTTCAAATGGGTTGAGCCCAAATTTTAGTTATCTATCTTACATAAACAGCTAGCTTAATAATGGCCTAATCAATCATAATTATAACTAAATCAGATTGGGCTAAGCCCATTCCTACTCGTATACTCAATACCTATATCACAATCTACATCACGACTCTCTCTGTCATGGTAACCCTCAATTTGCTACCATGGCTCTCTAAAAAACTCCAACTTCCCTAATTAGACATAGTGTGCGGCACCCAGTTTTCTGTAAAAGGCTAGAAACTAGAAATTTTCAAAGGAAGTCCCATAAATCATATGAATAGCGGCCAAATAAAATTAAAGGGATAAACTAGACCTTCAAAAATGAGGATATAAAGCTTGAGATGCTAAGAAACCTAAGCTAGAAAAGTTATGAAAAATCGCAAAAATATGCAGTGTCATTTTCGTAGTTTCTAGTAAATTTTGGAAAAATCACATAAGAAATTTTTAAATAGAAAAATTAAGTTTCTTAGAGTTCTCAAAGGCCCTATAAATCATAGGAACCTTTAGAATAATTAAAACCCCTTTGGCGAGCAATTTCGGTCGTTGCTTGACCGAAACTTTGATCGAACAATTTGAAATTGTTTCAAATCTACTTTGGATGAAACCAAAGGTATTTTATAAGTTAAAGGACCTAAATTTCATGATGGAAATATGGTTCTTGAAAAAGAGTTGAAATGAGGCCAAGTGGAGAAACCATGGTTTAGGGACTAAAATGAAAAGTGAAAAGTGTGTTAACTTTACCTTTTTGCTTCTTCAAAATGTCCAGCCCTTAGCCTCCACTCTCTAAACTGATGCTTACTAATTTGAGATAGAACCAAGCCAACTAAGAGAGGCGCACAAGAGGGAGCAAGAAGTAGGAAAGAAATTAAGCAAAAAGTGTAAGGATTTGTCACTTTTTCTTACTTTTTCCTTCATTAAACTTCTTCTCCTCTTTTTCCTCTCTTCTCCTATGGTTTTAATGGTTTATTTGGTGATATTTCATGGCTGGTTTAGAGGAGGGGAGAGAGGATTTGGAAGAGCTCTTGGAAGCTTGTGAAAGCCCTCTTGGGAAAGCGTTAAAATAAGGTAAGATACATGGATTAAATTTGCTCCATCTTGCTTCTTCCTTTCTTGTTATGTTTGGCCAGAATAAGGCCTATATAGGAGGGAATAATTTATGGTCTTAAGAAGGTAGAAAGGAGGGTTTTGAAGCATGAGGAGAAGGAATATGCAATAGGAAGTAAAAGAAAAGCCTTGAAATACAAGTTGTTTTACCTAGGGATTTTAAGATGCATGATAAATTCTAAAACTTTCTAAGGGTTGTATAGCTTATGTAAGGGTAGGAATGAGCTCTTAAGACATTTAGGAAGTTTCACAAGTAGCTAATTCCCTAAGAAAACAAACAAAATGCCATGGGCTCCCACATGAGGTATATTCTCAGCCAAGAGAAGGTTTGAGCACCTAAGGGGAGTTTTTCTTGATTCTAAGGTTATGAGTGGTCTACATATGAATTATAGACACAAAAGGAACCATTGATTTCAATTTAAAAATCATATTTTGAAAGTTGAAAAATTTAGATTCCTTTAGGCCTAAAAAAGCAACTTGAGGTTAGGCTCCTTAAATTGAATTGGAGATGACTCCAATCAGTTTAAATAGAGTTATAACGTTCAGTTTTTGTTAAACGACAGAAATAAGTGCATTTTTAAAGGAAGTCCCCGAAATAAATTAGTTAAGGTCCCAAAAAATTTAAGTAGCATTCTGAACTCCTAAAAATGAGAATCCCAAGCTCAGATGGAAAGAAAAATGAAGCTAGAATGAAGAAACAAAATTGAACGAAAGGTTAACGAAATGTAATGGCATCTTTGTAATTTTGAACAAATTTTGGAATTCACCCAGGAAGGCTTCTTAAATGAAAATTTTGAGCTCTCTGGGGTTCTCAAAGGCCCTAAAAACCAAGAGAAGCCCTAAGATAGTTAAAACTCTTCCGGTAAACATTTTCTAATAAAGGTGAACTCGAACTTTGATGGATTCGTTTAGAAAGGTTTTAGCTTCGATTTGAGTGATTCAAAAGGCATTTTACTAAATTGAGGACCTAAATTTTACAATGGAAAAGATGGTTCTAAAAAAGGAACTCAAACGAACTGGAAACAAAAATACTAAGACGAAAGGGTAAAATTAGGATTTTTGAAAAGTCTTTCTTAAATCCACCTATATATATAGGGTGCCCCACCTCCTCACTCGTTTGGCTCATTTAGTTTCTGCTCTAAACCAGATGAAAAACCCTAAGAGTGAGGCACACAAGAAGGAGGAGAAGAGAAAGAGAAAAGCAAGGCAAAAGGTATGAAATTTCTTAGTTTTTTCATGCTTTCTCTTTAGCAAACCTCTTCTTCTCCATTTCCCCTTTCTTTCCTATGTTTTATTGAAGTTTTTGGATCTTTTTTATGGGAAGAATAGAGGGGAAAATTTGGATTTGAAGAGAGGAGGCCAAGGAAAGGAAGAAACAACCAAGAAAAGAAGGAAAAATGAGGTAAACTTTCCATCCCATGGTAGCCACTTCTTCTTCCCTTTCTTCCTTAGTTTGTCCAACATAAGAAGCTACAAGAGAGCTTGGATTTTGGGCAAAACCACAAGTGGATCTTAGGAAATGGAGTGTAGAAAATAAGAATATGCAAAGAGAATTAACAAACAACTATGAAAATTCAAGATAGAAAACCTAGGGTTTCTAATGTTCCTTAAAAAATCTGATTTGATACCATGATCTCTAGGACTAATTGAATGTTTAAATGAGCTCCTAAGATCCCTAAGAGCCTCCCTATATGCATCTTCCATCAAAGAAACCAAAGCAATTCCAAGGGTGGCCTTAAGGAGCATAGTCTTGCCCTAAGGGACTTGGGACACCTAAGGATAGTTTTAAATTTTTCCAAACCCATTTTTGAGTCATATATGATGAGTAAAGATGAGAGGAAGCCTTAGAAAAAAAATTTAAAAGGCCTAAAGAATGAATTGGTGTCATGGGTTCCATAATATTCCCTGAGGAAGCAACATGTAGTTAGGCTCTTTGTTTTAAATGTGTGATGGCTCCAAGAGGCTTAAAAGGATTCAAGAATCATAAATGAAAGGAAAGAATGGAGCCTAAAACTCATTTGGTGGGTGTTGCTTCATTAAGTGTATTTAGGAACCATAATTGAACCATAAGGCAAAGTTAGAGTTCCAAGTAGATGTATGGCCTTAGAAATGAGTCCAAGAACCTAAGTGGCTTCCATATATTGTGTTTAGGCTAAGAGAAATAAATCCCATACCTTTTTGTGTGTGAGGCCAAGGAAGGGAGAGCATTTTCAAGAGAAAAAGTGTGTGGTTACAACAAAGGTAGCTCATTCCTCCTTCTCTCATGCATGAATGTATGCTTGACTTGTCTTTAAATATGTGTGTGTGTGTTTTAAAGTTTTGAAAAGTATTCTAGCATGAGCTTTTATTCCATGGTACCATGATGATGCATTATGTTTTCAAATGATGCCTAGTATGTATGCTTAGGTTTGCTTGAGTGTATAGAAGCTAAGAACTCTTAGCCATGGTAAGGATGAGCCAAGAACCCTTAGAAATGGTTAAAACAAAGCAAATAGTCTCCTAAGAGTGAAGTTGAGCCAAAACCTCTTAGAGGAAATGGGTGATGCAAGTCTAAAATCCATACTAGGCAAGCCTATGTATGCTTTGTATGACTTACTCATATGCCCAGAATGCTTCTTGAATGCTTATATTGTTCCTTGTGCTCATACATGTATTTTCAAGACTTGTTTTGCATTCTTTATATGTGATTGAAAGGGAGATGAGATATTAGGATTATTTGAATCTCATTCCCTCCTCTTTAATATTTTAACATGTTAGGTGGACCAAGTGAGCAAGGTAATGGAAGCCATATACTTAGAAGATAAGAGCATGACACCAAAGTGCATAGATTTTTCTTCTTTATGGCCATATGAGTGGAAAATGTTGTAATCCATTATTGTATATGTCTTATGACCTCATGAACATATGTAATTATGCAAATGTATCATGTATAAATGAGATTTAATGTTATATGTATGATATCTTGCATTTTGGACATTGAGGTGCAAGACTAGCTTTGTGTAATCTTGTGTATGGCATGGGCTAAGAAAGTGAGTTTTCAAATTCTGGATTTGTGCACCTTTGAGACAAGTTTATAAGGTCATTTTGGTGCATTTTCACATGCTCAAGTGGTCATGGTTGCCTTAGAACTCAAAATGGACCATTTGGACCCCTTTAGTGACACAAAATGAACTATTCTGCAACCCAATATCAAGATCTGACTCAATGAACGAATTTACCCATGAAATTTGGCACACATATATATCTCATCTAGAGATTTTTAGGAAGCTAAAGGTTAGATTATTTGGAGCTTTATGGAATTAATTATGAATTTTCAAAGTTGGCATTTTTCTGCTGAACTAATATAGACACTATTCATATAGTCAAAAACTTAGGCTGTGTCATTAGTGGGGCAAATGATGTCCAATGCTCATGAAATTCTACAAGCATAAACTAGACATGATAGAATTTCTGTGGCCACTATAATTACACCAATTGAACCTCTGAGCAGGGAGATATGAATTTTTGAAATTTGAAGTCATTACTAGGGATGACAGCTGACCTCTGGTATTGTTCCATCAATTTTTGATGCCTAGCAACCCCTGTTGTGGTCTGGATATATTTTTAGCATAAAGTAGACATTTTTAGCTTTCTATAATGGTGAAGAATGAATTATTTGATTTTTTTAGTATTAGTTATGATTTTTCAAAATTCATGATAGTAAAATGAAATTTATGGCTGAGGTTGCACCTAGTATTTTTGTGTGTTCCATCCACTTGCACGAGTTCTAGGCCACTTCCTTAGATGGTTTTGAGTTGTATTAGTATAATTAAATATGAGAATGAGTTGAATGAGTTCATATGGTCTATGGGACACCGAATGAAGAATTCATCCCCTACATAACGTAAATTTATTCATTATTTTTATTGCTCTTTCCTTGGAAAGGTGAAATTCATGGAAATAAGCTTAGACAAGGAATGAGATGAGCTATAAAATTATGGTGTTACATTTATTGGTATCAGAACAAAGGTTTAGGCTCTTGATGTGGATTATGGCTTGTGTTTATGAGTTACCTTAGTGTATATGAGCTATTTTCAGATGAATTGAGTGTGTGATGGTTATGAAAGTGTTCCCTTATATGTTAAAGTTGTTATGATGTTTCAGAGCCATGGTGAACACTAGGAGAGGTTGGCCCTCTAGAGAGGCTCATGTAGATGATAGAACCAAGCCCAATGATCTAGTAACTAGAGCCCACCACTTATATCGTCCCAAGCATTCAGGGGCGACTCACCCAGATCCGCAACCATATATCCAGATGGTTGCCCCTATTCCACCAGCTCAGATACCTCTAGCCTAGGAGCAGCCCTCCACTAGAAAGATTATCAATTAGTTAAGAAAGTTCGAGCCTTCCACCTTTAATGGTGAGATGAACTCAAAGAATGCTGAGGCCTGGATTATGCAGCTAGAAAATATCTTTTTAGGTGATGGAGTGTACATTTAAGCAGAAAGCCAAGATGGCTATTTTTTAGTTATAGAGAGAGGCAAATTATTAGTGGAAGGACATAGAGCCTATCTTAAGGGCGAGGAACCTTTCAATTACATGGGAGGTGTTCCTCTAAGCTTTTTATGAGAAATACTTCCCTACCTCAGTTAGAAATGAGAAAGAGTTAGAGTTTGTACTCTTGAAATAGACAGAGGGGATGTCAGTGGACCAGTACGTGGCCCTATTTGTAGAGCTCTCCAAGTATTCCTCTTATTTATAGAGTCATGATATTGAGCGCTGAAGAGTAGACAAGTTAGAGAAAAGTTTTCTTATTGAGATCAAAGATAGGGTAGTTCCACAGAGAATCAGGAACTTTAATACCCTAGTTGAGATATGCAGAGTAATAGAGGCAAATCTCAAAACTATACAGCCCACCTCTAGTGCTAGACCACGCCTCCCTGAGCACAAGAGACCTAAAGAGGAATCAAAGGCTGTAGTTATGAGTAGGAGAGGTGGAAGGAGCCAGTAGAACAGAAGAGGAAAGAGAAGAAGAACTCAGTCTAGTAAAGGTAGTTCTGCACCTATAGTATGTCCCCAGTATGGCAGAAATCATAGAAACAGACCATGCTATGCAGGGTAGAATATATGTTATAGATGTGGCGGGCTAGGACACATGGCTAGGGACTACATGCAGGCTCCTTAGTAGTTTATACAGCAGAGGGAGATGGCTCTTATTCCTAGACCTCAAACCTAGGGTAGAGTCTTTACCATATCATAGTAGGAGGCTAGCCAGTGCCCGAGTCTGATCCAAGGTACTATTAAAATAAATAATTTTTTTATAACTGCATTATTTGATTCGGATGCTAGTCATTCTTTTATATCATATGACTATGCTAGAAGGTTAGGTTTAAGTATGTATACACTACCATATAATTTGCATGTATCCATCCCCATTGGAAACTGAGCCATCACCTCTCATGCTTGCTTGAATTGTGTGGTCTAGTTTAATCATTACCTTACCTCTCTTGATTTGATATATATGCCCCTGGTTGATATTAATTTAATTATTAGCATGAACTGGATGTCTCCTAATAATGCCACACTAGATTGTAGCCACGGATGTGTTACTTTACCTAAGTGTGGGACATGCCTAGTATGAGGACTGAGTTATTTGTCATGACCACCTCCTAGGCTGAAAGGTCTCTAGGGCATGGTTGTCAGGGATACATAGTTTTCTTTTCAATTCAGGTTGAGGTAGAAGAAGGTATAGAGGAAATTCTAGTAGTAAGAGAGTTCCTACAGGTATTCCCTAGAGAAATTAGTAGACTACCCCCACAGAGAAAGGTCGAGTTTCCTATAGACATTGTACCTGAGGCAGGTCTAGTGTCGAAGGCCCCATATAGGATGGCTCCCATCGAGCTAGCTAAGCTTAAAAAGCATATATAAGAGCTTTTAGAGAAGGGTTTTATCAGACCTAGTGCCTCGCCATGTGGAGCTTCAGCCTTATTTGTAAAGAAGAAAGACGAAAGCCTTACACTATGTATAGATTACAAGGAGCTCAATAAGATAACCATTAAGAATAAGTACTCTCTCCCTCTCATAGATGACCTTTTAGATCAGTTAGTAGGAGCGTTGATATTTTCTAAGATAGACCTCAGGTTGGGATATCACCAACTCAAAATAAAGGCTGAGGATATTCCCAAAACAGCATTTAAAACTAGATACAGGCACTATAAGTTTTTAGTTATGCCTTTCAGGTTAACGAATGCACCTGCAGTGTTCATGGATTACATGAACAAAGTGTTCAGGCCATACTTAAATAGATTTGTAGTTGTCTTCATAGATGACATTCTTATCTATTCAAAAAGTAGAGAAGAACATAAGCAACATCTGAGATTAGCCTTGGAAATCTTGAAAGAGAAACAGTTGTATGCTAAACTTAGTAAATGTGAGTTTTGGCTCACTGAAGTTCAATTCCTAGGCTATGTGATCTCCTAGGTAAGGGTCACAATAGATCCCCATATGGTAGAAGCAGTGTTACAGTGGGAGAGACCTAGAACAATGACAGAGATCAAGAGCTTCTTAAGATTAGTAGGCTATTATAGGAGGTTCATTCAAGGCTTTTCTCAGATAGCAATGCGACTGATCAAGCTCACTAGAAGAATGTTTCGTTTGTGTGGGATGAGAAGTATGAGAAGAGTTTTCAAGAGTTAAAGCACAAGTTAACCACGGCCCTAGTTTTAGTACTCCTTGACCCTAGAAAGACTTTTGTGGTTTATAGTGATACCTCTAAGAAAGGGTTAGGATGTGTGCTCATGCAGAAAGATTGAGTGGTAGCTTATGCTTCTAGACAGCTAAAACCTTACGAAGAAAATTACCCCATATATGACCTAGAGCTAGCTATAATGGTATTTGTTTTGAAAATATAGAAACACTACTTATATGGGGCAACCATAGAAATTTATAGTAACCATAAAAGCCTTAAATATTTACTTGAATAGAAAGAATTAAATATGAGACAGCGAAGATGGTTAGAATTTTTGAAAGATTATGATTTCACATTAAAATACCATCCTGGTAAGGCCAATGTGATAGTTGATGCCCTAAGTAGAAAATCCATACACATGGCTTGCATGATGATCCGAGAGTAGGAATTGATTGAGAGGTTCAAAGACATGAGTTTATATTGTGAGGTGCATTCGAGGAAGTTATCAATGAGTGAAATCCGAATAGAAAATGACCTGAGGAACTATATAAGAAAGGCTCAGCAGACAGATGACTATATAAGTAAAATTAGATCCTAAATAGCCCAGGGTAGCATTCAAGAGTTCAATCTATCTGAGGATGACATAGTGAGGTATAAAGATAGGCTGTATGTGCCTAGAAATACAGAAATCAAAAAAAGAATATTAGATGAGGCACATAAGAGTAAATATACCATTCATCCAAGCAGTAATAAAATGTATCAGGACTTAAAGAAAATTTCTGGCAGCTTAGAATGAAAACAGATATAGCAGAGTATGTCTCCCAATGTTTAGTATGTCAAAGAGTTAAGATAGAATATCAGAAACTAGCTGAGTTACTTCAACCCCTAGATATCCTGGAATGAAAATGGGATAGCATAGTTATAGATTTTGTCATGGGTTTACCCAGGACATCATCGAGGCATGATGCAATATGGGTAATAATAGATAGATTAATAAAGTCAACACACTTTTTAGCCATAAAAGCCACTTATACCCTAGATAAATTAGCTCAACTGTATATCCAGGAGATAGTTAGATTACATGCTGTGCTTAGGAGCATAGTGTTAGATTGAGATCCCAGATTACTTCGAATTTCTAGAAATCGTTACAAGATGCTCTAAGTACTAGGCTTAGATTTAGCACAACCTATCACCCACAGATAGATGGATAAACAGAGAGAACCATCCAAACCCTAGAAGACATGTTGAGGGTGTGTATCTTAGAGATGAAAAGAAACTAGGATACATTATTGCCTCTAGCAGAGTTTGCCTATAATAACAGTTATCATGTAAGTATACAGATGGCACTATATGAGGCATTATATAGGAGGAAGTGTAGGTCTCTGATGTGTGGCGTTGAGCTAGGAGAGCAGAGCCTGATAGGCCCAGAGTTAGTGGACTAAACTTCTAGACAAATTGAGACCATTAGAAAGAAGTTACTAATGGGCCAAAGTAGATAAAAGAGTTAAGCAGATAAATGTAGATGGTCGTTAGAGTTTGAGATTGGAGACCATATCTTCATTAAAGTGTCTCCAGTCACAAGGATAGGTTGGTCAATTAAGAGTAAAAAGCTCAGTCTAAAATATGTAGGTCAATTCCAGATTCTTAATAAAATAGGACCTATGGCTTATAGACTTGCCTTTCCCCCAAACCTGAGCAAGTACATAATGTATTCCATGTTTCACAACTTAAAAAGTACTAACCCGACCCTTCACATGTCATAGAATATGAGAATGTACAGTTACAAGATGAACTATCATATATAGTATCACCAAATCAGATCCTGAACGATAGACTCAAGTAATTATAGAATAAGATGATACCGCTGATGAAAGTGGTTTAGAAGGGGTTACCTCCCAAAGAAGCTACCTGGGAGCTAAAGGAAGAGATGAGAAAGAAGCATCCAGAGCTCTTCCCATGAGGTATGTTATCTAAATTTTAAGGATGAAATTTTTTAAAGGGGGAAGAATTGTAATGTTCAGTTTTCATTAAACAACGAAAACATATGCATTTTCAAAACAAGTCCCCCGAAATGAATTAGTTAAGGTCTTAAAAAAATTTAAGTAGTATTTTAGACTCCTAAAAATGAGAATCCCAGGCTCAAATGGGAAGAAAAATGGAGCTAGAATGAAGAAACAAAATTGAACAAAAGGTTAACAAAATGTAATGGCATTTTTGTAATTTTGAGAAAATTTTGGAATTCACACAGGAGGGTTTCCTAAATGAAAGTTTTGAATTCTTCAGGGTTCTCAGAGGCCATGAAAACCATGGGAAGCCCCGAGACAATTAAAACCCCTCTAGTGGACATTTTCTAATGACAGTAGACCTGAATTTTGACGGATTTGTTTGAGAAGCTTTTAGCTCCAATTTGAGTGATTTCAAAGGCATTTTATTAAATTAAGGACCTAAATTTTATAATGGAAAAGGCAGTTCTAAAAAAGGAGCTAAAACAAACTAAAAATGAAAATACCAAGATGAAAAGGCAAAATTGGGATTTTTAAAAAGTCTTTTTTAAATCCACCTATATATATAGGACACCCCACCTCCTCACTCATTTAGCTCATTTAGTTTTTTCCCTAAAGCAGAGGAAAAACCCTAAGAGTGAGGTGTACAAGAAGGAGGAAAAGAGAAGGAGAAAGGCAAGGCAAAAGGCATGAAATTTCTTAGTTTTTTCTTTAGCAAACCTCTTCTTCTCCATTTCTACTTTCTTTCCTATGGTTTTATTGAAGTTTTTGAATCTGTTTTGAGGGAAGAATAAAGGGGAAAATTCGGATTTGAAGAGAGGAGGCTAAAGAAAGGAAGAAACAACCAAGAAAATAAGGAAAAATAAGGTAAAATCTCCATCTTATAGTAGCCACTTCTTCTCCCCTTTCTTCCTTGGTTCGTCCAACATAAGAAGCTATAAGGGAGCTTGGATTTTGGGTAGAACTAAGGGTGAATCTTAAGAAAAGGAGTGTTGAAAATAAGAATATGCAAATGGAATTAACAAACAATGATGGAAATTCAAGATAGCAAACCTAGGGTTTCTAGTGTTCCTTGAAAATTTTGATTTGATACCATGATCCCTAGGCCTAAATAAATTTTTAAATGAGCTCGTAAATTCCTAAGAGGCTCCTTATATGCATCCTCCATTAAAGAAACTAAAGCAATTCCAAGGGTAGCCTTAAGGAGCATAGTCTCGGCCTAAAGGACTTGGGACACCTAGGGATAGTTTTAAATTTTTTCAAACCCATTTTTGAGTCATATATGATGAGTGAAGATGAGAGGAAACCTTGGAAAAAATTTAGAAGGCCTATAGAATGAATTGGTATCATAGGTTCCATAATATGGCCTAAGGAAGCAACATGTAGTTAGACTATTTATTTTAAATATGTGATGACTCCAAGAGGCTTAAAAGGACTCAATAATACTAAATAAAAGGAAAGAATAGAGCCTAGAACTCATTTGGTGGGTGTTGCTTCATTAGGTGTATTTAGGAACCATAATTGAACCATAAGGCAAAGTTAGAGTTCCAAGTAGATGTATGGCCTTAGAAATGAGTCCAAGAACCTAATTGGCTTCCATATATTGTGTTTAGGCCAAGAGAAACAAATCCCACACCTTTGTGTGTGTGAGACCGAGGAAGGGAGAGCATTTTCAAGAGAAAAAGTGTGTGGCCGCAACAAAGGTAGCTCATTCCTCCTTCTCTCATTCATGAATATATGCTTGACTTATTTTTGAATATGTGTATGTGTGTTTTAAGCTATGAAAAATATTCTAGCATGAGCTTTTATTCTATGGTACTATGATGATGCATTATGTTTTCAAATGATGCCTAGTATGTTTGCTTGCGTTTGCTTAAGTGTAGAGAAGCCAAAAACTCTTAGCCATGGTAAGGATGAGCTAAGAACCCTTAAAAATGGTTGAGACAAAGCAAAGAGTCTCCCAAGAGTGAGGTTGAGCCAAAACCTCCTAAAGGAAATAGGTAAGGCAAGTCTAAAATCCATAAGTGAATGGGTGAGGCTAATCTACTTACTTGGCAAGCCTATGTATGCTTTGTATGACTTACTCATATGCCCAGAATGCTTCTTGAATGCTCATATTGTTCCTTGTACTCTTGCATGCATTTTCAAGACTTGTTTTGCATTCTTTATGTGCGATTGAAAGGGAGATGAGATATTGGGATTCTTTGAATCTCATTTCCTCCTGTCCAATGTTTTAATATGCTAAGTGGACCAAGTGAGCAAGGTAATGGAAGCCATTAACTTGGAAGATGGGAGCATGACACCAAAGTACATAGATTTTGCTTATTTATGGCCATATGAGTGGCAAATTTTGTAATCCATTATTTTATATGTCCTATGACCTCATGAACATATGTAATTATGCAAATGTATCATGTATAAATGAGATTTAATGTTATATGTATGATATATTGCATTTTGGACATTGAGGTGCAAGACTAGCTTTGTGTAATCTTATGTATGGCATGGGGTGAGAGAGTGAGTTTTCAAATTATGGGTTTGTACACCTTTGAGACAAGTTTAGAAGGTCATTTTTGTGCATTCCCACGTGCTCAAGTGGTCATGGTTGCCTTAGAATTGAAAATGGTCCATTTTGACCCCTTTGGTGACATAAAATGAACCATTCTGCAACCCAATGTCAAGATTTAACCAAATGAACGAATTTACCCATGTAATTTGGCACACATATAGATCTCATCTAGGGATTTTTGGTAAGTCAAAGATCAGATTATTTGGAGCTCTGTGGACTTAATTATGAATTTCCAAAGTTGACATTTTTCTATTGAATTGGTGCAGACATTGTTCATTTGGTCAGAACTTTGGGTTATGTCCTTTGTAGGAAAAATGATTGGCAATGCTCATGAAATTTTACAATCATAAATTAGACATGATAAGCTTTCCATGGCCACTAGATCACCCCAATTGGACTTTTGAACAAGGAGATATGAATTTTTGAAGTCGGAGGTCAGTGTCAAGGATGACAGTCAACCTCTGGTATTGTTCCATCACTTTTCAGTAACTAGTAGCCCATGTTATGGTCTAGATATATTTTTAACATGAAGTAGACATATATAAATTTACATAATGGTAAAGAATATATGATTTTGATTTTTCTAGAATTAGTTATGATTTTTCAAAATTTATGATAGTAAAATGAAATTTCTGGCTGAGGCTGCACCTAGTATTTTTATGTGTTTCATCCACTTGCAAGAGTTCTAGGCCACTTCCTTAGATGGTTTTGAGTTGTATTAGTGTAATTAAATATGATAATGAGTTGAATGAGTTCATATGGTCCACCGAACACTGAATGAAGAATTCATCCCCTACGTAACGCAAATTTATTCATTATTTTTATTGCTCTTTCCTTGGAAACTTGTGAAATTCTTGGAAATGAGCTTAGACAAGGAATGAGATGAGCTATATAATTATGGTGTTATAAGAAACATATGACTTAGAATGAATAAGAAATTGGAGCCAAATCATAGATTTTGAGAGTTGCTTCATTATGCCTTATATGAAGCCATAATTGAGTCATAAGCCACCATATGAGTGTGTAGGGCTTATGAGATGATAGAATTGGTTTTAATGATGTTTTTGTGTCTTGTTGGATGTGTCTAGGCTAAACAAATCAAGCTCTCTATCATTGGGTGTGGGAGGCCGAGAAGAGGGGAGAAGTTTCAAGGAGAAAAAGTGTGGTCTCCTAGCCTTGAGGTAGCTTTCTATCCTTTCTTGTATGCATTTGTTGATTGTTTACTTGTCTTTAGATGCTTGTGTGTATGTTTGAACCATGAGATATGCTTATAGCTTTTGATCACATGTTATGGTACCATTATGTGCATTAAATGTATTTTAAATGTAAGATAGTTTGAATCTGGTGAGGAGCAGCCAAAAATCCATAAGAGTGGGTGAGACAAAGCCAAAAGTCTCAAGAATGAGTGAGGTTAAGTAAAAAATCCCTAAAAATGAGTGAGACAATTCTAAAAGTCCCTTGAAATTGGGTAAGGCTTGATCAAAAGTCCTTAGAGGTTATTTTTGATTGAAATGAGTTTAGATGACATGAAATTATATTTATGTATATTTACTATAAGTATCTAAAGCATACTTGCATTCATTGACATGAAAATGTGCCATTTATGTGTGTATGAAAGGTAGATAACTATTAAAATTCTTTGAATCTCATCCCTTCCTATTTTATCACTAACCATGTCTAGGTGAGCCATATGGAGCAAAGAAAGAAAGCTAAAGAGCATAAGAGGTGGTACTTTGACATCAGAATAGGTATATGTAGAATTTGATGTCAAAGTATGTAATTATATAATGAACATGAGATATGAATGATGGATCATATGTAAATGTATGTATGAATGTTGTATGTATCAGATTTGAGCTCAAATGAATAAAAATGTGTATTTTTGCCACCCTTGAGCTTAGTTGCATAAGTGTATAAGTCCATATAGGAGAGTGATTTTTAGTGTTAGAATGATTTGGGCTGAATGGAATGCTTATATATGTTGTATTGGTACATTGGGATGTGCTCAAATGGTCATGGTCCAAGAAGAAGACCATTTTGGGACCATTTAAAGCTATTTTGGTACAAAATTGACCATAAACTACTTTTGAATCAAAATTTGACCAATGAGCTACTCTAGGCATGAAATTTGGCATACTTATAGAGCTCATCTAGAGCTTTTCATAGAGCTAAAGAATAATATTTTTAGAGTTTTAGAGAATTTATTATTGCTATTATCACTGTTTATATGATTAGTTTTGGTTTCAGTGCACTTAGGGGCCAAATGAAGTCCAATGCTCACGAAATTTTGCAAAGACAAATTACACATCATAAGCTTTATATAGCCATTGAGAGCATGCAATTTGGATTACTATAGAGAGAGTTATGAATTATTGAAAATTAGGGTCTGTAGTAGTCTAAGACACGACCTAGTATACTATCCTATTGATTTTCATGGGTTAAATGTATTGTCTTGATCTAGAATTATTTTTAGTCATTACATCCAGAGCTTTACAAAAAGTTATCATTTGCAAGATTTAAATTTTTCTAGAATTTGTTATGAATTTCCAAAGTTCATATCAGAAAGTGCCCCTGCAAACTGAAAGCAATTTTCTAAACTTGTAAAGTATGGCCCAAAATATGAGATTTGTGTAAAGAATTATAATGTTTCTAATAGGAATGAGTATGTTATGGATGGAAAACAAATTATGAAAGCTTAAATGATTTATTGAGCTGAATATAAATTAGAAAAGCCTTGAATAAACCTCTTGTAATATCCTGCCAAACCTAGGAAACTCTTGATCTTTGTCACTGTCCTAGGTCTCTCCTATTGAAGCACTACCTCTACTTTATAAGGATCTACTATGACCCCTGCTTGTAAGATCACATGGCTTAGGAATTTCACATTAGTAAGCCAAAACTCACATTTACTAAGTTTAGCATAAAATCATTTTTCTCTCAGGGTTTCCAATGCTAATATAAAATACTATTCATGTCTTCTCTGTCTATAAAGACAACTACAAACTTATCTAGGTATGGCCTAAACACTTTTCTCATGTAATCCATAAATATAGTAAGTGCATTCATCAACTTGAAGGGCATAACTAGAAATTCATAGTGCCCATATCTAGTTCTAAAAGCTATCATAAGGATATCCTCAGCCTTAATCATAAGCTGATGGTACCTTGACCTGAGATCAATCTTAGAAAATACTAATACTCCTATTAATTGATATAGGAGGTCACCTATCCTAAGAAGGGCTACTTATTCTTAATTGTAATCTTATTGAGCTTCTTATAGTCTATACATAGTCTAAGACTCTCATCCTTCTTCTTAACAAATAGGACTGGAGCTCTCCATGGCAAGACAATAGGTCTAATAAAACCTTTCTCTAATAACTCTTCTATTTGCTTCTTTAACTTAGCTAGCTCGGTGGGGGCCATCTTATAAGGAGCCTTAGACATTGGACCTATCCCAGGTATAATGTCTATAGCGAACTCTACTTCTCTATCAGGGGGTAGTCCACTAATTTCCTCTAAGAACTCTCTCACTATAGGTATCTCATTTATACCTTCTTCTACTTCAACTTGTATAGAAAAAGAAAACTAGAAACCTCTAACAACCATGCTCTAGATATCTCTCAGCCTGAAAAGTAATCATAAAGGCTAGCTCAATCTTGGTACTAGGTACAGTTCCGCATTAGGTAAAGTAATACACTTATTATAACAATCAAGTATGGCATTATTTGCAGACATCCAGTTCATTCCAATGATCAAATCAATATCAATCAGAGGCATACAAATTAAGTCAAGTGTGGTAAAACAATGGTTAAACTGGATTATACAATTCAAACATCCATGGGAGGTAATGGCTCAATTTCCTATGGGAGGAGATACATGTAAATCATAGGGAATGCATATATACACAAACCCAACCTCCTAGCACAAACATAGGATATGAAAGAATGACTGGCACTAGAATCAAATAATGCATTTATAATACAATTATTAATCTTAATAATACCTTGGATCAGACTCGGGATTTGCTAGCCTCCTACTATGTTAGGGCAAAGACTCCCTGAGTCTAAGGTCAGGGTGCAGGAGCTACCTCCCTCTGTTATGTGCAATCTCTAGCTATGTGTCCTAGCTTACCACACTAGTAACAAACATTCTGGCTTGTATAACATGGTTTGCCTCCATGATTTTGACCATAATGGCTGCAGGTTATTGGCATGGAACTCCTTCTACAAGACTAAGCTAGTTTCTTTTTTCCCTTTCCTCTTTGGTTCCACTATCCTCTGCCACCTCTTTTGTTGCTATTAATGGTTAGTATCTTTTTATGTTGTCTCTTGTTATCAGGGATAAAAGGTTTTTCACTAGGAACTATATGCATCGTTCTTAAGTTTGCTTCTGTGACTCAGCAAACTTCCACTAGAACATTAAAGTCCCTGATCCTTTAGGGCACCACTTTATCTCTGATTTCTGGTAATAGCCTTTTCTTTAACTTGTCTGCTCTCTACCTCTCATCATCATGCTTCTGGAGCTAAGATGAATATCTAGAGAGCTCTATGAATTTGGCCACATACTGATCAATTGACATTCCTTGTGTCTACCTCAGAAGGATAAATGTTGACTCTTTCTCATCCCGAATGGAATTGGGGAAATATTGCTCATAAAATGCTTGTAAAAAGGTTTCCTAGTTGATCAGGAGGTTCTTTGACTTTATAATTGGTTTAGTGCTCCTCCACCAGTAATCAACTTCTTTCTCTAGTTGAAAAATTGCCATAACTACTTTTTGCTTAGACATGCACTCCATACCTCTAAAATTTTTCTCTAACTATATAATCCAAGCCTCTACATTTTCTATATTCAATTCACCATTGAATGATGGAGGCCTAAATTTTCTAAACTATGCTATAGTCCACTAGATAAATGGTTGTTGCTAATAGGAGGTGTTTGAACTAGTAGAGTCTGAAAAGTTTATTGATTTTATGGTTTTGGGCCTGAGGGAATCACATATAAGTTCTCAGGACGATCTGAGTGTTGTGGCTAAAAAGGAGTAGGCCTCTCACTTTCTCTTTGGGCAAGCCTCTCTTGCAACTGCATAATCATTGCCTGCTACTGATATAGGTGAGCTATAATAGCTTGTAGGGCTCCAGCCATGGGATCACTGGGCTCTACTTTAGCCTTTCTAGAGGGCCTATCTCTCTTGGTGTTCACCATCTTATCTAAAATAATTTAACATGGTTTAACATAAAACATGAACATATGCCACAAAACTAGCACTCAATTCATCTATATAAATCATACATAACTGACAAATTACACCCTCAAGCCACAATAACACTAGAATGTTTGAAACTTTACTTTGATACTAATAAATATAATACCATATCAAAATAGCCTTCAATTTGCATCACAAAAGGCCTATAGTATCCATTTTCATAAAATGATTATCTTTAGCAGTGGAAACCATCATTATTAAAGGCCAAAATAATTCACCTTCGGCTAAATGAGCCATTTAGGCTTACCAAACTCATCTTCCATCCATAACACACTTATTTAATTAGAAACATCACAATTTGAAGCTTAAATTTGGGGTTGGAGGCATACATCTCAAATTGAAAATCACACTTGCATTTTCCACATGTTCTATATTTTGATGCAAACTTTGAAAATTCATAACTAATTCTAGAAAATTTCAAATCAAGCAAGTTAGGAATTTCTAGAAAGATTAGGAATCATCTAGCTACTATAAAAATTTTAGAGCAAAACACTATCATTTAACCCACGAAAGTTAATGGAATAGTAACTGGGTCAAAATTTTGGACAATAGTAGGCTTAAAATTTCAAAAATTCATATCTCTTTCTACATAGATCCAAATTGAGTGCTCTTAATGGCTATGGAAAGATTATAATGTCAACTATATGCCTAAAAATTTTCATGAGCATTAGACTTCATTTGGCCTTTTAAAAATCTAAAGAACTAGAATGACCAAATGAACAGTACCATTGACAATTTTTTCATAATTCAGCCTACTTTGAAAAATCATACGAAATTCTATAGAGGTCCAAAAATTTTATATTTTAGCTCTGTGAAAAACTATAGATAACATCTATATTTTGCCCAAATTTCATGCCAAACTTGTCCATTTGCACTAGTTTTTACTTTAAGGGAAAAATATGGCTCGTTTTAAGATTCAAGAAGTACCAAAATGGTCCAAATGAAGTTCCTTAATGCAAGTGACTTATTTGGGCATGTCCAAAAGCTCAAACACAACATATAGAAGCATTTTAACAAGTCCCATTAATTATGAAACTCAACCATCATTCCACTTGTTCATATACTCAAGCATAACATGGCCCAAGGATGTCAAAGACTTACATTCTCATACACTTGCCTCCTTATCCATTATATACAACATATTCATATACTTTTTCATATGCTTAAAGGTTTACATCTCGTAAATATCATATACATACATACTTTAATATAAATTACATAAAAAACTATCCTATTGTCAAAGTATCATCATTCATGCTCCTTGGTTTCCATTCCTTGCTCTATCAGGCTCACCTAGACATGGTTAGATATAAAGTGAGGAAGAGTGAGATTCAAAGAATCCTAATAGCTCATTCACCCTTTCAAGTATGCATATAAGACACATTTTGTAACATTCGATTTTTTGAAAATCCAAGAAAACTTAAGGAAACGCAAGAAACGTAGCATATAGTTTCTCCGTCAATGTATGGAATTCACCGGATATGAAAGGAAGTCCCCCAAATAGAGTAAATTAAGGTCTAATAAAATTAGAATAATATTCTAGACCACAAATAATGATGAGTCAAGGCCAGAGATGCCCTAAAATTTGGGCTAAAATAGATGTAAAAAAAAGAGGTCAGAAAAAGGTCCCTAAAAGCCTCTAAAGTCAAGTATGAAAGAGCCAGGGACTAAAATGCAAAGAAAAGTTATATGCCGGCCGAAATGTATAAATTGCCCTAAAGTTCAGGGAACCCTAGTTTCACTCTCCATTCGTGGCTTTAAGCACAAATATCAAAAAATCAGGCAAGAATCTCAGAAATCTGTGACCCACGGTTAAACTCAGTTTGATGAGACAGGTCCAATGATGCCAAGTTGTCCAGATGGCCGGGCGAGATCCAGTCCGGGATCTGGTTAGCCCGATCAGTAGCCATGAGCAAAATAGAAAAAGAAAGTTGTAACAACTATAGAAATAAAAATAGCTAAATGGCTAAGAAACCCTGAAGGAGTTTTAGGGACAGAATTGTAGTAAAGGAAAAGTTTATAGCACAATCATAATACATAACGGTGAAAATTACACCTATAGACTCGGGTGTCCGATTGATACCAAAATTTGTGAGGATTAAGGTTAAGGGCCCCTAAACCATGTTTGAAGCTCAGTATGGCCTGAAAGTAGAGGAAATAATATTTGTAAATTTTAGAAAGTCTAAAGGTATGTACTATACCGTAAAATCTTAATTGGGCCCATACACCGATGTTAGACTGCGGTAAGGCTCAATAGCTGATTCTAAAGGCCCAAAAAGAGAAGATGAAACCCAAATATAAATATAAGATGAAAGGGAGAGAAGAAAATAATTTTAGTTATGTTAAAGAATTCACCATAGTTTAGTTAGATACTAACTATGGTTGAGTTAAAAGTAGACCATGGATGAGTTAAGGAAATTAACCATGGTTACTATCCATAACTTAAGGGCTAAGAAAAGGAATCCAAGTGTGTGGCCAAGGATTTTTGAAAGAAGATATCTAGTTATGAAATTAGAAAATCAAAAGAAAAAGGAATGGAAGGCTATGATTTGATCTTGAAAGGTTGATCCAAGGGTCCAAATTTAGTATGACCCTTTAACTTCATCCTAATTCATCTCCTTTGTGACAACCCTACCTTGTAATCATTATAATTATGGTTAAATACAAGATTATTAATTAATGATCAAGGTTTGAGGTTTTACCACATTACAAAAATATGAGGAAATTTGAACCTTGATGTTAGGGTCATCACCATACCACCACAAAAAATAAAATTTGCATAAAAGAAATCCTACTACCATAAAGGGTTTATGATTCAACCGTTCATCAGTTTTAATACCCAATAACCTCCCACAAATGTTCTTATATCGTCTCTTACCATTGCCGTTGAAGAAATTGGGGTTTCTAGGCAAAAAGGAGTAGGTTGGGGACTTGCGCTACAGCCTATAACTTCCCCGCCGCAGCCAAGTTACTCTCTGGAATCACTGGACAAATTTCACAAATCTCGCAGTGGCGAGTTGGACCTTCGCCGCGCCCAACCTATGTGGCGCCACGGCCGAAACACCTCCTGGAACTACTGTTTTCAACTCCCACGGTTCTCGCCTCGACGCAATATATTTGCACCGCGGCAAGTTTTGCTTGTGTCTAACCCTTATTTAATTTTCTCGACTCGCGTTGCGGCAGGACATAATGCACCGCAGCGAGTTTTGGTTCTGTTACCCTCCTGGGCGATTTTTCCCATTTTGCACCGCGGCGAGATTTATCAGGCCGCAGTGCTCCTCGCCATTGTCACTCCCTAGGTTAGTTTTTCACTCTTGCGCTACGGCAGGATTGGTTATGCTGTGGTGCCCTTCGGCTTTATCTCTCATTTGGCCGCAGCAAAGCCCTTTTAGCCGCGGCAGAACTCCCTCCTGTGACCACATTACCTAAATTTCGCCTCCTACACTCTAAATCTCATCCTAGAAACACTCTAGGTCCACCTTCCCTTATTTGATGTGATCCTAATGGTGTTTACCTACCCTATTTACCCATCAATCCACCCATTACCATTTCAAAACTTAATTACTACTTCCTACTTGCCCAACTAGCTCATATTAGCAAATTCATGAATATATGACAGCAAGAACACATGCATTAGCAGCAATTTACATCCCATGCACATTCCATAGAGATTCGATTCAACAATAGCTTATGCCCACATCCAAGGCATCATATGACTACAACTCCCATAGGGTAATCCATATCACAATTTCAACAAAACTATATATATGATACTATGAGTTCATACATTAATATTCAACTACAATGGGACTTAAATCCTTAACGGTTACATTTCAATCAAACAAAATATGAACGCCTACACTTGGCAACATGATTACATGATGATGCTATGTAAACTAATAACAAAATTGCATCTACCCTATTCTACTCAGACCAAGTGTAGCTCCCCACACCCGGCCTCAGCTCATGGATATTCATCCACTTGCTTACCCTTATCCTTATCCGAGGAACCTTCACCTGAAATATTAATCCCATAAAACGGGGTGAGATATAAATCTCAGTAACGAAGGCAATTCTATCATATATCTAGTTTAATTAGCATATAAGCATGGATCAAAATCAACATCAGAATCATATCCATTATATCAGCAAATGAATCAATTAAGCTATCATGATTACTATCACATACTAGCCATCATATTATCACATGTTAAAGGCCATTAACACCGGGAGAGGCCCCTCCACGGCACCTACTCCCTATTGAGCACAACCAGGGCTCTGTGCATCTGGGGTTTGATCATAACCCGGTGCTCGATCGAAGCATATGCATGGATGGCAGCTGTACCACAGCTCCACCATGGACTCACAAGGTCCAATCACAATTCAACAGATAGCCAATCGATTCATTTAATATTTCAAATCATTCATATACAGCAACATATGAAATTAAATCAAATATATTCATGGAATTGATATAAACTGGGTTACCTTACTTGTAGACACTTTGCAACAGCCACCACAAATCCCAAATTCGGATTAGAGTGTCCCTTACCAGAAAACTCAATATTCCACCTAAAATCCTAAGCAAATTCGTACAGAATTAATACCCATTTTATATATTAGCTATGGGGGTCTCAAATTAACAAATAAAGTATCAAAATGGAGGGTTTAAACTGACCTAAGGTCAGCCCTAACCTCAACCTACGAATTTCACTAAGAAAACCCCCAAACACCCACATTTCAGATTTTGGGTAGGATGAAAATGCTCCAAATGAAAAACTAATCAGACCAAATTAAAGAGAAAGATGAGGGGATTAAGTTGTATAACTATTACCTTGGCTGAATCTTGCTTTAAATGTGAGAAAATGCAGAATTCTTGCCCCCAACCCTAACCTCCTCTCCAAGCTCCGAATTTCTCTTTGTGTTTTGTGTTTCAGCAAGTGTGAGGAAGAGGCTGATGTATTAGGGTTTTAGTTGGGTTTAAGTTGGGTCATGGGTTGCTCCAAGGTCCAACTTCATTTGGGCTTCAGATTTTAGCTTATTGGGCCAGTTTTAAAGTGTTGGACTGCAGAATTTTGTTGGGCCAGTTCTTATACATTGGGTTGCTGAAGTTTAATTAAGTTTGGGCCAAGTTTGAAGAGCTCAATAATGTAGGTCTGCACAAGGGTTATTGGGCCACTTAGAAAAGTCTATACAAGGTGGATTTTGGGCCTCCATCACACTAAATTGGGTTGGGTCTGCACCTAACCCATTGGGCCTCCATTAGCCTCTTATCATGATCTATTAATTTAAGCCTAGATAGGATTTCTATCTCAATTAAATCTCAAACCCATATTAATAATTTTACCTTTCTAATTAATCTAATCCGTGATTAACACCCTAATTAATTATGGGGTATTACATCCTTCACCTCCATTCCACCATTTTCACGCCACACACAAGGGAGGAGGAGAGAAAAATGTGAAGAGAGAGAGAGAGGGAGAAAAAGTGAAAGATGAAGTGAAACCAAGCAAAACTACCACCATTCTTCTCCAAATTTCTTCATCTTCTCCATCCTCCAACCTTTTCCTCCAAAGGGTAGTTGCATATTCATCTTTTCTTCAAGGTGAAATGTTGCTCTAAGTAGGAAGAGAAAGGATTTTAGTGTGAGAAAAGCAAAGGAAGCATGGCTTAAGCTTAAAGAGTAAATTTTCTCCATCTTATACTTATAAATCACATGCTTTAAGATAGTTTTGTTAAACCTTAGCTATGAGTTATTTTTGGAAGCATATGAATCATTAGAAATGGAGTTTATATCTTGAACATGAAGGCCATATGAGCTTAGTTATTGTTGTTATGTGCTGGGACTTTGAAAAACACAAAGATTGTAATTTTTGGGAAAATAGAAATCATGGGGAGATGCTGTCCGAATTTTCCCAAAATTGTTATGGTGTCTTCTTGATGTCTTAAAGTCATGTATACCAAATTCCAAGTCCTAAAACATAAAGGAAAAGGTTATGGAGTTTTTAGAACCAAAGAAACGCACTTTTGAGCCTAAAACAGAGCTAGATTATGTGATGACCAAAACATGATATTGGGGCTAGAATTTGATGATTTTATCCATTCCAATGGATTCAAGAGGGTGTTTTTAGCCAGGAATACCTATGGGAAAACCCCCAAAGCTCATGGGATAAAATTCTTAAATTTTGGCTAAGAAATGCATACTATTCGACCATAGTGAATGGGAAAGGAAGGAGTTAGATTTTTCCAATTCCAATGGTCCCATTAAGTTTAAAAGGGGTCATCCTATTTTAGAAGTTAAGGTTTATGTGTTGATTGTAATGAATTATCATTATGATTATAGGGTTTGATGTTGTTTTGGGAACTCCAAAAGCAAGTAAATCGAGTCCCAAGGATTGAGGAGCAAAGTTTGCTAAGGTAGTAGTTTTCCTCTCTCTTTCTTTAAGCTTATATGTTTGTATAATGATGAGTGTTATGCTATATCAAGTTGTCATTTATGCTATAAGATGAGACATGTATGCTTAGATTGTGCTTGGCCTTGTATGAAATTCCTTGTATTGCTATGCGATATGTGCCATCTTGACTAGCATCATGTTATGTACTTACATGCTTGCTTGTGAATGAGATTAGTTTACTACTACCGAGATTTCATAATCTCACCCCAAATATAACCCATGCTAGGTCCGAGTTCAAGCAAAGAAAGAGCAAAGAATGTGGAGACATAAATCAAGGACCTTACTTTTATGCACCACATTTTGTTATGTAATTAAATATTTTAGATTACTGCGTGTATGAGTTATGTTATGATACTATAAGGTACTCAGGTATGGAATGAAAAGTTATGAATATAATCAACCCTTGAGTAAATAGAATATGACTGATGAGCCTAAAATACAAAAATGCATTTGCTTATATATAAAGGAATAATAATAATAATATGTCAAATGAAGGGGTAAAACTGTCCAATTTGTTGTAGGGGCAACTTTATATGAATTCATATGTGTTCTGCTAAGTAATCATTTTCCCCGTGTAAAGGGCTTAAAGAGCTTGAAGCAAAGCCCTGAATTAACCTTATACGATTTTTCTATAATTAAGTATGTATTTTCAAAGTTAGATAAGAATTTGGAAATGACCAAATGAATAGTGAAATTGTATGAGGAAGTTTTAAAATGAAAAATTTTTATCAGTTCAGGTTTCCATTGACATCTCTAAGTAATATATGAGGTAATTGTAGTAGGAAAAGGGTTATAAAATAAGGTATAACACATTTTACATGTCAAAGAATGCAAACATGCTACAAATGCTTCTAGTAGACACACATAATCGCATTTTCAAGTCACATGAAGTCATTCCAATTCAAACATGAGCTCCAGGGACTTTTGGTCTCACTTCATCCAATTCTTTAGGACTTATGGATTAGCCTCACCTACTTTTAGCGGCTTTTGACTTAGCCTCATTCACTCTTGAGACTTTTGGCTTTGTCTCACTTATTCTTAAGAACTTTTGGCTTCTCCTCACCCACTCTAAGGGACTTTTGGCATAACCTCACCCATCAAGAGCCATACACATTCAAATTGTCATTTAAGAAACATAATGGTACCAATACATTAAAGTAATAGCTATAAGCATATTTCATGATTCAAACGTATGTACAAAATGTCTAATGACAATCAAACAACCAAGCAATGCATACAAGAAAGGATGGAGAGCTACCTTAAGTCAAGAATCACAAACTTTCTTCCTTGAGCTTTCCTTCCCCTTCTTGGCCTCACACACACACACACCTAGGAGGAGCTTGATTTGCTTGGCCTAGATACATCAAATATGACATAAACAAATCATTGGAACCCATTGTTTCCTTACATAATCTCCACATAAGCCTATTCTAGCCTATGGTATGGTTATGGTTCCATACAAGGGCATAATGAAGCAACTCATATGATTTGTGATCTTGGCTCCAATTTCTCGCTCAATCTAAGTCTTATGACTCCATTTAAACTTATTAGAGTCATCACAAACTCAATTGAAGGAGTCAAATACCAAGTTATTTCTTTATGCCTAAAAGGAGCCTAACCTTCCATCTTTCAAACTGTAGTTTCTAAATTTAAACCAATGGTTCCTTTAGTGTTTATCATTCATATCTAGACCATTTCTATCATTGGAATCAAAGAAAACTCTCCCTAGGTACTTGTTCCCTCACTTGGCCGAGACATAGCTTCAAATGGGAGCCCATGGAATTTTATTGGTTTCTTTAGGGAATTTAGCATCCATGAATCTTTCTAGACCTCTTATAAACTCATTCATGCTTTTATATATGCTAGATTATCATTAGAAAGTTTTAAAATTTTCTAGGTTCAACTAAAATGTAACATCTGGTTTTTTGAAAATCTAAGAAAACGTAAGGAAACGCAAGAAACATAACATATGGTTTCTCTGTCAACGTATGAAATTCACCAGATATAAAAAGGAAGTCTCCCAAATAGAGTAAATTGAGGTCTAATAAATTTAGAATAATATTCTAGACTGCAAACAATGATGAGCCAAGGCCAGAGGTGCTTTAAAATTGAGACTAAAATAGATGAAAAAAAAAGTGATATGAAAAAGGTCCTAAAGAGCCTCCGAAGTCAAGAATAAAAGAGCCAGGGACCAAAATACAAAGAAAAGTTATATGTTAGGAAAAATGTATAAATTGCCTGAAAGTTCAGGGAACCCTAATTTCACCCTTTATTGGTGGCTTTAAGCACGAATATTAAAAAATTGGGCAAAAATCTCAGAAATCTGTGACCCACGGTTAAACTCAGTTTGATGAGACGAGTCCAATGATGCTAAGTCGTCCAGATGGCCAGGCGGGATCTAGTCCAGGATTTGGTTATCTCGATCAGTAGCCATGAGCAAAATAGAAAAAGAAAGTTGTAACAACTATAGAAATAAAAATAGCTAAAGGGATAAGAAACCCTGAAGGAGTTTCAAGGACAGAATTGCAGTAAATGAAAATTTTATAGTACAATTATAATATAGAACGGTGAAAATTACACCTATAGACCCGAGTGTCCGATTGACACCGAAATTTATGAGGATTGAGGTTAAGGGCCCCTGAACCATGTTTGACACTCAGTATGGCCAGAAAGTAGAGGAAATAATATTCATAAATTTTAGAAGGTCTAAGGTATGTATTATACTGTAAAACCTTAATTGGGCCCGAATACCGATTGTTAGACTACTGTAAGGCCCAATAGCTGATTCTAAAAGCCCAAAAGAGAAGAGAAGATATAATTAAAGTTTTAGAGAAGATGAAACCCAAAGATAAATATAAAATAAAAGGGAAAAAAGAAAAAGGATTCTAGTCATTTTAAAGAATTAACCATGGTTAAGTTAGAAACTAATTATGGTTGAGTTAAAAGTTAACCATGGTTGAGTTAAGAAATTAACCATAGTTACTATTCATAACTTAAGGGCTAAGAAAAGGTATCCAAGTGTGTGCCCAAGAATTTTTGAAAGAAGATATTTACTTGTGAAATTAGAAAATCAAAAGAAAAATGAATGAAAGGTTAAGATTTGATCTTAAAAAGGTTAATCCAAGGGTCCAAATTTAGTATGACCATTTAACTTCATCCAAATTCATCTCCTTCACCTCCATTCCACCATTTTCATGCCACACACAAGGGAAGAGGAGAGAAAAACATGAAGAGAGAGAGGGAGGGAGAAAGGGTGGAAGAATAAGTGAAACCAAGCAAAACTACCACCATTCTTCACCAAATTTCTTCATCTTCTCCATCCTCTAACCATTTCCTCCAAAGGGCAGCTGCATATTCATCTTTTCTTCAAGGTGGAATGTTGATCTAAGTGGGAAGGGGAAGGATTTTAGTGTGAGAAAAGCAAAGGAAGCAAGGATTAAGCTTAAAGAATAAGTTTTCTCCATCTTATACTTACAAATCACATGCTTTAAGCTAGTTTTGTTAAACCCTAGCTATGAGTCATTTTTGGACAGCATATGAATTATTGAAATGGAGTTTATATGTTGAATATGAAGGCCTTGAAATGAAGTTTATATCTTGAACATGAAGGCCATATGAGCTTAGTTATTATTGTTATGTGCTGGGACTTTGAAAAACACAAAGATTGTAATTTTTGGAAAAATAGAAATCATGGGGAGATGCTGTCCAAATTTTTCCCAAAATTTTTATGGTGTCTTCTTGATGTCTTAAAGTCATGTATACCAAATTCCAAGTCCTAAAACATAAAGGAAAAGGCTATGGAATTTTTAGAACCAAAGAAACGCACTTTTGAGCCTAAAACGAAGCTAGATTATGTGATGACCAAAACGTGATGTTGGGGCTAGAATTTGATGATTTTATCCATTACAATGGATTCAAGAGGGTGTTTTTAGCCAGGAATACCTATGGGAAAGCCCTCAAAGCTCATGGGATAAAATTCTTAAATTTTGGCTAAGAAATGCATACTATTCGACCATAGTGAATGGGAAAGGAAGGAGTTAGATTTTTCCAATTCCAATGGTCCCATTAAGTTTAAAAGGGGTCATCCTATTTTAGAAGTTAAGGTTTATGTGTTGATTGTAATGAATTATCATTATGATTATAGGGTTTGATGTTGTTTTGGGAACTCCAAAAACAAGTAAATCGAGTCCCAAGGATTGAGGAGCAAAGTTTGCTAAGGTAGTAGTTTCTCTCTCTCTTTCTTTAAGCTTGTATGTTTGTATAATGATGAGCGTTATGATATATCAAGTTGTCATTTATGCTATAAGATGAGACATGTATGCTTAAATTGTGCTTGGCTTTGTATGAAATTCCTTGTATTGCTATGCGATATATGCCATCTTGACTGGCATCATGTTATGTACTTACATGCTTGCTTGTGAATGAGATTAGTTTACTATTACTGAGATTTCATAATCTCACCCCAAATATAACCCATGCTAGGTCCGAGTTCAAGCAAAGAAAGAGCAAAGAATATGGAGACATAAATCGAGGACCTTACTTTTATGCACCACATTTTGTCATGTAATTAAATATTTTAGATTATTGCGTATATGAGTTATATTATGACATTGTAAGGTACTCAAGTATGAAATGGAAAGCCATGTATATACCTAACCCTGAAGTAAAAAGAGTATGACTAGCGTGCCTAAGATACAAGAATACCTGTGCTTATATAAAGGCAAAATAATTAGAATAATAATATGACCAATGAGGGGTAAAACTGTCTAATTTGTTGTAGGAGTAACTTTATATGAATTTATATGTGCTCCGCTAAGTAAGTATTTTCCCCGTGTAAAGGGCTTGGAGAGCTTGAAGTAGAGCCCTGAACTGACCTTATATGATTTTTCTATAATTAATTATGTATTTTCAAAGTTAGATAAGAAATTGGAAATGACCAAATGAATAGTGAAATTGAATGAAGAAATTTTTAAAAGGAAAAATTTTAATTAGTTCAGGTTTCCATTGACTCCTCTAAGTTTTATATGAAGTAATTGTAGTAGGAAAAGTGTTATAAAATAAGGTATTACATAAAGCCCTATTACCATAACTTAATTTCTAAAGCATTTATTTTGGTTTTAATTGCATATTCTTACTCCTCATGCTTTAAACCCCTTGTTTCTACCTTGTTATGACCTAAATTCATGCTCTCCTAGATGGGCCTAGGTTTGGCCAAAACATAACCATGGTGAAAAGTCAAGAAGAAGCAACTTATGTAACAAACGTAATTTCCATAAAACGATGTAATGAGCTGTATAAAAATAAGTACATTGGAATGAGTTAGAAAATTCCTGAAAAAATTTAGGTAGAGTTCTAAGCTTCTAAAAATTATAATTCCAGGCTCAGACAGAAAGGAAAATGGAGCTAGGATGATGAAAACAAATTGTGCCAAAAACTAATGAAACATAATGGCATTTTCATAAATAAGTGTAACTTTTGGAAAAACACACAAGAGGTTTTTTTAAATGGAAATTTTGAGTTGTCCAGGATTCGCAGAGGCCCTGAAAACCATGGGAAGCCTCGAGACTAATAAAGCCCCTCCGGTGTACGTTTTCCAATAGCAGTAAACTTGAACCTTAATGGATTCATTTGGGAAGATTTTAGCTCTAATTTGAGTGATTCCAAAGGTATTTTTAAAATTAGGAACCTAAGTTTTATAATGGTAGAGACGGTTCTAAAAAAAGAGCTAAAATAAAGCCGAAACAAATTTGCCATTACAGAAGGACGAAATTAAAATTTTTAAAAAAGTAAGTTTCTTGAATGTTCCATAAGCTTCTTGTGTCTTCTCCCTCCCATATGGCATGACTTCCTTCTACCCAAAATATAGAAAATGACCAGCTTCTTGAGGCACACCAAGAGAGGAAGAAAAGGAGGAGAAAAATAACAAAAAAGGTAAGAAAATTTGTAGAATTTCATGCTCTTTCTTCCTCTAACTTTGCTCCTTTCCTTCCATGCTCTCTTTCTATGGTTTAGTTGAGCTTTTGGTTTTGTTTTTGGTCTAGAACCTAAGGGAGTGATTCAAATTTCTTGGAGAGAAGCAAACTAAGAGGAAGAGGTCTTGAAAATAAGCTTGAATCTAAAGTAATTGCTTGTTGTTGTTGCTTCTTCTCCTTGCTCTATGGATGTGTGTATTTTGGCCAAGAATAGAACCATATAGGGGGAGGATTTTCTGCCTAAAAATAAGAGAGCAATTAGGGTTTTTGACCATGAGGAAGAGGAATATGGGAAGAAATTCTAAGAAAAACTAATAGAAATCAAGATAGGAAAGTGTAATGTTCTTTAGGGTTTTGAAAAATATGATTTTGTGTGAGTAATTCCTTGGCTATTTAAGTGTTTCCTTGAGCTCCTAAGACCTCTAAAAATCCTCCCAAGTGGCTCTCCCATCACGAAAAAAATCAAGAAGCTTATGAACCTCTATTATGGTGCTAGGTTCGGCTAAGCAAGGTTCTATGGGCTAAGGGATGTTTTAATTTATTCTAGCCTTGGTTTGGGACTTTATATGATGTTAGAAGATGGGAAACACCATTGCAAAAAATTTAAGAGCCATGAATTGGGAGATGGGATAATGGTGTCCATAATGGTGCTTTGTGAAGCAACATGATTCTAAGCTTGTATAAATGATTGTGTGAGGGCTCCAAGGACTTTGAATGAGACCAAGAGGCCTAGAAATGGAAAGAGATGGGAGCCTAGAGCTTGAATTATGAAGGTTGCTTCAATAGGTTCAAGAGTGAAACGAAGTGTGTGCTCAAGAGTGATTTTAGTGTCTTGGCATGCTTCAAGTATGTAATTATGTGTTGTTAATGGTGTTTAGGCCAAGAGAACACCAACCCACCTAAGTGCACTTGTGAGGTCAAAAAGAGGGAAGGATAAGACAAAGAAAGCTTACATAAATTCAAGGTAGCTCTCCATTTTATTCTCCTTGCATTCTTGAGTGCATATGTACGTCATTGTATACTTGTGTGTGTTCTTGTGACTTGATGATATGCCACTTGATGTCTTGACATTACATTGGCACCAATGTGTCTCACTGAATGGCCTTGGTTGTGGAAATAGTTCATAAGGGTGAAGTGAAGCCAAAAGTCTCATGGCATGGGTGAAACAAGGCCAAAAGTCTCTTGGAAGGGTGAGGCCAAGTCAAAAGTCCCTAGGCCAAGAGTGAGGCAAATCCAAAAGTCCTAGAAATAGGGTGAGACAAAACCAAAAGTCCCTAAAGCATGTTCTTGGCTTGAATGTGAATAAGTGGCATGGAAATTGTGACCTTGCATAATTTATGGTTGTCAAACCTTCCATACATATGCTTTGATGTGTATATGCCATGAATGTGTGTGTGAATGGGTGTGTGAGCTATTGAAATTCTAGGAATCTCACCCCCTTCCCTTCCTCATCTTAAAATATCTAGGTGACACACAAGAAGGGAGAAATGCAAGCCAAGGGCCTTGAAAAGTTATATTTGAACCATTATGTAGCTTACTGTGTAATTGAATGGCAAAGTGATTATGTATATGTTATTTTTTAGATGTAAGACCATGAACAATTGTAATATGATGTATAAATCTTGTATGGACCACATGTGGCATGAAATCAATGCAAATGTGGAATTTAGCTTCTTGAATAACTTATGTATATAGTGTATTCTTGGGTATGAAATGGTCAAATTGAGATGAATGAGGCTTGGGACCACTTGGACAGTTTCTACAAGTTATATTCATACTTTTAAACATGCCCAAGAGGTGCCAAACCATTGGAGAAGCTATTTGGACATACTTGACACCTTATAGAAGCCAAAATTGACCATTTTGTGAGGCTATGTCACTTTCTGCCCAAATGAGCTCTTCTTGATCTGAGATTTGGTATAGATCTAGAGCTTATTGAGAGCTTTTTGGGAAGCTAAAGTGGATATTATTTGGAGGTCTACAGAATATTTAGTGAATTTTTTAAGTTAACAAATTTTTTGGTTCTAGTTCTTTATTATTCATGGGGCAAATGATGTCCAATTGCCATGAAATTTTACAGGGAGAAACTAGATATTCCCAACGACTTGCAACTATTAGAAGCACCTCATTTAGATATCTAGAGAGGGAGATATGAATTTTTGAAGTTGCTCTTCCATTCCAAGCACATCCCCAGACTTGTGTTACTATTTGATTAATTTTTGGGGTCTAAATATGCTTAGATTAGTATGGAACTATTTTTCCCCTTTATGTAACATCTATAGATTTCTAAATTTGTATAGATTGTATGGATTGAATTTTTGTGGAATTAATTATGAATTGTCAAATTTTATATTAATAAGCTACATCAGATTTCTAGATAGCTCGACCTCCCTATATTTTTTGTTATCAAACATGGTCCAGATGAAATTTTCATGGCTAGGAACTATTTTTATTCAAATTTTAACATCCAAAGCTTTCAAAAAAGTTATGGTTTATGTGATTTTGATTTTTCTACATTTAGTTATAATTTTTCAAAGTTGCCCTTGAAATATGTCACTATACAATCGAGAAGAATGAAGGGAATTTAGGGTTTTTGACTCTTGATTCATGGTTTGTGCTAAGTTTTGAGAATGTTATGATTTGTATGAATGGAAAATAATTAGAGAATGTTGTTGGTGAGTTCATGAGGCCCTAGAGATGTGAAATGAAAAATTTTATCTGCTACGCAATGCAATTTAATTTATTATTTTAATGCCTTTTCTTGGGATTTCTTTGAAGAATTGTATAATCCCACTTACACATAAGAGGATCAATATTAGAAATAATATGGTATTACAACTTAGGCCATAGTATCTTACCTTATTTTTATACTTTTCAAAAGAGCTTTTTATGCTTCCAAGCTTTCCTTCAAACTATCCTTCTCCTCTACAGAACCAGTCACAAAACATGTCTAGTTAAGTCACCATAACCCTGAGAAGAGAGAAGAGAAAGAGGAGAAGAAATTTGATGAAGGAGAATACATGAAAAAGCAAATAATTCTTAAAATTTCAAGGCTTATTTCTCTTCCCTTTGCTCCCTCACTTGGTGCACCACTTTGAGTTGCCCTTGAATTTGTTTTGGACTAGAGGAATATAGGTTAAGAGAGTGGGATATGATTATAAGAGGCTAGGGGTCCATTTATTGTAATACCTTAGCTCATTAATTAACATCCAAAGCTTTCTAAAAAGCTATCATATGCATGATTTTGATTTTTCTAAAATTAGTAATGAATTTTCAAAGTTCATATCAGAAACTTGTGATAGCAAACCTAAGAGCAAATATGGTTGTTCTTCAAATTTGGCTCCAAATCCATTATTTATGAGATGAGTTATGATGCTTATGATACGATTGGATATGTTATGGATGGAAAATGATATGGATGAGCTCACATGGTCCCTAAAGCTTGAAATGAATTATTTAAGCTTTCTATTATGCAATTATTCATACATGAAAGTGTCATAGTCTTGCAAATGTGTACCAACAAACCAAATATGTGTTAGGATCACCTATGTAACCATTGTGTGTAACACCTAATTTTCGTAAAAACAACGGAAACGGGCTATATATAAAAGATATTCCTTTAAAATGAGTCAGTTAAGGACAAATAAAATTGGGATAAAATTCTAAATATTAGAAAATAAGGATTCAAGGCTTAGGGTGCCCAGGAATCAAAGCTAAAATGGCCAAAGAAAATTCTGACGAAATGTAGTGGCATTTTTGTAATTTTGGACAACTTTTAGAAAACTCAAAGGAGGGATCTTTAAATGAAAAAAGTAAGTTTTTCGGGGTTCCCTAAATACTATAGGAACACCTAGAATAGTTAAAACTCCTCTGGTTTACATTTTAGAATGTTGGTGAACCCAAACTTTGACCCTTTCATTCAAGAAGGTTTTAGACCCGATTTGAGTGATTCCAAAGGCTATTTAGAGGTTAGAGAACCGATATTTTATGATGGAAAAGAAGATTTTTGAAAAAGAGTTGAAATGAGCCTAAAATGAAAAAGCCAAGAATGAGGGACAAAATTGATATTTTAAAAAGCTTCTTAAGAATCCCTAGCTATATATAGGTGGCGCCTCACTTCTCCCTCACATTTGGTTGACCTAAATTCTGTCCAAGACCAGGGAGAAGTTTTGTAAAAAGTGGCACATAAGAGGGAGCTTCAAGGGAGGAAAAAAACTTAGGAAAAGGTATAGAAAATTAAGGAATTTCTTGCTCCTTCCTTCATGGAACTTGTCCTCCTTCTTCTCCTCTTTCATTCCATGGTGTTGGTGCATGATTTGGATATATTTTGAGCCATATTTAGAAGGGAGAAGCTCAAAAATCCAAAGAGAAGTGAAAGCAAGGGAGAAAACTCTTCAAAAGACTAAGGAATCAAGGTAACATGGCTTTCCTTGCTTCTTCTTTCTTGCTCTTCTATAGCTAGTTTCAGCCTCATATAGAACAAGCAAGAGGGAGGAAAATCTGACCTAAACCAAGCATGAAACCAAGGTTTTCAAGGGTGAGGAACAAGAAGATGCAAAGAAATTCCAAAAAGAACCTTTAGTTTTCAAGTTCCTCAAACCTAGGGTTTCCTTTGCACCTTAGTATGTACGAAGCTTTCTAGTGATATTTCTAATTGTCTATGAGTATATGTGGGTTTTTAAGATGCCTAAAAAGCCTCACATATGCCATTTCCTTCAAGGAAACAAAGCTAACTTCATGGGTCCCTAAATGAGCCTATGTCTTAGCCTAGACAAGAAGAGGTACCTAGAGAGAATTTTAAATTTTTCTAAGGGTAGAAAGGGACTAAATATGATAAAAGAACATCAAAGGAAGGCTTAGAAAAAATTTAGAAGCCTTGGTTTAGGTGATGGATGTGTAGGCTCCATAATAGGACTTAAGGAAGCAACTTATGTCTAGGCTCTTGGGAGTGAATTTGTGATGGCTCCAAAAGGCTTAAATGGAGTCAAAAGACCTAGATGGAAGGAGAAAAAGGAGCCAAGACCTTGAAGTCTAGCACTTGCTTTATTAAGTCTTATATGAATCCATTATGTCATCATAGAACAAAGTGAGCTTCCATGGAGAGTGTGTGATGCTAGAGCTTGCTTCCATGATGTAATTGTGTCCTATTTGATGTATTTAGGCAAAGGAAATCAAGCTTCACCTAGTTGCAAGTGTGTGGCCGAAAAGGGGAAGGAATAGCTAGAGAAAAAGTGTGTGAATCTTACTTCAAAGTAGCTCTCTAACCTTTCTCATATGCATAGCTTAGTTGTTTTCTTGTCATTGAGTGCTTGTATATGTGTTTAAGCCATAAGAAATAGTTCTAGCCAATGCTTACATGTTATGGTACCATTATGTTTCTTGAAATATGTTTATGAATGCTTTATGGCTTGCATGGGTTTAGTTGTGCTAAAAGTCCCTTAGCATAGGTAAGGATAAGCTAAAAGTCCCTAGAAATAGGTGAGACAAAGCCAAAAGTCTTAAGAAGAGTGAGATTTAGTCACAAGTCCCTTGAAAATGGGTGAGACAAATCTAAAAGTCCCAAGACAGATGGGTGAGGCTAGACCAATGCCCTTGAGAGCTTATGCTTGTTATGTATGAATTTATGTGACAAGAAAAATGTCTTAAACATGTTCACTAGTTGCTTAAATATCATGGATGCATTCTTTGACATGTTTTAGCATCCATTATATATGTTTGAAAGGTTTAAGAGCTATTGAGATTCTTTGAATCTCATTCTTCCCCCACACATGTCTAACCATGTCTAGGTGAGCCAAGTAGACAAGGAAATGGAGGCCAACAAGTATGAGAAGCAAGATTATGATAACAAGATAGAGAAATGGCTTGTTTAATTGTATTTTAATATCAAACTATGTACCCACAAGATGTATCTATGATGTAAACCCTTGAGCATGGTCTAATATATGTACAAATAGTGTATGTATCAATATGAAAGTTAGATGAATGGGAATGTGAGATTTTGCAACTCCCTTACCATTATGTAACTTAATGTTCTTGTATATATATGGATATGGCAATGTGAGATTGAGCTCTATGGTGATTTGGATCATTTCGAATGCTTTAATGTATGGTGTTTATGCTTTTAAACTTGCCCAAATGGTTATGGAAAGCCAAAAGGGCCATTTGGTGTGTTGAGATGCCTTTTTGAACTTCAATTTTGACCAAATGGTGTGCTAAACTAAGGTATGACCAAATGAATGAGTTTTTCCATAAAATTTGGCCAGTAAGTAGGTCTCATCTAGAGCTTTTCACATATCTAACTAGTACTCAATTTAGAGCTCTAGAGAATTTATTATGATTTTTCAAAGTTGGCCAAATTATGCAAAAATGGTATGGTTACTATTTGTTTGGTCAATTTGCTCCCCTGTGTCACACATGGGACAAATGAAGTCTAATACTCATGAAATTTTACAAAAATAAATTGGACATCATAAACTTCCATAGCCACCAAGATCACCACATTTGGAGTTCTATAGAGGGAGATATGAATTTTTAAAATTGCATGATAGTACCAATAATGTAGCCTAACCTGTGTTCCTGTTCAATCGATTTTCGATGACCTATGCTAATACATTGGTCTAAACTTATTTTTAGTCAAAATTAGACATCCACAGCTTTCCCAAATAGTATGATTTATATGATTTTGATTTTTCTAGAATTAGTTATGAATTTCTAAAATTTGTATCAGAAAAATTGAATTCTAAACCTGAGAGCAAACCATGGAATTTGTGTGATGTAGCTTCAAACCCAAAGTGAATGAGATCAAATGTGATAGATATGACTTGTATGGATGTGATATGATTAGAAAATTATATGGATGAAAGCATATGGTTCATGGAGCATAAGATAAGGAAATAAAACCTTACGTAATACAAATATATACTTGTAAATATTCAATATTTTCTTTCTATAAGGTATGTTCTTCTTTGAAATGGTGGTCCATCATGCATGTTATGAATGAGATAGCTTATGGTACTAATACATAAGGGTAAAGAAACTATGGTATTGCATTGTGTAAGGGCTAAGAGGTTAAGATATTACATTTATTGGTATCAGACCAAAGTTTCAAGCCTTTTAGTGTTGATTATTGCTTGAGGATGTGATGTTATAGTGATGTATAGCTTATACAGGATACTTTAGGTATTAAAATGTGGTGTATATCATAGATCATATTAAGTTATATTAAAATGGTCTCCAAGTAGATGGTGAACATTAGGAGAGGTAGGCCATCTTAAGTTTCTAGAGCAGAGTTAAGTGATCCTATGGCTGTAGCTTTATAAGTTATGGTAGCTCGCCGAGATTAGCAGCAAGTCGTGTGTATAAGTAGTAAGAGATTATTATGTAGCTACAATAGAGGCTTGCTCAAAAGGATTATAGAAGGCCTAATCCTCTCTAATCACCACACTTTAACCATTCTGAGATGTTTTGCAGAAGGCAGAGACAGGTAATAATGCAATGTAGTGTGTAGTAAAATTGTTGCTGCATAAGCATCAGTTTAGAAGGGAAAATGAGAGAGAGTTACCCCTTAGCCATGACATCCAGATGTTCAGATGAATTAGACAACTTAAAAAGTTATTCCCTCAAGCCAGAACCTACAGGTAACATTCCATAGAGCCCTGACTGCCCTAAGTCACCATCTAGCTAACGAATGAGTAGTGTAACATGTAGAGCCCTTTAGCCTTGATGGTAGGCTAAATATAGAGATAGTAGAGGCCTAGACCATATAGCTCAAAAGGATATACCAAATGATGATGGAGTGTATTGTAGAATAGGAGACATTGTTGGTCATATTCAAGTTAAGGTAAGAAATGAACTGCTATGGGGTAAATCAGAGCACAGAGAGTTAACGCTTGTGGTTTGAACAAGATAAATGATAGATAAATGACCCATTTAGTAGACATAGAGAGTAATTAAGTGATAAAGGAGTAGTGGGCCTAGTACATGAGTTTAAGAAAGAGACTAGCATAATTTATGACTGAGTCCAAGGATATTTAAGATTGAGTAGCACCTAGAGCTAGATTGTTAGACATGGGAGTGTAAGGTTGTAGAGACCTATCCACAAGGCATTGACTCCAACCTAGAATGCTATCCTGTGTGCTAGTGAATAACAGGCTAACACCGTGAGCTTAAGATATGCAAATCATGTTACAAGTATATATGTAAAGGAAGGATATAACCATATAAAAGAACAAATGCCATACCCTCACATATTATATTCTATTACACACTATTAAAAGATCTTGTACTTACTATCACGAAAACCTTGTTGATAAGGTCTCAAATTTTACATTGTAGAATATAAGACCTTGTCGATAAGATCTTGGACCTTGTGACAGGATGTCCTTATAGCTTTTAAATTGACATGATTTAATGCTAACAGTATCAAAGAATGTAGTGAGTATACAAGGAAGGTATACCTTAGGGATGATACCTTAAAATGAAGATGATTAGCTTGATGTTAGAAATTCAAAAAAGAGAAAATAGTTCAAAAAGATTACTATATAAGGGTCCTCTCAAGTTTGATAAGAAAAAAATAAGATGTAATGAGATTGAGGACTACCCAGTTAGTAGTCAACAACTTTCCAAGAGGTAAAACCCTAATTTAGTAATTATAGTGATAGGGGAATGACGAGGAAAAGTTGAGAAACTAGTACATAGTGAAAGATATCCTCGCTCTAGTAGTGACTAAAGGAGAGTTAAGGGAGTGAGTATAGGAAAGTAGCAAATCAAAAATTCAGTGCTTAGTTAGATTAGCCTCCTTAATATGAGACTAGTACGATGTAAAAGCACACGGATAGAAAAAGTACTAGTAGAGCATAAAGTTACTAGTAAAGTAGATTCAAGGCATTGAGTATATGTGATCTGAATCAGGTTAGTAAAACCTTAAATGTAGTAAACTATACTCATAGAAAAGAAAGTTAAAAGTATAAGTAAAAAAGAACCTAGCCTTGATCAAAATGTAGAAAGAAGTTGAGGCAAATAGCTAGTGCCTTAATGCTTCCAGGGAAGTTAGAGAAAACTAAAAGCCTTCTGTATGCTTTGTATGACTTATTCAAATGCCAAGAATGCTTCTTAAATGATCATACATGTCATTATACTCATGATGCATTTTCAAGACTTGTATTGCATCCTTTATGCATGATTGAAAGGGAGATGAGCTATTGGGATTCTTTGAATCTCATTCCCTTCTCTCCAATGTCTTAACATGCTAAGTGGAGCAAATGAACAAGGTAATGAAAGCCACCAATCGGAAGATGAGAGTTTGACATCAAAATGCCTAGTTTTGTCTCTTTTGTTGGCATACACATGGCATATGATGTAATCCTATGATGGAATTGTTATGTAATCATTTGAACATATGCAAACACTCATATATATGATGTATGAATGAGAATTAATGCCATATGCATGATATAGCAAGATTTGGGTATGGAATGGCAAGACTAGACATATGTATTCTTGTGTATATCATGGGGTAGATGAGTGAGTTTGAGAAATCTATGTTTGTCCACCTTTCAGAAAAGTTTAGTAGACCATTTTGGTGCTTTTCCACGTGCTCAAGTGGTCTTGGTTGCCTTGGAGCTCAAAATGGACCATTTGGACCTTTTGTAATGCTTAAAAGTGACCATTTTACAACCTAACATTAAGATCTGACCAAATGAACGAATTTGCAAATAAAATTTGGCACACATATAGATTTCATCTAGAGATTTTCAAGAAGCTAAGGAACAGATTATTTGGATCTCTGTGGAATTAATTATGAATTTTCAAAATTGGCATTTTTCTATTGAACTGATGTAGACATGGTTCATATGGTCAAATACTTGGGCTATATCATTCGTGAGTCAAATGACATCCAAGGCTCATTACATTTTATATGCATAAACTAGACATGATAAGATTTACATGGCCACTAAGATCACCCCAATCGAACGTCTGAGTAGAGAGATATGAATTTTGAAGTTGGAGGATAGTAACATCTGGTACTATTCCATCAATTTCTATTAGCTAGCATCCTCTATTGTGGTATGGATTTATTTTTAGCATAAAGTAAACATCTATAGCTTTTTATAATGGTATAGTGTACCTAATTTTGATTTTTCTAGAATTAATTCTAATTTTTCAAAATTTAGGCACAGAATTTGGAAATCCTACCCGAGGTTGCACCATTGCATTTCATGCATTCCATCCCCTTGCACAAGTTCTGAGTCACTTCTTGAGATGGTTATCAGTTTTATTTGTATATTTAAATATGAAAATGAGATGGATGAGTCCATATGGCCCACGAGACACTAAATAAAAATTTCACCTGTGACGTAATGCAATTTAATGTATATTTTTAATGCTTTTTCCTTAGCAAACATATATGATCTAAGGAAGGGAACTTAGAAATGAGGTAAGATGAGCTTAGTAAATATGGTGTTACATTTATTGGTATCAAAGTAAAGTTCTAGGCTTTCTAGGATTGGATTTGGCTTGAGGATGTGGCTACAAGGCTATGTAAAGGCTTGTGCGATTATGAAAAGCCTTGTATGAGGTATCTTGGGTTTGTAGAGGTGGTTTATGTTCTTATTTATACTAAGTGAGTTGTAGAATGGTCTTGGAGTAGATAGTGAACATTGAGAAAGGTTGGCTTCTAGAGTAGCTTAAGCAGAACCAAGTGATCCAACGGCTAGAGTTTTATGAAATATGATAGCTCATTGGGATCAATAGCAAGCCCTATGTATGAATAATGATAAATAATCTTGTTGATATGAAGAAGCTTGCTAAAGAGTGTATATGATTCCTAGTTCTCCTTGATAGTCATACTCAGACCATTTCGAGATATCTTACTTAATGCAAAGATGAGTAGTGATGCAGTGCAGTGTAAAATGAGGTCGCGACTGCACAAGACCAGTTTAGAGGGGAAATGAGAAAAAGTGTTACCCCCTAGCCACAGCACCCAAATATCTAGGTGAATTTCAGAACCTAAAAAAGGTTATTTCCTTAAGCCAGAAGTTAAGTTACAAGCTACACTCTATAGAGCCTCGACAACCCAGAGATAACAGTTAGTTATGTATGAATTAAGAGGTGGAACCCTCTAGCTGGGATGACGGGTTACATATAGAGGTAGTGAGGCTCCTGATTATAGCAGAGTGTATTGTAGTATAAATGGCCTTGTTGGTCATATTTAGGCCAACTTGAGGAATGAGCTGCTATGGGGTCAATTGATGCACAAAGAGCGAGAACCCCTGTATAAGTAAAGAAAGAGAGTAGTAAATGGTCATGGAAGATTAGTAAGTAACATGTGATCAGTGGGCCTAGCAATTGAGACTGAGAAAGGACTCAATGTTAGAGAGTGTTAGGCACAGAAATAATAAGGTTGTTGAGACCTGCCTCTAAGGTGTTGACTCCAACCTAGGATGCTACCTTGTGAAACACTGAAGGACGGGCTAATATGATGAGTTTAAGATCATGTAGACATTATTAGGAAAACCTTAGTGATAGGGTCTTAAATTTTGCACTGCAATATATGAGGTCTTATTGACGAGATCCTGGACCCTATTGACGAGATGTTAATATAGCCTTGAAATTAATGTAAGATAAGGCTACTAGCAGTGAGAAATATAGTAAGTGCCTAGAAGGGTGTACCTTATAGGTAACACCTAAAAATGAATATGATTAACCCAGTGCTAGAGATTCAGAAGATAATGAAAGTAGTTAAAAAGTATTAAGTTTATCATAAGCCTACATGAGTTAATAGGGCTTATTGTAAGCTATAGATTTGATGAGATAGGTAGCCTAAGCTAAGTGTAAGCTGAAGTCTATAGGGAGTGACCAGTAGAATCATATAGGTGAGATGTGTAAAAGGAGAAATTAATTTGACTAAAAGCTCAGTGAAATTTCTCCCTGGATTGAGAAAGGAAGGATAAGATATCCTGAGTTAGAGAGACCACTCAGTAGTGGTTAGTAAAATCTCCTAGATAGACCCCTCTGAATTGTAGAGTACAGTGATAAAGGAAGCGAGGAAAAGCTAAGAAACTAACCACAGAAGAAGTGCCCTCGCTTTAGTAATGACTAAATGACTAGACTGAGTATAGAAAAGTAAACAGATAGGGGTCTAATAGTTAGTCAGATGAGCTCCTTAATATGAGAACAATATAGGGTTAAGGCACATGAGTAATTAGAGCACCCAGTAGAGCATGAGCTTTCAATAAGGTAGAATCCAGACAATGAAAGTATGTGTCTTGGATTGGGTTAGTAAATCCCTAAAATTAGTATACTATGATCCTGGGGATGAGAGTAAGAGATAAAACAAAGAGAAAGCCTAGCTCTGATTTGAACATAAAAACAAGCTAAGACAAATAATTAGTACCTTAGTACTCTCAAGAAAGCTCGAAGGAGCTAGAGACTGCCTAAGAAGGTGAGTCTTTACATTATGTATAGAAAGAATGTAACCCAAGAGTGCCACAAAATATAATTCCTAGGATTACATGTAATAGAATTTTTCTTATAGAGGGATGGTCTAGTTAAGAGTAAAGCGAGAGTATGAGAGAAGGTAGAACCCCTTAATGTTATAGAGAGTGAACAAGTAGAAGAACCCAAGAAAAATGTAGGTGCTCTTGAGCGTAAAAAAATACAAATTAGCAAGAGGGACAATCAGTAGTAGAGCATCCTTTTACATAAGTAAAAGGATAATAAAGGTAAAAAAAAAAGAGAGAGAATATATGCTGATGTTCAAGCTGAGGACATAATAGATTGAAAATAAACATCGAGTTGATATGCTTGAGTACTTGAGAAAGCACACTTGTCCTTGGCATAAATGCCCTTTTAGCATGATAACACCGGAAATAACAATAGTCGAGCAATGTAAGGTGATCTTAGGACGAAGTAAAGGAAGAATCTTATTTTTCCCGAGTACACTACGAGAATAGGGCAAATAAGAAAAAGTAAGAGAGGAATACTTTAGATTATTAGGAAACTTGTAATATACATGCGATAGTGGCTTTAAGCTCAGTCATGAGGCGCCTGTATATTAGTATTTGATGTTATGTTTTGCTTGCAACAATGGTTACATGATATTGGCTCTAGCCAACCCAGTAGTAATATGACTTAAGTGTGTAGCAAATGATGACATCAAGCATCAAAGTGTCCCGATAATCGAAGAGTATCGTAGTTAGTTAACTCAAAAGATGAACTAAAGAAAGATAAATAAGGGATTCTAGTAGTATCAGAATGATGAGAAAAGCATGTAGAAAGGAATCCCAAGTAAATGATAATAATATAGAAAAGAACGTGCTAATAGTAAATAACATTCAGTTTCAAATAGCACTAGTTCTATATGTATGATTGACGATCGTGTCGTGCAATCTCAAATAAAACTAGGAAGCGAAATAAATTTTATAGTTAATGGTGCAATCCTAGGTCATCTCCCTTGGAGTTTATGCCTTAATTTGTTTATGGAAGCGGTATCCTAAGTATTGCTACTTGAAACTTATTTTGGGGTTGAAGTACTAGAATTTAATTGAACTAAATTTAATTGACAAAAATCAAAAGAACTTAAAACTAAATGAGATGAACAATTAAGAGAATATGGTAGCTAGCTTTGCATTGGACTCCCTAGAATTCAATTATCCTTGCCCTTGATTTACCAAGTTTGGAATTAATTCCTTGCTCTTTAGTGTATTCCCTATAAAGATTCTTGAATAACTATCCAAGATTCAATTTATTAATTATACAAGGAATTTGCAACCACAAGAAACCTTGAATAACTAATTAATTGAATTAAGAACAAGAACACACTTTAACCAAATTCAATTGATTAATAGAATCACATGCACAATTTATTTAAGATACTAATTGACCAATTAGATTAATTAATTCCTCAAACAATTAATTGCACACAAATTCTAGTTAATTAATCCAATAACCATTGCATCAATTAACTCAAGATCAAGAGGAATTTGAAAGTAAATTGCATAGCACTAATTCTGGAATTTTTATAAACATGTCATAATCAAAATTCCAAAATCAAATTCAATTCATAAAACAAATTAATCCAATAAATTTTTAGCAATTAAATTCCTAAATCAATCAACTAAACCTAATCGAATTAATAAAAGATTTAATGCTGGAATTTAAAAGATATAGCAAGGAATATTTATCCAATTTTATGGGAAAAGAAGGGGCTCAAATCTTCATCTGGGAGTTTCCAAAATTTCAGCTAGCCACCATGGTTAATTCAAGCTGCCATGGAGATTTTAATTGGGGGATAGTTGATGGAATTTGCATTAGCCATGGATAAATCACGAAAGAATGCTCCCTGGATTATTCTCGCATTCTGCACGTCCCAGGCTCTCCCAGAAATCTCATTCTCCACGCCTCTCTTCTATTCTGTTCTCCCTTTCTTCGTTTGAAAACCACGCTTCCTCCTTGATGAGTGAATGATTTAATATATAGGCAAGGATTTGCTAAGATATTGAGGTGTGAATGGAGTAGACTCTGGGCGATAAATCAGAGGCGTGAATAACTTGTAGAGACGTGAATGTGCTGGACGCTTGCTTCCTCTCATGTGAATTCTTTTAATGATTCCACATGCTCACATGCAGCCTCCTTCGTGCGTATTATGCTTGGATCTGAACTCTTCTTCACTATTCATGTGGTTCTGAATTTGCTTGTGACTTCCATGTTTCTTTTATTTTATTATATTCCATATATTCTTTCTACTGTTTCTGTAGCTTCTTCACGTAAATTTTAGCATGGTTTCCACGTGATTCCTCCTCCTTCTCCAGCTAGCGTCTTCTCAGCCTTCTTCACCACGTCTTGCTCTGTTCGTCATGCTCCATCCAGTCCACGTACTGCTTCCTTGCCATGAGTTTATCTTCCTTTGTTCATGCTCTGTTTTCAACTTGAGACTCATCTTTGTGTGTCTGAATGGAATGAATCCAGCAGCCAGTTACCTTCAGCGTTTCTCTGCTAGCTTGACTTTTCTTCCTACTTAAGCCTTTAGCTGCTGCATTTTTTTCTGCCCAAGAGAACCAAAAAAAAAAAATATAAAAACCTAATATATTATTTACAATATTGCCATTATCAGAAATTAATAAAAATAAAATTATCATCCAATCTTTTCCCTTAATTCATTTTAATTTTTTTTTCAATTCATTTGCTTCAAAAGAAAATTCTGCACAAAATTAAAAAGTATTTTAAAGATTGAAAATATTTAATCATCAAAGAATTTTGGGGAATAAAATCTTAGCAATTTAAATCCAAAAATTCTCCTAATTAATTCAAAATTTTATTGTTTTACAAAATTAACCACAAATTCAAATATTGTATAATAAATCCATTTAAACTCAAATTAATCATTAAAAACAATAATAAATGTGGATAAAATATATAGAAATTAGCACTTATCAATTCCCCCACACTTATCTCTTTGCACTCCTGGGCACAAGAAGACTAAAGTTCTAAGAAAGAGATCATGGAAAGGGAATCAAGGAATATGGAGTTGTGTAGGTCACTTAGCATAAGGAAGCTCAAAGCAAATTAATAGGTTAATTTTCCAAGTCATATCTCTTGCATCAATGCAGCAAATACCGTGGCAATACACTTAATAAAAAAAATGAAATGCAATGAAAGTCCCTCACTTGGATCAGTGTTTATCACTCTACTCTTTAGTGTTTAGGGTGAAGTGTTTACTCTCAAATTCCATCCTACCCAACCTTACTACCATAAGCTTGGCAATTATCTACATCTCCACCACCAAAATCAAATGCCAATGAATGAATCAGAAGGTCTTTATTATGGTTGTAATGTGGGCTAAGGTATGAAACAAGTGGAAAACAAAAAAATGAAGGAAATTCAAGAAGCAAATTTGGATGCCAAAAAAATCATCAAGAGCATTTAAAATAAGAATAAGGATGGAATGCAAGTGTATCTGAAGGCCTTAATTACAACAAACCAAAAGATATGCACTAAAAGTACAACTTTTCTTTCCTTTTTCTTCTTCTCTCTTTTTTTTTCAAATGCTTTGCTTTTCCTCTCTTTTTTTTTTTGTATTTCTAATGCTTTTTTTTTATAAGCAACAAACAACTGGCTTATAAATGATGTGGAAAATGCACCTCCATCCACTTTAACAAGATATAATGCTCTTAATAATTGAAAACATCCAGATTAAGGTAGGAAAAATATCCATTTGTTTGGTTTTTATGGCTAAAAGGGAAAAAGGGAAACATATATATAGCTCAAAAGGGAAAGAACAAATGGATTGAACACATGTAGGATAGCTTTTTGGCTCTAGCTAAAATAAAATAGCAATGAATGCCTTAATCATTTTCATGCATGGCAAATGAATAAATGTGGCCTTGAATAAGATTTAAGCCAAGTTCTAGAGTAAAAGCAAGATAGGGGATACACACTAGAAATGAATAGATAATAGGTTCAAAACATCTCACAGGGTAAATTGACCATCATCAAATTTCATTAAAACAAGCTAATTGCCATTTAACTTGCATTCTCAACACAAGGTCAATTCCTTATCAAATCAAGATATATCAAAGCTATGATCCCCTTAATACTCGCAACTTCCACAAAAGCATAACTTTTTTTTTCAAAAATTGAAAAATAACACAAAACTTCAAGAGACTAAAAGCCTAGAAACTAGAAAAATCAACTAACCAAAATGAAACAAAACAAAATAAAACAAAAATTTATTTGTATCCCCCCCACACTTAAACATTGCATTGTCCTCAATGCTAGCACACAATCCAATAAACGGATATAGACAACACAATAGAAAAGGGGAAAGGGAAAGAGTACAACCAGGTATTAAGGTGGATTATGAAGTTGGAGCTCCTCCTTATAATTGCTTGGAACTCCTTCGTGAAAGTGCTTGAGCCGATGTCCATTAACTTTAAATTTAACTCCCGTCTGCTCATTCTGAAGCTTAACTGCACCAAAAGGGAATACATCAGAAACTATATAAGGACCTTCCCATTTAGAACGAAGTTTACCTGGCATAAGCTTTAAGCGAGATTTATAAAGTAGGACTTTTTAGCCGACAGCAAACTCTTTCCTTGCAATCATCTTATCATGCAATGCCTTTGTCTTTTTTTTGTAGATTCTTGCATTATCATAGGCTTCCAATCTGATTTCTTTAAGCTCTTAGAGTTAGAATTTCCTGTGAGATCCTGCTCCATTCAAATCCAAATGACATTTCTTTACAGCCCAGTAAGCTTTGTGTTCCACTTCTACCTGTAAGTGACATGCTTTTCCAAATACCAGCTGATAAGGTGACATGCCAATAGGAGTCTTGTAGGCAGTCCTATAGGCCTAAAGTGCATCATCGAGCCTCTTGCTCCAATCTTTCCTATTTGGCTGCACTGTTTTCTCCAAAATTTGTTTCACCTCTCGGTTAGAAATTTCTGCTTGGCCATTTGTTTGAGGGTGGTATGGAGTAGCTACTTTATGCATAACACCATACTTGCTAAGCAAGCTATAGATACTTCAGTTGCAAAAATGAGTGCCCTGGTCACTGATTATGGCTCTAGGGATACCAAACCTGCAGAAAATGTGAGAGCGAACAAACTCTACAACCATAGAAGAATCATCAGTCCTAGTGGGTTTTGCTTCCACCCACTTCGAAACATAATCAACAGCCAATAAGATGTATGAAAATCCAAAAGAGGTTGGAAAAGGTCCCATAAAATCAATGCCCCACACATTAAAGACTTCACAAAACAAAATGGGATGCTGTGGCATTTCATTTCTCCTAGATATGCTACCTGTTTGTTGACACCTAGCACATCTTTTACAAAAAGCAAAGGCATCACGAAACAAAGTAGGCCAATACAATCCACTATCTAGAACCTTCCTAGCTGTGCGTTTTGGACTAAAATGACCTCCACATGCAAGTGTGTGACAAAAATTCAAAATAGAATCAAATTCTACATCAGGTACACAACGTCTAATCACTTGGTCACTGCATAATCTCCACAAATATGGATCGTCCCAAATATAATACCTAGCTTCACTCCTAAACTTATTCAACTGATGTTTATTCAAATCAATAGGCAGTTCAAAAGCAGCTAGATAATTCACTAAATCTGCATACCATGGGTAGGAACTATGCGCAGCACACAAATGCTCATCAGGGAAATCATCATCAATGGGTAAGGAATTTACCTTTAGAGCCTCAATTTTGCTCAAGTGATCTGCCACTAAGTTTTTAGCTCCACTTTTATCCCGAATGTCAATATCAAATTCTTGAAGTAGAAGCATCCATCTGATCAATCTTGGCTTTACATCAGGCTTCTTCAGCAAGTATTTCAAGGCTGCATGATCAGTAAAAACAATGACTTTAGTATCAAGCAAATAAGATCTAAATTTATCCAAAGCAAAAACAATAGCAAGAAGCTCCTTTTCTGTGGTTGTATAATTTGCTTGGGCCCTATCCAGAGTCTTGGATGCATAGGCAATCACATGGGACCTTTTATTCACTCTTTGGCTCAATACTGCACCTACAGCAAAATTAGATGCGTCACATAAAAGTTCGAATGGAAGGTTCCAATCGGGGGGTTGAATAATGGGTGGGGAAGTCAAGCATTTCTTAAGATTATCAAAAGTTGTTTTGCATGCATCATCAAAATGGAAATCAACATCCTTTTGTAACAGCTTAGACAATGGCAAAGCAATTTTACTAAAATTTTGAATGAATCTTCTATAGAAACCTGCATGACCTAGAAAAGATCGGACCTCCCGAACACATGTCGAGTATGGTAAAGAAGTAATAACATCTATCTTAGCTTTATCAACCTCTATGCCCTGCTCAGATATAATATGACCTAATACTATACCTTTTCGAACCATAAAATGACACTTTTCAAAATTAAGTACAAGGTTCTTCTCTATGCATCTAGCTAGGACTCTATCTAGACTACACAAGTAATCATCAAAAGAGTTCCCATAAACAGTGAAGTCATCCATAAAGATTTCTATATAGTGTTCCAGGAAATCGCTAAAAATAGAAACCATGCACCACTTGAAGGTTCCAGGGACATTGCAAAGACCAAAAGGCATGCGTCTATAGGCATATGTTCCAAATGGGCATGTGAATGTTGTCTTCTCTTGATCCTCCGGAGCTATGCATATCTGGAAATACCCTGAAAATCCATCCAGAAAACAGTAGTGAGATTTTCCAGCTAAACGCTCAAGCATCTGATCAATAAAAGGGAGGGGGTAATGATATTTTCTAGTGACTAAATTAAGCCTTCTATAATCAATGTAAACCCTCCAACTGTTTTGTACACGGGTGGGCACCAATTCATTATGCTCATTCCGGACAACTGTGACCCCTGATTTCTTTGGAACTACCTGTACAGGACTAACCCACTGACTGTCAGAAATAGGATATATAATACCAGCGGATAAAAGTTTAGAAACTTCCTTTTTAACCACATCCAAAATAAGTGAGTTTAGTCGCCTTTGAGGTTGTCGCACTGGCTTTACCCCATCTTCCAACAGAATTCTGTGCATGCATGTATCAGGGCTAATGCCAGGTATGTCAGCTAAGGTCCACCCTATTACTTGTCTTCTCCTCTTTAAGACCGCTAGAAGCTTCTCTTCCTCCTCTGGAGTGATGTCATTAGCTATTATCACTGGAAGCTTCTCATCTTTCTCTAAATAGGCATACTTGAGATTGTCTGGTAGCGGTTTGAGCTCTAAGGTGGGAGCTTGTTCAATTGACGGTATGAGCTGTTTGATTTCAATCTCTTCCATACTGAATACCTGTTCAGACAACTCACAGACAGAAGAAACAACTTTCCCAACCTTGGGAATATTAGTAGTATGGGAAGAGTCAAAAGAATAAGCAGTTAAGTGAATATCAGCATCACGATTCCCTAAGTTATCCATATCATTATGCAAAGAATCATTAGTACCAAAAAGATTAACAAGACCAGTGAAATCGACAGAGGTTTTAGATGAAATAGAATCATTTTGATAAGCAATAAATTCCTTAGAGTTAATATCATCATGTAAGCTCAAAAAGTCATCGATTTCTCTACATATAGTACAAGAATGAAAGTCATCACAATTATGTCTTAGAGAATCATCAAGATCAGCAATATCACAGGAATCAGTCAACAAACTATCCCTAAAATCAGCATTAGCATCTTCAATTAGCATATCAATCAGGCTGATACTACAAACAGAGTTGTCATCACAGGGATGTTTCATAGCATCAAATATATTAAATTGTATCACATTGCCAGCAAACTCCAATTGGAGAGTACCCTCATGCACATTTATAATTATCTTTGCAGTTTTTAAGAAAGGTCTTCCTAAAATGAGTGGGGCTTGTCCACTAGATCTATATCTATCATCCTCCACATTAAGGACATAAAAATCAGCTGGAAAAATCAAATCTTTTACCTTAACCAGAACATCCTCTAATACTCCTGAAGGATAGGCAATGCTTCTATTTGCTAACTGCACAACCACTCTTGTAGGCTTCAACTCTCCCATCTGCAAAGATGAATAAACAGATTTAGGCATAACATTTATAGCAGCACCAAGATCAATCAAAGCATCAGAAAATTCAAAATTCCCAATAGTGCATGGGATTGTAAAAGTGCCTGGATATTGACACTTAGTGGGCATTGCTGGCTGTATGAGTGCTGAAACATTCTTGCCAAAATTGACTTTTTCATTCCCTCTTAGACGCCTCTTGTTTGTACATATTTCCTTGAGAAACTTGGCGTATTTAGGAATAGTCTTGATTGCCTCCAACAATGGTATGTTAACCTCAACTTTCTTGAACGTCTCAAGAATTTCATTTTCCATTTCTGCTTCAGTTTGCTTCTTTCCCAAGGTAGGTCTATGTGGGAAAGGTAAGATCTTCTTTAGCTCCTCTTCTTTGTTAGGCTCATTTGGTGTGACGTGTGTTTTTTATGACACCAGCTTATCCATGGTAATGATATCTAAGGATCCCTGAACCTCTTTCCCACTCCTAAGAGTGATAGCACTAACATTGCTACTATTCCTTGGATTGACAATTGTCTGAGAAGGTAACTGGCCTGACCCTTGGTTTTTTATTTCACTAAGAGAAGTGGCAAATTGGCCTAACTAAGTATCAACCCTCCTTTCTAAATTTTGCACTACTTGTGTGAGTATTGCATTACTCTCCATAAGATGCTTCATCAAATCCCCCATATTATCCCCTTTCTTTGGTTCCTCCTGTATAGGAACTGGTGGCCTAATAGGTTGGGAAGATTGTGCACTGGGCCCTACAATATTATATCTATTTTGCTGTTGCCCTCCCCCATATCTCAGGTTGGGATGATCCCTCCATCCTGGATTGTATGTATTAGAATAGGGGTCATATTTTTGCTGCCCTTTTTGCATTGGCCTAACTGGATATATCCCAGCACAAGCCTCTACTCTGTCCTCTAACATAGGGCACTGATTAGTAGCATGTGTGGCCAAACAGCATATATCACACAGGGGTCCCACCAAGGTAGTAGAAGTAGATGTCTGCCCAGGTGTATAGCACTGTGGATAAGAATGTGTCTGAGTAGAGTAGGACTATGGTGCACAAGTCTGAGAGGGTGTAGAGGATGACTGGGGTTGTTGCCGATCTAAAGCAAGCCGTTGGAGCACAGAAGACATTACATCAATCTTGCTCTCAAGTCTCTGACCATAGTCTGGAGCATGCAATTCACTGACTCCTCTCACTATTTGTATTGATCTGGATCCAAACTGCTGAGCATTCTGAGCCATCTTATCAATCAACTGCCAGGCCCTTGTAGGTGTCAGATCACCTAAGGCTCCGCCAGAGGCAGCATCAATCATGTTTCTGTCCATGTTCAACAGCCCCTCATAGAAGTATTGAATAAGTAACTGATCAAAGATTTGATGGTGAGGACAACTGGCCAACAACCTCTTAAATCTTTCCAAATATTCATATAAAGTTTCTCCACTATTCTGTCTGATCCCACATATTTCCTTCCTTATTGATGCAGTGCGAGACGCAGGAAAGAATTTCTCCAAAAATAGCCTCTTCAGTTAGTCCTAAGAAGTAATGGCACCGGGAGGTAAATAGTACAACCAGTCTTTAGCTAAACCATCCAGGGAAAAAGGAAACGCTCTGAGTTTAATTTGTTCCTCTGAGACTCCCTGTGGCTTCATTGTAGAGCAAACAACGTGAAATTCCTTCAGATGTTTGTGAGAGTCGTTTCCTGCAAATCCATGAAATTTAGGAAGTAAGTGAATCAAACCAGATTTAAGCTCAAAATTTGAATCTAATTCTGGATATTGTATACAGAGGTTTTGATAATGCACGTTAGGAGCTATCAATTCTCTAATGGTTCTGGCATGTATGTTATCATTTACATTGGCATTCAAGTTAGCCTGAACATGCATATTCATGTTAGCATTCATATGATCTTGTTCAGCCATATTATCACCAGCAAATTGAAGTACACAATCAACTCCTTGCACACAATCAAAAGCAGAAGAAACAGAACTACGAATTCCTGCAGTTTCTTTGTTCTTCTTATTCCTTACTTGTCTTCTAAAGGTTTTTTCAATTTTCGGATCCAAATCAATTAATTTTTCACCAGAGCTCCTTATCATAAACCAATTAGACAAGCAAAAACTAAGAAGGAACACAAGAAATCAACAAATAAAAATTAAAACAATAAATCTAGAAAAATTAGAAAAGTCCTAGAAAAATCGAGAAAATACTAAAAAAAATTAGAAAAAGTGCTTAAAACGTTGGATTTTAGCCAAAAAATGGTATACTAAATAACTATGCTATTACTTTTGCTTAAAATACCCAAAAACCTTGGAAAACAAAGTTTGAGAATTTTCTGGATATTTCAAACAAAAATTCCAGCAAGCAGCAAAATCAGATTAAGCAACCGAATGATCCAATTCCAAATTCAAAACAAGGAAAAATAGGACAAAAACAAAGCAACAACAGGGCAATTAAATACTAAGAAAACCTTCCAAACAAATAAGAAATTAAACTCCTCGGCAACGGTGCCAAATTTGACGATTGTGTCGTGCAATCTCAAATAAAACTAGGAAGTGAAATAAATTTTATAGTTAATAGTGCAATCCTAGGTCATCTCCCTTGGAGTTTATGCCTTAATTTGTTTATGGAAGGGGTATCCTAAGTATTGCTACTTGAAACTTATTTTGGGGTTGAAGTACTAGAATTTAATTGAACTAAATTTAATTGACAAAAATCAAAAGAACTTAAAACTAAATGAGATGAACAATTAAGAGAATATGGTAGCTAGCTTTGCATTGGACTCCCTAGAATTCAATTATCCTTGCCCTTGATTTACCAAGTTTGGAATTAATTCCTTGCTCTTTAGTGTATTCGCTATAAAGATTCTTGAATAACCATCCAAGATTCAATTTATTAATTATACAAGGAATTTGCAACCACAAGAAACCTTGAATAACTAATTAATTGAATTAAGAACAAGAACACACTTTAACCAAATTCAATTGATTAATAGAATCACATGCACAATTTACTTAAGATACTAATTGACCAATTGGATTAATTAATTCCTCAAACAATTAATTGCACACAAATTTTAGTTAATTAATCCAATAACCATTGCATCAATTAACTCAAGATCAAGAGGAATTTGAAAGTAAATTGCACAGCACTAATTCTAGAATTTTTATAAACATGTCATAATCAAAATTCCAAAATCAAATTCAATTCATAAACCAAATTAATCCAATAAATTTTCAGCAAATAAATTCCTAAATCAATCAACTAAACCTAGTCGAATGAATAAAAGATTTAATGCTGGAATTTAAAAGATATAGCAAGGAATATTTATCCAATTTTGTGGGAAAATATGGGGCTCAAATCTTCATCTGGGAGTTTCCAAAACTTCAGCTAGCCACCATGGTTAATTCAAGCTGCCATGGAGATTTTAATTGGGGGAGAGTTGATGGAATTTGCATTAACCATGGATAAATCACGAAAGAATGCTCCTTGGATTATTCTCGCATTCTGCACGTCCCAGGCTCTCCCAGAAATCTCGTCCTCCACACCTCTCTTCTATTCTGTTCTCCCTTTCTTGGTTTGAAAACCACGCTTCCTCCTTGATGAGTGAATGATTCTATATATAGGCAAGGATTTGCTAAGATATTGAGGCGTGAATGGAGTAGACTCTGGGCGATAAATCAGAGGCGTGAATAACTTGTAGAGACGTGAATGTGCTGGACGCTTGCTTCCTCTCACGTGAATTCTTTTAATGATTCCATATGCTCACATGTAGCCTCCTTCGTGCGTATTATGCTTGGATCTGAACTCTTCTTCACTATTCACGTGGTTCTGAATTTGCTTGTGACTTCCATGTTTCTTTTATTTTATTATATTCCACATATTCTTTCTACTGTTTCTATAGCTTCTTCACGTAAATTTCAGCATGGTTTCCACGTGATTCCTCCTCCTTCTCCAGCTAGTGTCTTCTCAGCCTTCTTCACCATGTCTTGCTCTGTTCTTCATGCTCCATCCAGTCCACATACTGCTTCCTTGCCACGAGTTTATCTTCCTTTGTTCATGCTCTGTTTTCAGCTCGAGACTCATCTTTGTGTGTCTGAATGGAATGAATCCAGCAGCCAGTTACCTTCAGCGTTTCTCTGCTAGCTCGACTTTTCTTCCTACTTAAGCCCTTAGCTGCTACGTTTTTTTCTGCCCAAGAGAACCAAAAAAACAAATATAAAAACCTAATATATTATTTACAATATTACCATTATCAGAAATTAATAAAAATAAAATTATCATCCAATCTTTTCCCTTAATTCATTTTAACTTTTTTTTCAATTCATTTGCTTCAAAAGAAAATTCTGCACAAAATTAAAAAGTGTTTTAAAGATTGAAAATATTTAATCATCAAAGAATTTTGGAGAATAAAATCTTAGCAATTTAAATCCAAAAATTCTCCTAATTAATTCAAAATGGTATTGTTTTCCAAAATTAACCACAAATTCAAATATTGTATAATAAATCCATTTAAGCTCAAATTAATCATTAAAAACAATAATAAATGTGGATAAAATATATGAAAATTAGCACTTATCAATGATCTAAGTCCTTTATAATATAATTAAGCGAAATGAGAAGGGACCAGTATATAGCTTCTCTCCTATCAGAGATATTAGACACACTCAGTGTGTAAGATGTCCGGGTGCTAAGACATTCAAAAGTATAATGTAGGCATAGTTAGAAATTGTGAGATATGAAAGGAAAGATAGAATAAATATAAATGAAGCAAGGTAAGTCAGTAAAAGTAAAGAAAGAAGGCCAAGTAAAAAAGGACTGAAGTGGGAACTTGAGGATCCCATAAGGAGTAGTAAAGCAGTTAAAATACTCCTGAGTAGTCGTATGATGGGATCATAAAGAATCAGATGATACAGAACCCATTTCACATGAAGAGCATGGGAGATATCTGAGTTGAGCCTTAGAGATTATGGGTGATAGTTATCGAACTTAGTGAGCATGTGTTTTACTTCCAGATACAGTGATCTTAGGCTTTGACGTCTCCTAAAGATGGATCGTAGTAGATCCTAGCATAGTATAGTAGGTCACAGTAGACCTTAGCAGGGCTCTGAGAGGTCACAGTAGACCAAGGGGTTGCAGTAGATCCCACAGAGTTATAGAGAGCCCCTAGTTATAGCATGATAGTTCTCTAGTGAGATGATAGCCTGAGATAGTTTTTATAGAGCAGCTAGTCTCATAGACTAGTACAGTTTTAGTTAAATTTTATCTCAGAGACTAAAGATCTCCTGAGTTTGGTAGACTATTGCCATAAGAGATAGCAAGGCTATACTTAGATAGTTAGACCACTGATTATACCCCTACTAGATGAGCATCACGTGTGAAATGAAGAAAGCAAGAAAGTGCTCTCCAAAGCTAAAGCTAGATGAACTACTACCTGACAGATATTAGCCCTGACTGAAAGATAGAGAGATCCCCGTATGCTAGACTATGTATTCAGAAAGGGATCAAGTATAGTTTTTAAATGAGGTAAGTGGTACAGTATGTCTCTAGTGATCAAAATTGTGTGTAGAGTTAGCATCCCACTAGAATTCAACATTAGTCAGTGGTAGTTACTCTTCGATGCCAGTACGAAGAATATAAGTTAGGTCTACCGATGTTGAGATGAGGGACTACAAAATGGCCACTCCTAAGTGAGCAAAAAGAGTAAGGAAAAGTCCCGGCCTAAAGAGACAAATGCATTAGTAAACTGAGAAACTGGGATCATTAAAAGTAGAAACTCCCCAAAGGAGTTGTAATCCCAGTAAGTAAGTGAGATGTGAGGCTTATGATAAAAAGAAATGTGAATTGTGATCATGAGATGAGCTAGTAAGAAGGAACATAGAGATAAACAGTGGACAGTATATTTAAACAAGTAAGTAAATAGATAGAAATCTCCAATGGCTATAATGATAAGAAAAGATAATGAGACCTTATGAGAAGCCATTGAGAGAGGATACGGGAGATTTGATACTAAATAAATTACCTCCCGAGATATGTAAATGAGTTTACTAAGAATAATGTTAACCCTTATATACAGGTTGAGACTAATTCGATATGATTAGTAAGCTCTCCCAAAATAGGCCTTCAGAGTCAGAAACTTCTTTCCCTTATGAGAAGAACTAGCACATACTCTATAACAATAGAGCCTATGTTAAAAGCTAGTAATGACAATTCCCTGGCCGAGAGAAACTTAAAAAAGTGAAATCGCTAAGAAAAGCATATAGAGCCAGGAAGAAGGGAAAGAAAGGAGTAGTTAGCTAGAATGTAAAAGAGTAAGAGGATAGTATAGCCCAAATTTTGAGGACAAAATTTATTTAAGAAGGGAGAAATATAATATTCGATTCTCTGAAAATTAGAGAAAACGCAAAAAATGTAACATATGATTTCCCCATAAATGCACGAAGTTCACTGAATACAAAAGGAAGTCCCTTAGATAGAGTGATTTGAGGCCCTGAAAAGTTTATGTAGCATTCTAGATTCCTAAAAATGAGAATCCCAGGCTTGGACAGAAAGAAAAACAGAGCTAAAATGAAGAAACGAATTTGAATGGAAAGTTAACAAAACGTAATGGTATTTTTGTAATTTTGGGAACTTTTTTAGAAAACTCAAAGGGAATTTTTAAATGGGCAAAATGAGTTTCCTAGAGTTCTCAGAAGCCCTAAAAACTATAGGAACCCTAGACTGGTTTAAACCCCTCTAGTTTATGTTTTAAAGCATCGGTTGACTCGAACTTTGACCAGTTCGTTCGAGAGGGTTTTAAATCTAATTTGGATGAAACCAAAGGTATTTTATGAATTAGAGGACCTAAATTTTATGATAGAAAAGATGGTTCTAAAAAAGGAGTTAAAATGAGCTTAAACGAAGCAAACAGGCCTGTAGGGGCAAAATAATCATTTTGAAAATTTGTAAAAGAGGCTTCTTAAGTAAGATTCCACCTCATCACCTTTTCCAAGCTTCCATTTGCAGAAAATTGAGTAGCCATGTCATGACATTAAGAGGGGAGAGAGAGAAGAAGTTTAAGTTTCTATTTAGGTAAGTAAATGGCCCCATTTCACCCGCACTAGTTAGGAAAGTTGTTCCTCTCTCTAAGAGCTCTCTAATGGTGGTTTTCTTTTCTTGAAAACTTGAAGATTCAGGTATAACCTAAGCCAAAAGGAAATCTTTTCAAGAAATCAATCGGTGGAAAAATAATCTACGCGAAGAGAGCTCCATTTTAAGGTAAGACTTTACTTGAAATACTTGCAAAATCTTATGTTTCTAAGCCATTTAAGCTTTGGTCTAGTGAAAGAAAGCGAGGAGGAGAGTTTTTCTTTATGTGTTCTTGATGGAACCAAAGGTTATGGAGTTTGAGGATTAAGAATATATAACTATAATTGAAAAGGGAGCTTTAGAATGCAAGTTATGGAATTTAGAGATTTGGTTGCACCTAGGCTAAGATGAAGCTTTCTAGTAGTCATTTAAGTTGTCTAAGAGTATATATGAGTTCTTAAGATACCAAAAGAGCCTCCCACATACTTCTCCCATCAAAGAAATTAAAACAACTCCATTGGTGCCATATGGAAGCATAGCCTCAGCCAAGGAGGGTGACAGGTCGTGTCGCGCAACCTTTAAAATAAAACTAGGTTGAATTAGATTTTATAGTTAATGGCACAACCTAGGTCATCTCCCTTGGAAATAGAATTCAATATTTAATTGGGTTTTCTAAGTGTTAAAGGATCCTAGAACTACCTAATTTAGGGGAGGTTTTGATTTAATTAGACTAACTAGAATTAAATTGAAATAAAATTCCTAAACTCTACCTAATTGCACAAATTATGGTTGATAATGGGCTTGTGACTAGCTTTGGATTCATCCCTTGATATCCACTATCCTTATCCTAATTTATTTATGATTAATTCTGGTCTAAGAGTCCCTATTTGTGTCTAATACAAATTATCTTAAGTTACCACACAAGAATTAAGGGATTAACAATTTAACATTCAATTGAAACCTCAATCCCACATCAAATCGCTAACTCTTGTTATTAGGATCAATGAAAAATTGAATTGAATGATTAATTGATTAATTAGCCTCTAAATTAACACTCTAGAATATTTAATTAACCAACCAAACTCCAAGGAATCCTCAAATCAAACAATAAAGCTCATAATTTCACTCATGCATTTTATCGAACACCTTGATGACATACATAGGAAATTAAAGGAAAATGTAAAATTTACTACTTAATTCATGCAATTTGTAACAAACGTAATTTTTATAAAATGACGAAATGAGCCATATAGAAGTAAGTCCTCTGAAGTGACCTAGATAATGTCTCAAAATATTTGGGTTGAGTTCTAGACTCCTAAAAATGATAATTCTAGACTCAAACAGAAAGAAAAAAGGAGTTAGGATAGAGAAATAATTTGCGACGAAAACTGACGAAACATAATGGAATTTTCATAAATAAGTGCAACTTTTGGAAAACCACATAGGAGGACTTTTTAAATGAAAATTTTGAGTTGCCTAAGGTTTTCAGAGGCCCCAAAAACTATGGGAAGTCCCGTGACTGGTAAAGCCCCTTCAGTGTATATTTTTTAATGTTAATTGATCCGAACTTTGATCGGTTCATTCGGTAAGGTTTTAGCTCCAAATTGAGTGATTCCAAAGGCATTCTATTAAATTGGGAATTTAAATTTTATGATGGAAAAGAAGGTTCTAAAAAAGGAGCTAAAACGAAGCTAAAACGAAATTGCCATTATGGAAGGGCAAAATTAGAAATAAAAGCTTCTAGAATGTCCTAAACACTTCCACACTTTTCTTCCATCTTCTCCTTTTTATTGGGCACATAATTTTCTGCCCAAAATACAGAAGTTATTCTGCTCTCTTAGGCACATAAGAAGGAGGAGAAAAAGAGGAACAAAACTAAGGAGAAACTAGGTAATTTCATGAATTTTCTTGCTTCATCTTCCTCTAATCTTGTTCTCCTCTCTTCCTCCTTTCTTTCCATGGATTTTTTGAATGATTTGGTTCTATTTTTGGTCCAGACCTAAGGGGGAAAATTCGAATTTGCTAAGGAGAAGGGAACCAAGGAAGAAAAGCTTTGAAAACAAGCTTGAAACTAAGGTATTTTTCCATTCTTGATGCTTCATCTTGGTTATTCCTCCTTGTGGTAGTTTTGGCTAGCTTAGGGGGGATAGAAGGAGATAAATTTTAGGCAGAACCAAGGGAGAAACCTAGGAAAAAGAGTGCAAGGATTAAGAATATGGCAAGAAATTCAAGTAAAAACCAAAGGAAATCAAGATAGAAAAGTGTAGGCTTTCTTAGGGTTTTGTAAAATCTGATTTTGTGTGAGTAATTCCTTGACTATTTGAATGTTTCCTTAAGCTCCTAAGATCCCAAGAAACCTTCTCAAGTGGCTCTCCCATCAAGGAAACTCCATTATGTGCATGTCTCGGCCAAGGAGGATTCATAGGGCTAGGGAGTGTTTTAATTTGTGCTAGCCTTGGTTTAGGACTCTATATGATGTTAGAAGATGGGAGGAACCATTGAGAAAAATTTAGGAGCCATAGGTTAGGAGATGAAATAATGGTATCCATAATGGTGCCTTATGAAGTAACTTGGTCTTCTAATAGTGCAATCAAATATGTGATGGCTCCAAGGACCTTAAATGAGTCCAAGAAGTCTAGAAATAGCAAGAAAATGGAGCCTAGAACTTGGATGATATGAGTTGCTTCAATGGACCATTTATGGAACCAATATGCCCATTATGGAACCAAGTGTGTGTTTAAGAGTGAACCTAGTGTCTTGGCTTGCTTTAAGTGTGTAATTGTGTGATGTTTGTGATGTCTAGGTCAAGAGAACCCTACTCCACCTAAGTGCTCTTATGAGACCAAGGAGGGAATGGAATTGGCAAAGTAAGCTCGCATAAATTAAAAGGTAGCTCTCCACCTCATTCTCTTGCATTCTTGTGTGCATATGTATATGTTGTGTGCTTGTATATGCTCTTGCGATTTGAGAACATGCCACTTGATGTCTTAAAATTGCATTGGTACCAATGTGTCTTCTTGAATGACTATGGTTGTGGAAAGAGCTCATAAGGGTGAGGTGATGCCAAAAGTCCCTTGATGAAGGTGAGGAGGTGCCAAAAGTTTCATGGCATGGGTGAGACAAGGCCAAAAGTCCCTTGAATGGGTGAGGCTAAGTCAAAAGTCCTTAAGCCAAGAGTGAAGCAAATCCAAAAGTCCTAGAAATAGGGTAAGGCTAAACCAAAAGTCCCTAGAGCATGAGAGTGGTCTTAACATGTTGATATGGCATGAAATGAGATTTATTGCATACTTTATGCTTGCATATTCATATATTTGATGTATGTATACCTTGAATGTGGTGTGAATGGGTGTGTGAGCTATTGAGATTCTTGGAATCTCACCCCCCTTTTCCCTCTCATGCTTAAAATGTTTAGGTGGTGCCCAAGGCCAAGGAAATGCAATCCAAGAACACTAAGTGGCTACACTTTGTTTAATTTGTAGTTTAAATTGTAATGAAGTGTCAAGAAGCATTGTACATATTATTTTTGGTTGCATAAAACCTTTAGCATATGTAACATGATGTATAGACTATATGTATAATGTATGTAGTATTAAATCCATGAAATTATGTTATTGGACCCTTGAATGGCATGTGTGTTTAGTGCATAAATGGATGTTGAGAGACCAAAATAAGATGCATGGGATTTGGGACCATTTGGGCAGTCTCTACAAGTCATTTTTGTGTTTTGAAACTTGCGCAAGAAGTTCCAAACAATTAAGAAAGCCATTTGGACAAATTAGTTACCCATATGGAGCAAAAGCTTACTATTTTAGGAGGCTATACCACTTTTTGTCCAAATGAGCTCTTCTTAGCTTGAAATTTGGCATAAATTTAGAGATAATTGAGATCTTTTTGGGAAGCTAAATTTGGTAATTTTTTGAGGTTTGTGGAATATTTGGCGAATTATTAAAATTGGAAAATTTTCTGGTTTTGGCCTTGGTACTGTAGCACTAGTCTAAAATTAAATTTTGTCATTCATGGGGCAAAAGATGTCCAATTGCCATGAAATTTTATGAAGAGAAACTGGACATTACAAGTGATGTGTATCAACTAGAAATACCTCATTTGTAGGTCTAGAGAGGGAGATATGAATTTTTGAACATTCTATCCAATATCAGGACCCTTACTTGACCTAAGTTACTATTCTATTAAATTTTGAGATTTGGGCTACCTAAGCTAGTATGGAAATATTTTTTCCCTCTATCTAACATCCACAGATTTCCATACTAGTATCATTTTCATGTATTGGATTTTTGTGAAATTAATTAGACATTTTCAAAGTTTGCTGCAAAATCTGTGATAGCACCAGGAGGTAGTTTGACCTTTGGACCTTCTCGGATGTCAAATGCCCTCTGTAATGGATGTTATGGTCTGGGCATATTTTTATGTGAAGTATACATCCATAGCTTTATAGAATGGCTAAGAATGTATGATTTTGATTTTTCTAAAATTAGTTATGATTTTTCAAAATTTGGCCAGAAAAGGAGCCAAATCTAGCCAAAAATAAACCTCCATATTCTATGCTTCATTGCAGTTTCCATGAGTTATGGGCATGATTTTATGATACAAATGAGTTGTATATATGTAATTAAATATGAAAAAGTATAGTATGAGCTCACTCTATCCACATGGCATTGAACAAAATTTTTATACGCGACACAACGTAAAAATACTCAATACTTTAATGTCAATTTCTTTCCTCTCACATGAATTGATTGATATGAGGTATAAAGATAGCATGGAATGAGCTAAGAAATTATCGTATTACAAAATTAATCAATCAATATCTCTTACAATCAGTGTCTAACCAACCACTAATTATAATTACACGAATTCTTAATCAAATACAACTTAACCAAGATTGTACCAGAAAAGAAAAAGTGTAGGAAAGTAGAAATTCTTAGCCAAAATTCCTTTAATCTCTCCATGGATTCAAGCTTCTCCAAGGTCTTTTTCCAAGCTAATCACAAGGGGAATTAGAGCATCATTTGAGTGGAGATGGAATGGAAATGAAGGATGAGAGGCTACGGCGTGGTGTAAAGTGTGTTCTCTGGATGGAGTGTAGCATGGAATGAATACGATGAATGGAGTGGAAGAAGGATTAATGGTTCTATACCCCAGCCTCCATCCTCTCACATGCTCATCATGTGCTTCATTTATTTTTGTCTACGTGCTCAGCCATTGCCCAGCTCATTAGCTCTTTTGTTTCGTATTTATTTAGTCTGTCCTTTTTCCTACTTTTTGGCCTCTTCTTCACGTGTTGCCCATGTGTATTTCTTCTTCTTTGTGTGTCACGTGCTTATTTAAAAGTATTTTAAGCTTCCCACGTCAGCTTTGCATGCTTCTTCGTTTCTTTTTGTATCATGTATTCAGCCTAGTAACTCTTTCAGCTAAGCTTCTTCTCGAAAGCACCTTCAACCCATTGAAATCTTCTCTGTCATGTTACCTCTATGTGATTCCCACGTCAGCTTCTTTGTTTCTCTTCCAGCTCGATCCCTCTTTCATCTGCTTCTTCTTTATTTTCTTTTAACGCTCACGTGCTCTTCATACCTTTAAACTCGTGGCAATCCCTTTCTGAAGTTGCTGCATGGTTTGGTGTTCTTTCTCACGTGGTTCTCATTTCCCTTGCCACGTACTCCTCACACGAGCTTCTTAATTCCTATTGTGTTGCTTCTCCTCTGTTCCAACTGCATCCCATAGCTGCTTCTTCATTTAACTTAGCTCTAGCTCCTTTCTTTAACTTGTGTTTTCTTCTTCTCCTAGATTCATCCACCTAAGCTCGACCTCACTTCCACATTGGCTTCTCCTCATAATCCAGATTTCGCTCACAGGCTTCTTCATCTTCCACGTCAACCCTTTTTCAGCTACTTCATCCATTTTCTTGAGTTTCTCATGTAGCTTCATTCCCTTACATGCTCTATTTTTCTCATGTTTAGTTTTTCCATGTGAACCCAAGCTCCTTTTTTTGTATCTCTAAAGCTCACCCAACCAACTTTCCTCTTTTTGTACTCAGCCTAGCACTTCTTCTTTCTTCTTACTCACTCATTCCCACGTGATCTCTTTATGTTTGTTTCTTCTTTGTTTCAGCCATGTGAGTTGAAGTGTGTGTGTATATGTATAAGTGTGGAGTGGGTGCTGCTTCTTATGACATGGGTGCATGCTTCATAAAAAATAATATATACATGGGAAATGTGGGTGCAACGTGAGAGTGTTGTGAGTATAGTGTGGAGTGTGCTAGTGATGTGGATGAGTAAAGCAACATGGAGTGTGTAAGTGAATGAATAAGTCATGCATGTGAGCCCTTCCATGCCTACGTGTTTGTGTGATGAGAGTTGCCATGTGTGTGATAGGATGAAACTTAAAGTGTGAGTGGGTGATGTGGAACAATTGCCTACATAGAGAAACCCATGCATGATATATGTGTGCAGACCAAGTGAGTGAGAGATGTGAGAATGAGAAGATGGAATGCATGGCTTCCTTGGACTTGGCAAACTTCCATTTCTTCTCTAAACCAATCTCCTATTCAAATACTAATTGTCCATAAAAAATTCTACAAGAATAATAGACAAAAATCACATAGGAATATTCACAAAATTATTAAAGATAAATTTAATCATTAAAAACCAATAATTTGTAAATTAATTCCTAAAATGTATAAAATGGCCAATTAAATAAAATTCCATTCAATTACATCCATTAAGCCATATCTAATTATCAAAGTGTCAAAATTAGGAGAATTTATGTATATAAAACTAGCATTCATCAGAGGGTTTATGCCCTTAGGGAGTATTTTAATTCCTTCCAAGAGTAACAAGGGAGCATCTATGGCTTTAGAATTTGATTCAAGAGTGTAATTGGCTTCCATATGATGTGTCTAAGTTAAGAGAAACAAGCCTCACATCATTGTAAGTGTGTGGCCAAGAAGGAGCATAATTCCAAGAGAAAAAGTGTGCTTACCTTGTCTTTGAATGTGTGTATGTGTTTTAAGCCATGAAAAGTGTTCTAGCATGATTTCATATGCCATGGTACCATGATGATATTTTATGCACTCAAATAATGTTTTATATGCTTGCCTTGGTTTGCTTAAGTGTGGAGAAGCCAAGAACCTTCTAGCCATGGTGAGGATGACCCAATAACCCTTAAAATTGGTTGAGACAAAGTAAAGAGTCTTTCAAGAGTGAGGTTGAATCAAAACCTCTTAGAGAAAATGGGTGAAGCAAGTCCAAAATTCATAAAAGAATGGGTAAGACTAATCTACTTACTTGGCAAGCATATGTATGCTTTGTATGACTTATTCAAATACCAAGAATGCTTCTTAAATGATCATACATGTCATTATGCTCATGCATGCATTTTCAAGACTTGTGTTGCATCCTTTATGCGTGATTGAAATGTAGATGAGCTATTGGGATTCATTAAATTTCATTCGCTCCTCTCTAATGTCTTAACATGCTAGGTGGAGCAAATGAACAAGGTAATGGAAGCCAGCAAGTTGGGAAATGAGAGTTTGATATCAAAATACCAAGTTTTGTCTCTTTTGTAGCCATACACATGGCATATGATGTGATCCTATGATGGAATTGTTATGTAATCATTTAAATATGTGTAAAGACTCATATATATGATGTATAAATGAGAATTAATGCCATATGCATGATATGGCATGATTTGGGTATGAAATGGCAAGACTAAACATATGCATTCTTGTGTATATCATGGGGTGGATGAGTGAGTTTGAGAAATATGGATTTGTGTGCCTTTAAGGCAAGTTCAATAGACCATTTTGGTGTTTTCCTATATGCTCAAGTGGTCATGGTTGCCTTAGAGCTCAAAATGGACCATTTGGACCCTTTGTAATGCTTAAAAGTGACCATTTCACAACTCAATGCCAAGATATGACCAAATGAATGAATTTGCCCATGAAATTTGATACACATATAGATATCATCTAGATATTTTTGGATAGCTAAAGATCAGATTATTTGAAGCTCTGTGAAATTAATTATGAATTTTTAAAGTTGGCATTTTTCTGCTGAACTGATGTAGACACTGTTCATATGGTCAGATACTGGGGTTGTGTCATTCGTAGGCCAAATGACATCAAATGCTCATTATATTTTATAGATATAAACTAGACATGATAAGATTTCCATGGCCACTAAGATCACCCCAATTGGACCTCTGAGTAGAGAGATATGAATTTTGAAGTTGGAGGACAGTACCAATAATGATAGTCGACCTCTGGTACTACTCCATCAATTTTTGTTAGCTAGCAACCTCTGTTATGATCTGGATTTATTTTTAGCATAAAGTAAACATTTGCAGCTTTCTAGAATCGTATAGTGTGCTTGATTTTGATTTTTTTAAAATTAGTTATGATTTTTTCAAAGTTCAGGTATAGAATCTAGAAATCCTACTTAGGCTGCACCATTGCATTTCATGCATTCTATCCCCTTGCATGAGTTCTAGGCCACTTCTTGGGATGGTTATGAGTTGTATTTGTATATTTAAATATGAGAATGAAATGGAAAAGTCTATATGGCCTACAAGACACTGAATGAAAATTTTGCCCATGACATAATATAATTTAATGTATATTTTTAATGTTTTTTCCTTGACAAACATGTATGATCCAAGGAAGGGAACCTAGAAATGAGGTAAGGTGAGCTTAGTAAATATGGTGTTACATTACGTAGGCCCCGTAGACTATTCAATAATATTTTCTAGTCATTTGTCATTGAAACAAATCACAATCAACTCAATTTATCAAGCAATCCATGGTTTTCAAGTTAAAAACCTCAAAATTCCCTTCATTCTTCACAGCTGTATAGTGATAGATTTGAAAGGAAACTTTGAAAAATCATAACTAAATGTAGAAAAATCAAAACTATACAAACCATATCTTTCTAGAAAACTATGGATGTCACCTTTGCAGTAAAAATAAGTTCCTGCCATAAAAATCTCATATGGGACCATATTTGATAATAGCAAAGGTAGGGAGGTTGAGCTGTCCAGAAATCTAATACAACTTATTGATATAAAATTTGAAAATTCATAATTAATTCTAATAAAATCCAATCTATACATTCTATACCAAATTGGAAATCTACAAATGTTAAATAGAGTGGAAAGATAGTTCTAGTCCAATCCAAGAGCAGTCAAATCCCAAAAATCAATCAACCAATAACACGGGTTTGGAGGTGCACCTAGAACAAAACAACAACTTCAAAAATTCATATCTCCTTCTTTAGACATCCAAATGAGGTGCTTTTACTTGAAACAAGTCACTTGGGAGGTCTAGTTTTTTTCTGTAAAATTTTATGGCCATTGGACATCATTTGCCCTATGATTGAGACAAATTAAAATTTAGACCAGATGAACAGTGCACTGACCAAAAATAAAAAATTTGCCAATTTCAATAATTTGCCAAAAATTCTGTAGACCTCTAAATAATACCTACTTTAGCTTTCCAAAAAGCTCTCAACAAGCCCTAGATGCATAACAAATTTTAAATCAAGGAGAGCTCATTTGGATAGAAAATGACACAGCCTCACAATATAGTCAATTTTGCCTCTCATAAAGAATCACTTTAGTCTAAATGGCTTTTTTTTAGATTTGGTACCTCGTAAGCAAGTTTAAAAGCATGAATATGACTTGGAGGAATTGTCCAAGTAGTCCTAAACCTCATACATCTTATTTTGGCTATCCCACACTCAAGAATGCATGTATCCAAGTATGCACACAAAGGTCTAAATTTCACATTTCCATTGTCTTGGCACCATACAATGTTCATACATCATATTACATTTGTTCAATGGTTTACAACTCAAAAATATCATATACATATCCACTTTGGTATCTAGGTACAAGAAAACTACATAATTATTAAAGTGTAGCTACTCAAGACCTTTGGCTTGCATTCCTTACTTCTTGAACATTACCTAAGCATTTCAAGATAGTGGAGAGAAGGGGAGTGAGATTCTTAGAATCTCAATAGCTCACACACCCATTCACACACATATTCAAGGCATACATACATCAAATGTACAAATAAACTTGAATCATGAATGCATAATTTCAAGATTTTCATGCCACACTTTTACAATTAAGCTATCAAGAAGTTCTAGGGACTTTTGGTTTTGCCTCACCTCATTTCTAGGACTTTTGGATATGCCTCACTCTTGGCCTAGGGACTTTTGACTTGGCCTCACCCATGCCTTGAGTCTTTTGGCACCTCCTCACCTATATTATGGGACTTTTGGCATCACCTCACCCTTAGGAGCCAATTTCACAACTAAAGTCATTTAAGAACATACATTGGTACCAATGCAAACTCAAGACATCAAGTGGCATGTTCTCAAGTCATATAAACACATACATGCACACAAGGACATAAACATGCACAAGAATGAAAGGAGAATAAGGTGGAGAGCTACCTTGAATTTTGCAAGCTTTACTTTGTCTTATTCCTCCCTCTTTTCGGCCTCACAAGTGCACCTAGGTGGGTTGGTGTTCTCTTGGCCTAAATCACCATAAACAACATACAATTACACACTTGAAGCAAGCCAAAATATTAAACTCACTCTTAAACACACACTTGGTTCCATAAGTAGTATGATGGCTCCATAAATGGCCTATTGAAGCAACCTTCACAATTCAAGCTCTAGGGTCCCATTTCCTTCCATTTCTTGGCCTCTTGGCCTTATTTAAAGTCCTTGGAGCCCTCACACAATGATTTACATAAGCTTAGAATTAAGTTTCTTCACAAAGCACCATTATGGACACTATTGTCCCATCTCCCAATCTATGGCTCTTAAATTTTTCCAATGGTTTCTCTTATCTTCTAACAACATATAAAATCTCAAACTAAGGCTAGAACAAATTAAAACACTCCCTAACCTAATGAACCTAGCTTGGCCAAACCTATGGACAAGAATGGGGTTCATGGGGTTCTTGATTTTTCCTTGATGGGAGAGCCACTTGGGAGGGTTTCTAGAGGTCTTAAGAGCTCAAGGAAACACTCAAATAGCCAAGAAAGCACTCATACTAAATCCAATTTCATAAAACCCTAAAGAACATCACGCTTTCCTAGCTTGATTTCTATTGGTTTTTCTTGGAATGTCTTGCCATATTTCTCTTCCTTATGGTCTAAAACCCTAGTTCTCTCTTTATTTTTGGATAGAAAATCCTCTCCTCCCTTAGTTTTGTTCTTGGTCAAAATACACACATCCATGGTGTAATGTTTAATTTTCGTTAAACGATGGAAATAGGTGCATTTTCAAAGCAAGTCTCCTGAAATGAATTAGTTAAGGTCCCAAAAAATTTAAGTAGTATTATAGACTTCTAAAAATGAGAATCCCAAGTTCAGATGGAAAGAACAATGAAGCTAAAATGAAGAAATGAAATTTGAGAAAAGACTTACAAAACGTAATAGCATTTTTGTAATTCAGTAAATTTTAGAATTCATATAGGAGGGCTTTTTAAATGAAAGTTTTGAGTTCTTTGGGATTCTCAGAGGCCCTGAAAATGGTAAGAAGCCCTAGGACAGTTAAAGCCCCTTAAATGGACATTTTTTTAACATCAGTGTACCCAAACTTTGATGGATTCGTTCAGAAAGGTTTTAGCTCCAATTTGAGTGATTCCAAAGATATTTTACTAAATTGGAAACCTAAATTTTATAATTGAAAAGAAGATTGTCAAAAAGGAGCTAAAACGAATTAGAAATGAAAATGCCAAGAACGAAGGGCAAAATGGAAATTTTTAAAAAGTCTTTCTTCCTCCCACCTATATATATAAGGCATCCCACTTCTCCACTCACTTAGCCACTTATGTTTCTGCCCTAAACCAAAGAAAAACCCTAAGGAGAGAGGTGCACAAGAGGGAGAGGAAGAGGAGGAGAAATCAAAGGCAAAAGGTATGGATTTTTGGTTGTTTTTCATGCTTTTTCTTTAGTAAACCTCTTCTCCTCCATTTCCCTTTCTGTCCTATGGTTATATTGAAGATTTTGGATCTATTTTGAGGGAAGAACAGAGGATAAATTTTGAAATTGAGGTGAGGAGGCCAAAAAAGGTAAAGAACCAAGGAAACAAGGTATTTTGCTATTCCTTCACTTGATCTTCCTCCTCCCTTCTCTTGTGAGCATTTTGACCTACATATGGCCAACCATAAGGAGTTAAGTTTTTAACTAAACCAAGAGTGAATCTTAGGAATTTGAGGGAGAAGAACAAGAATATGCAAAGAAAATAACAAAAGAACCATGGAAATTCAAGATAACCAATCTAGGGTTTCAAGTGTTCCTTGTAAAATCTAATTTTATACAATGATTCTTAGGCCTAAATAAATGTTTGAATGAGCTCTTAAGATCCCTAGAAGTCTCCCCATATACATCTTCCATGTAGAAAACAAAGTAAAGTCCATGGGTGCCCTTATGCTTTATTGTCTCAACCAGGAAGGGTTAGGATGCCTAGGGAGAGTTTAAAAATTTTTCAAGCCCATTTTTGAGTCATATATGATGAGTGAAAATGAAGAGAAACCTTGAGAAAAATTTAAGAGGCTTAGAGAATGAATTGGTGTCTTATGTTCCATAATATGACCTAAAGAAGCAACACAGTTAGGTTCTTTATTTTAATTGTGTGATGACTCCAAGAGGTTTAAAAGGAGTTAAGAATCATATATGAAAGGAAAGAATAGAGCCTAGAATTTATTTGATGGGTGTTGCCTCATTAAGTGCATTTTTGGAACTATAAAAGGGTTAATATACCAAGTTAGTGTTTAAAAAAGATGTGTGGCCTTATAATTAATTCTATGAACCTAATTGGCTTCCATAAATTGTGTTTAGGCCAAGAGAAATCAATGTCACACCTTTGTATGTGTGAGGTCGAGGAAGGGAGCATTGTTTCAAGGATAAAAGTGTGTAGTTGCATCCAAGGTAGCTCCCTCCTCCTTCTCTCATGCATGAATGTATGCTTGGCTTGTCTTTGAATGTATGTATGTGCATTTTAAGGTATGAAAAATGTTCTAGCATGAGCTCTTATTCCATGGTACCATGATCATGCATTATGTTTCTAAATGATGTTTATGATGTTTTCTTGTGTTTACTTGAGTGTGGAGAAGCCAAGAACCCTTAACCATGGTAAGGATGAGCCAAGAACCCTTAAAATTGGTTAAGACAAAGTAAAGAGTCTCCTAAAAGTAAGGTTAACTCCTAAGAGTAAGTTGAGTCAAAAACCTCTTAAAGAAATGGGTGAGGCAAGTCCAAAATCCATAAGTGAATGGGTGAGGCTAATCTACAAACTTGGCAAGCCTATGTATGCTATGTATGACTTGCTCAAATGTTAAAAATGTCTCTTGAATGATTGCACATGTGAATATGCCTATGTATGCAATTGTAAGACTTGTTTTGCATCTTTTATATGTGATTAAAAGGGAGATGAGCTATTAGGATTCTTTGAATCTTATTCCCTCTTCTCCAATGTTCTAACATGCTAGGTGAACCCAGAGAACAAAGTAATGGGAGCTAACAACTTAGAAGGTAAAAGTATGACATCAAAGTGCATGGATTTTGCTTTTTTAAGGCCTTATGAATGACAAATGTTGTAATATATTGTTGTATATGTCTTATGACCTTATGAGCATGTATAATTATGTTAATGTATCATGTACAAATGAGAAGTTATGTTATATGAATGTTACAATGTAAATTGAGCATGTAATGGCAAGTTTAACTTCTTGATGGCTTGGTGCATTAGTATATTAATGGAAGGGAAATGGCCAAGTTGAGATGTATGAGGTTTAGAACTACTTGGGTAGTTCATATAAGTCATATTCATACTTTTAAATTTGTCCAAGAGGTGCCAAACATCAATGGAGACCATTTGGACACTTTTGGTATCTCATATGGAGCAAAAATTGACCATATTGGTGAGCTATACCACTTTTTGTCCAAATGAGCTCTTCTTGATCTAAATTTGGCATGCATCTAGAGTTTGTTTAAAGCTTTTTAGGAAGTTAAAGTGTAGAATTTTTGGAGGTCTATGGAATATTTAATGAAATTTCAAAGTTGGAAAATTTTTTGATTTTGGTTCATGTACTGTTCATTATGGTCTGAAATTAAATTTTGTCATTCATGGGGCAAACGATGTCCAATTGCCACAAAATTTTAAGAAGAAACTAGACTTTCCCAGTGACTTGTACCAACTGGAAGCACCTCATTTGAATGTCTAGAGAGGGAGATATAAATTTTTGAAGTTTCTGTCCAGTATCAGGCATCTAGACAAACCTAGGTTACTATTTGATTGGTTTTGAGACCTGAACGTGCCTAGACGAGTCTGAAGTTATTTTTTCCCTCTAACTAACATCCATATCTTTCTATATTGGAATATTTGCATGAATTGGATTTTTTTAGAATTAATTGGACATTTTTGAAGTTCATAGCAAGGATCTGTATTAGTACCGATAGCCAGTCAGACCTTTGCACATTTTTGAATGTCAAACATCTTTTACTTAATGTTTCATGACCTGTATATATTTTTAGCATAAATTAGACATCATTAGCTTTATATAATGGTAAAGAATACATGATTTGAATTTTTCTATAATTAGTTATAATTTTTCAAATTTGGTGATAGAAATGGAAAAATTCTGGCCGAGGCTGCAACTATGAATTTTGTGTATTCCCTGCCTTGCACGAGTTCTAGGCCACTTGTGGTGATGGAATTGAGTTGTATCTACATAATTAAATATGAGGATGTGATATATGAGCTCACATGGTCCACAGGACACTGAATAAAAAATTTATACGCTACACAATGCTAAAATATTCATTATTTTAATGTCATTTTCTCACTTTCTTGTGTAACTCATGGCATGAGACTTAGAAGTAACATGAGGCAAGGCTAGAAATTCATGGTGTTACACATGGAGCAAGGAGAAGAAGCAACAACAATAAGCAATTATCTTGGTTTCAAGTGTGCTTTCAAAGCTTCTTCTTCTTGGTTTCCCTCTCCTCAAAATTTCTGAACTACCTCTCTAAGTTCTTGACCAAAAATAGAACCAATTCATTCAAATAAACCATGGAAAGAGAGCTAAGAAGGAGAGGAACAAGATTGGAAGAAGGAGAAGCATTAATTCCTTAGAGTTTCTCACCTTTTCCTTGATTTCTTCCTTCTTTTCTCTCCTCTTCTTGTGCGCATAAGAGAGTTTTTCCTTTTCTATATTTTGGGCAGAAGAAAGTTGTGCAATATGAGAAGAGGAAGAGTCAAGAAGCTTATGGAACATTCAAGAAACTCATTTTTTTAAAAATCCCAATTTCATCCTCCCATAATGGTAATTTTGTTTTGGCTTCATTTTAGCTCCTTTTTTAGAATCGTATTTTATAATATAAAATTTAGATTCCCAATTTAACAAAATGCCTTGGAAATCACTCAAATTGGAGTTTAAACCTTAACGAATTCATCAAAGTTTAAGCTCACTGTCATTGGAAAACGTACACTAAATGGGTTTTACCAGTCTTGGGGCTTCCTATGATTTTCAGGGCCTTTGAGAACCCTGCCTGGGCAACTCAAATTTTCCATTTAAAATGCCCTTTTTTTTCTAAAAGTTGCATTTATTTATGAAAATACCATTATATTTTGTCAGTTTTTATCACAATTTGTTTCACTATCCTAGCTTTGTTTTTCTTTCCATCTGAGCTTCGAATTATCATTTTTAGGAGCCTAAGACTCTACTTGAATTTTTGGGATATTATCTAACTCATTTCAGAGGACTTACTTTTATAAGACTCATTTCTTCATTTTATGGAAGTTACGTTCGTTATATTTTCTACTCCCTTAAAATAAATTTCATCCTCGAAATTTAAATACGTACCTTAGGAAAATAGCTCTAGATATTTTTGTCTCATCTCATCTTCCAGCTCCCAGGTTACCTCTTTAGATGTCAAACCCTTCTAGACCACTTTTACTAAAGGGATGCTCTTGTTTTTTAACTATTTCAATTTAGCGTCCATAATCCTCTCTGGTTTCACTACATAGGACAGATTTTCTTATAATTGCACATGCTCATATTCTATGACATGTGAGGGGTCTAGTAAGTACTTTTTCAGTTAGGAGACATGGAAAATATTGTGGATTTGGGTTAGGTTTAGAGGTAGGGCTATCCGGTAGGCAATAGGTCCAATTTTCTCAAGGATTTCAAATGGGCCAATATACCTAGGACTGAGCTTCCTTATCTTCATAGACCAACTTACCCTAGTCACTGGAGATACTCAGATGAATACATAATCTCCAATCTCAAACTCTAATGGCCTCTTTCTCCTATTAGCATAACTTTTCTGCCTACTCCAGGCTATAAAGAGTTTTTTCTAATCATTTCTATTTGCTGGGTAGTCTGGTCCACTATTTCAGGCCCTAGCAAGCTCCTCTCACCTAGCTCAACCTAACACAATGGAGACCTACACTTTCTTCCATACAAGACCTCATAAAGGGCTATCTAGATATTGGAATGGTAACTACTATTATACCCAAACTCTGCTAATGGCAGATACGCATCCCAATTACCCCTCATCTCTAACACATATGCCCTTAACATGTCATTTATAGTCTGGATGGTCCTTTTAATCTAACCATCAGTCTGGGGGTGGTAAGTAGTACTAAAATGTAACCTGGTCCTTAAGGCATGTTGTAATAACCTTTAAAAGTTTGATGTGAATCTAGAGTCTTTATCAGATACTATGCTACTGGGTATTCTATGAAGTTGTACTATCTCACATATGTACAACTGGGCTAATCTAATGTGTAAGTAGCTCTGATTGCTAAAAAATGTGCAAACTTCATCAATCTCTCCACAACTACCTAGATAGCATTCTGTCCAGAGGATGTTTTAGGTATCCCCATAATAAAATTCATAGCTATACTATCCTATTTCCACTGTAAGATATCTGGGGGTTGCAACAACCCAGCTGGTCTCTGGTGCTCTATCTTAACGCTCTGGCATACTAAACACCTCGCCACATAATTTTTGTCGTCATTCTTCAGTCCTGGCCACCAGAAAATTCTTTTCAGATTTTGATACATTTTGGTGGCACTTGGATGGATAGAATATTTACTCTTGTGTGCCTCTTCTAAAATTCTCTCTCTTAATTCATTATTACTAGGCACACAGATTCTATTTTAATATACTATCACACCATCCTCAGATATCCTGAAATCTAAGGTCCTACCCAGGGAGATTTTGCTTATAATCTGCCTAAAAAACTCATTCTCTTTCTGGGCATCTAAGATCTGGGCTCTCTACTCATTCTTAATCTAGGTTTCACTCAAATATAATCTACCTAATACCAGCTAGAAGAGAGTTTAGATTTCTAAATTTCTTTAGGAGCTCTTACTCCTTAATTATCATATAGGCAACGTGGATGGATTTCCTACTCAAGGCATTGGCCACCACGTTGGCCTTACCTAGATGATATTTCAATACATAATCATAATCTTTTAGGAACTCCATCGATCTCCTCTGTCTCATATTGAGTTCCTTCTTATCCAACAGGTGTTTTTAGACTCTTATGGTCACTATAAATCTCTATACTTGCACCATACAAATAGTGCCTTTAAATCTTAAAAGCAAATATTACTGCGACTAACTCTTGGTCATGTGTGGGGTAATTCTCTAACTACTTAGAGGCATATGCCACTACCCTACCCTACTGCATCAGCACACATCCTAACCCTCTCTTCGATGCATATTATATACCACAAATGGTATACTAGGGTCAGGAATAACTAGTATAGGGGCAGCGGTTGTAACACCATAGACTTTTAGCTTTGTCTCATGCTATTTCTAAGTCTCATGCCATGTATTTCTCAAGAACATAAGAAAATGGCATATAAAAAGTAAATATTTTTGCATTGCGTAACGGATGAAATTTTCATTCGGTCTCTCGTGAGCCATATGAGCTCATGTATCGTATTTTCATATTTAATTACATAGGTACAACTCAAATCTATCATCAAAAGTAATCTGAAACTCGTGCAAGGCAAGGGAATACATAAAATGTATAGTTGCTACTTCGGCCAGAAATTTTCCTTTTCTGTCACAAACTTTGGAAAATCATAACTAATTCTAGAAAAATTGAAATCATGCATTCTTTACCATTATGGAAAGCTACAGATGTCTAATTTATGCTAAAATATGTCTAGGCCATGAAATATCACACAAAAGATGTTTGACATTCACAAATGTGCAAAGGTATGACTAGTTACTGGTACTAATACATATTTCTACTATGAATTTCAAAAATGTCCAATTAATTCCACAAAAATCCAATCCATGCAAATGATACTAATCTAGAAAGTTACAGATGTTAGATAGACGAAAAACCTAACTTTAGACTAGTTTAGGCATGTCCAAGACTCAAAAACCAACCAAGTAGTAACTTAGGTCTGTTTGGACACCTGATACTAGATAAAAAATTAAAAAATTTATATCTCCCTCTATTAGACATCCAAATGAGGTTCTTCTAGTTGCTACAAGTCACTGGGGATATGTAGTTTCTTGCTATAAAATTTTGTGGCAATTGGACATTATTTGCCCCCTGAGTGATAGAATTCATTTTTGGACCTGAATGAACAGTACCCTGAACCAATTTCAGCATCTTAATTTGGCCATTCCACTTCCATTTATACACACATTTCCATAATACTAGTTTGCCCTTATATGTCCAAAATACACATTTTCATACATATAACCTTATCTCTCATTTATACATGATACATTAGCATAATTATACATGTTCATAATATCATAGGACATATACAATAATAGATTACACCATTTGCCATTCATATGGCCTTAAAGGAACAAAATTTAAACACTTTCTTGTCACAATTTCATCTTCCAAGGTATGGGCTTCCATTGCCTTGTCCACTTGGTCCACCTAGCATGTTAGAACATTGTAGAGGAGGGAATGAGATTCAAAGAATCCCAATAGCTCATTTCCCTTTTAGTCATACATAAAAGATACAAAATAAGTCTTATAAATGCATACATGAGCAGGTTGACATGTGCAATCATTCAAGAGATATTTTTAACATTTGAGGAAGTCGTACATAGCATACATAAGCTCGCTAAGTAAGTGGATTAACCTCACCTATTCACTTGTGAATTTTGGACTTGTCTTACCCATTTCTTTAAAAGGTTTTTAACTCAACCTTACTCTTAGGAGTCAACCTACTTTTGAGAGACTTTTTACTTTGTTTCAACTAACTTTAAGGGTTCTTGGCTCCTCACCATGGCTAAGGGTTCTTGGTTTCACCACACTCAAGCAAACCAAAATAAACATAACAAATATCATTTGAAAACATAAAGCATCATCATAGTACCATGGAATAAGAGCTCATGATAAAAAAATTTTCATGGCTTAAAACACACATACACACATTTAAAGACAAGCCAAGCATACATTTATATATGAGAAAAAGGAGGAGTGAGCTACCCTAGATATAACCACAAACTTTTTCTCTTGAATTTGCTCTCCCTTCCTCGGCCTCACACACACAAAGGTGTGGGAATGATTTCTGTAACACTCTAAAATTAATTAAGATGTTAATAACATACTTAGACTAATTAAAAATAATTATTATGAAATAATTAAGTAAGCTATATGAATGGAAATTTATAAAGAAATAAGTTATTAATGTAGGTTTAAGATTTCAATTAGGTTAAAGCTTAATTTGGGCCCAAAATTAATTTTAGTAAGTTATGGATAAGGATTTATGGAGGCCCAATGATTTTAAGTGCAAGCCCAACTCCTTATCATGAGACTTGGCCTAAGAGAGATCACCTAACAATAACCCAATCTAATTTAGTGAAATAGAGGCCCAAGACCCAATTTACATAAGCCTTTATAGTTGGCCCAACACAAATTATGCAGACCTAAGTTAGATTGACTCTTAGAACTTAGCCTAACCCAATCAAATTTCTGCAGCCCAACTCATAAAATAAGGCCCAACAAGTATAAAAATATGAACCCAGGAGGATTTGGGCCTTTGGGTTAACCCATAACCCATTTGAGACCCAACTCAAATACAACTAAACCCTAAATACACTTAGCCTCCTCCCTATTCTGCAGAAAAAAACACAAGAGGCAAAGCAAAATTCGGAGGTTGAGAGGGAGGCTAGGGTTTTTCTGCATTCTTCCACTATTTCTCACTTCTAGAGGAAGATTTGGCTAAGGTAATCTATATAAAACATATCCCTCTCATTCTCCTCTTCATTTTGGTCTAATTAGTTTCTGGTTTTGAGCATTTTCATCTCTTTCTCAAATATAAAATTTGGTGTTTGGGTGTTTCCTTGTAAGATTTTTAGAGTTAGAAGCTAGAGGGATGATTGGGTAAGCATTTCCCTTCCATTTTGTGTATTATTTTGCTGGAAAATGTCCCTAAGGGTTGATTTTCATAATGGGTTTTGCTATTGTGCGAAATTATAAGGAAATGAAGGTGAAAAACTGAATTTTCTGGGCTTGATGATTCAAATCCAAATTTGGGAATGTCTTGTGGTGTGTTCTTAGTAGTTAAGGCTCAACCCAATCCATTTGACCTCTTAGATGTATGGGTAAGTGATTTCTCTCCTTTTGTGAGATGTATGTACTAAATTCTCATCATTCGAACTGACTTTTGGTGCATGATTTGTGCATATGCAAAAATGGAATTGAGGGGGAGCGAATCATGATGAGATTTGATGTATGGACCCTAAATTAGTGTAATAGATCATTAGGAAACTTGGGTAAGAAGCTTTCAATGAACTCTTGTTAAGATTAATCTGTGGATAGAGAAATTCCTAATTAATGATAGTTAAATGATGATGACTATGCTTATGTTAGGCCTGGTGTGCTTTGAGTCAGGATGGTAGCTAGAAGATGATTAATTGGCTTCATTGAGGTAATTGGGGTTAATTTTTCAATTCCATGTATATGTTCATGTTAATTTGATATTTTTTGCACATATATGATTTTAAAATGCTAAATGATTGGTTAACTACTTAAATTATCATTGTGATTAGACCTTGTGAGTCCATGGTGGAGCTGTTGTGTGGCTACCACCTGTGCATGTGCTTTGGTCGGGCACCGGGTTGTGATCAGACTCCAAATGCACTGAGCCCTGGTTGTGCTCATTACAAAGTAGGTGCCGTGGACGGGCCTCTCCTGAGTGTTATTGGCCATTAACATGTTGTGTATGACTACTGGTATAGGACAGTAGTTATTGGTAGTTCAATTAGTTCATTTGCGAATTGAATTGATAATTCTGGTACTGATGATATGAAATTGCATTGGATTGATTAACTTGTACATATATATGGGAATTGCCTTTTGTCACTGAGATTATATATCTCACCCTGTTGTGGGCTAACATTTTCAGGGACCGAACCTCTTAGTGGCAACGAGAAAATTTATGGAAGCACATTAAATGGTTTGGTAGCACATAGGTTTGGAGGCCTTGTCGAATTGTATTATAACTAGATTGCTAGTTTTGCATCATTGCTGCATTGCATCATAAATTGCCAAGTATAGGGACTGTATATGTAATTTAATTATCATGGGATTGAATATTATGATTGTAATTGGCTAACAATAGATAAGTGACTTGATCTTATATGAACATTAAGCATGGGCCCCATGCAACTTGTGACTAGAATACATTTACTGTCATTAAATTATGGTTTTGTTGATGTGTGGTAGCTTGGTAAGTAGAAACCAATTCTTTAATCTTAAGATGGATAAGGATAGATTAACTAGGTAAATCAAGTAGATAAATACCATTAAAGATTTACAAATGGAGGGAGAGTGGTCCTAGAGTGTCCTTAAAAGAGAGTGGAGAGTATGAGACAAGATTTTTGGAGTTGTAGGATCAGAAGGAATTGGCCGTGGCCAAAATTTAATTGGCCTCGGCCAAATGGTAACAAAAAGGGAAATTGGTCGCAGCTAACATTTAATTGGCCTCGGCCAAATGTGGCAAACCTTCTAAGGAAGAAAACAGAGAGCAATTGGCTGTGGCGAACAGTGACATTGGTAGCGGCGAAAAGGGTATTTAGCTGCGACGAAATGTGAAAAATTTGTGAAGGCGTAAGGAGTTGAACCAAGAGTAATTGTCCACGGCGCAAGGGAATTTAGCTGTGGCAAAAGTGCTATATTTCTCATATTCACCTAGAAACCTTAGTTTCTTTTAAGGTAATGCTAAGGAACGATTTAGAAACACTTGTAGGAAGATTTTATGAGTTGGAATTGATGGATGGGAGAATCAAAGGCTCCTCATTAATAATTAAATTCATTCACGCATTCAAATAATTGTAGTTGTCTAGCTAATGACCCTAACAACATTAAGGTTTCAAATTTCCTCACTTTTTCCCAATGTAATTAATCTTAATGACTTCAAACCTTGATATATGATTATTAATCATGTACTTAACCTTAATTATGATGATTAGAAGTTAGGGTTGTTACAATTTCTCTTGGCCTAAACACAATTTCTGGAAGCCAATTAGGTTTATGAAATTAATTCTAAGGCCACACATCTTCCTCACACACTAACTTGATCTATAAGCCCCTTTATGGTTCCAAGAATGCACCTAATGAAGCAACACCCATCAAATAAATTCTAGGCTCTATTCTTTCCTTTCATATATGATTTTTGACTCCTTTTAAGTCTCTTGGAGTCATCACACAATTGAAACAAAAAGTCTAACTACATATTGCTTCTTTAGGTCATATTATAGAACCTAGGACACCAATTCATTCTCTAGACATCCTAAATTTTGTTCAAGGTTTCCTTTCATTTTCATTCATCACATATGACTCAAAAATGGGCTTGAAAAAATTTAAAACTCTCCCTAGGTGTCTTAACCATGTTAGGCTGAGCCTATACCTCCTTTTGGCCTTCATGGAGTTTACTTTGTTTTCTTGATGGAGGATGCAGATGGGGAGACTTCTAGAGATCTTGGGAGCTCATTTAAACATTCATTTAGGCCTAGAAATAATTACATTAAATCAGATTTTCAAGGGAACCCATGAAACCCTAGGTTTGCCACCTTGAAAATCAATGATTTTTTCTTGAATTTCTTTGCATATTCTTACTCTCCTCCCTCAAATTCATATTTTTTCTTGAATTTCTTTGCATATTCTTCCCTCCTTGGTCTGACCTCAAAACAGTTCCAAATACATAAAAAATTCTATGGGAAAGAAAGGAAAGTGGAGGATGATGGATTTGCTAAAGAGAAACCAAGAAATCCTTATCTTTTCCTTGCCTTTTCTTCCTCCAAAGCTTCTTCTCTTGCTGCGCCTAAGAGCTGGCTCTTTTCTTTGGTTTTGGGCAGAATTTGGTTGACCTAAATGAGGAGAGAAGAAGGGCGCCTCATATATATAAGCGTTTAAGAAGGACTTTTCAAAAATTTTCATTTTGCCATTCGTTCTTGGCATTTTCTTTTCTAATTTGTTTTAGCTCCTTTCTGAGAATCATCTTTTCCATTATGAAATTTAGGTTCCCAATTTAGTGAAATGCCTTTGGAATCACTCGAATTGGAGCTAAAACCTTTTTGAACAAATCTGTCAAAGTTTAGATGCACCGAACTTGGAAAACGTCCATCGGAAGGGCTTTAGTTATCCCGGGGCTTCCTATGGTTTTTAGTGCCCCTGAGAACCCTGAAAAACTCAAAACTTTCATTTAAAAAGCCCTCCTGTGAGAATTCCAAAATTTTCTCAAAATGACGAAAATGCCTTTACGTTTCCTCAACCTCTTGTTACATTTCATTTCTTTATTCTAGCTCCATTTTCTTTCTATCTGAGCCTATGATTCTCATTTTTAGGAGTCTAGAATGCTTCACAAACTTTTTAGGACCTTAACTAATTCATTTCGGGAGACTTGCTTTTGTATCCGGTGAATTTCATTCATTTACAGAGAAATTGTAAGTTACATTTCTCGCGTTTTCTCTTATTTTCATAGAACTGGATATTATAGCAGTCAATCAAAATTTCAACTCTTAGAAACCCCTCTCACATCTCTTATCCTACATAAAAGGTGTATTCTTCCAAGTTAGCCTCGTAAGTGGCAAGGCCATCTGAGAAAAGCCCTAAATAAATCATTTGTAATATCCTACCAAACCAAGGAAACTCCTAACCTTGGTGATAGTCTTAGGTCTATCCTATTGTAATATAGCCTCAACTTTATGGGGATCTACTACAACCCCATCTCATGAGATCACATAACCTAAGAATTTCACCTCGGTTAGCCAAAACTCATACTTACTCAGTTTGGCATATAATCTCTTACTTCTTAGAGTCTCTAGGACTAATCTCAGATGTCTTTCATGCTCTTCAAAAGATTTGGAATACACTAAAATATCATCAATGAAGACTATAACAAACTTATCCAAATACAGTCTGAATACCCTGTTCTTGTAATCCACCGCGAGTGTATTCATCAGCTCGAATGGCATCACAAGGAACTCATAATGCCTATATCTAGTCCTAAAGGTCATCTTTAGGACGCTTTTAGCTCTCACTCTCAGCTGGTGATACCTAGATTTAAGGTCTATCTTAGAGAATATAGATGCCCCAACTAACTAATCTAATAAATTATCTATTCTAGGGAGAGGATATTTATTCTTGATGGTAACCTTATTCGATTCTCTATAATCTATACACAGTCTCAAGTTACCATCTTTCTTTTTCACAAATAGCACTGGAGCTCCCCAGGGTGACACACTAAGGTGAATAAGCCCTTTCTTTAACAACTCCTCTATCTACCTTTTTAGCTCAGTAAGCTTGGTGAGAGCCATCTTATAAGGAGCCTTGGACACTGATCTAGCCTTAGGCACTATATCTATAGGAATTCTATCTCTCTCTCAGGGAGTAGCCACTAAAATCAAAATCCTTAAAAAAAACCTTCAGGAATTTCTTGACTATTGGGATCTCCTCTATCCCTTCCTTTACCTTGGCCTAAACAGAGAAAAAGACTAGAAACCCCTAACATCCATGCTTTAAATATCTCTCAGCCTAGGCAGTAGTCATAAAGAATAACTAGGCTCCTACCCTAGGTATGGTCCCACAAGAAGGTACATATATGGTGTGGTTCTCACAATCAAGGATAGCATTATTAGCAATCATCCAGTTCATACCCATAATCAAATCAATATCACAGAAAGGCATACAAATCAAATCAATGGTGGTGTAACAATGGTTAAACTGTACAATGACATTCATGCAAGTATGGGAAGTAACAACACGGCCTCTAGTAGGTGTAATGACAGAAAAATTAAATGGTAAAGTACTAATGGCCAGACCCAACCATCTCATACAGTCATAGGATATAAACAAGTGACTAGCACCCGAATGAAACATAGCAATCACAGGAAAATCATTCACTACAAATGTATCTTGAATCAGATTGGGAGACGCACTAGCCACATGTTAAGAAAGGACAAACATCTTACCCTGGGTCTATGGCCTAGGAGGCATTACATCTATCTAAAGGCAGTTCCTAGCAATATGCCCCCACTTCCCACACTTGAAACAGGTCACTGTAGAATGCTATGTGGACGATTGCATCCTCGGGGGCTGTACCTTCTTCCCTTTCGGTGGCCTCCTGCTCCATTGTACCTTATTCTTTTTTTTAATAGTAGATGTGGAGCTAGCTTCTTCCTTTGGTCTTGGCCTCTTTGACTCCAGGGTCCCTCTCTGGCCAGATACAACAACAACAAGCATAATGTCTTTCAGATTGTTCTCAAGCACCCTGTTGATCTCCATGAGGGCATTAAAATTTCTAATCTTATGTGGAGTGACTCTATCTCTAATAAGGGGCTTTTACCCAGTCTTAAACTACTCACACCTCTAGGGCTCATCATCGTATCTCTAGAGGTAGGAAAAATACCAAAACAACTCAATAAATCAAGCCACATACTAATCTACCATCATCTCATCTGTCTGTCTCAGTCCCATGAACTGCATCTCTTTCTGTTTCCATATTAAACTAGGAAAATATTTCTCATAAAATTCTATTAAGAAATTCTCCCAGGTAATTAGTAGATTTTTAGTCTCCATCAAAGACTTTGTACTACACCACCACCTATCAATTTCTTTCTGTAACATAAAGCTGGCTAATTGAGATTTCTGCTCAGAGGTGCAATCCATCACTGTGAAGATCTTTTCTATTTCCATAACCCATGCCTCCGCCTTGTCTGTATCTAATTTCCTGTCAAATATTGGTGGGTTATTCTTTCTGAATTAATTTAATTGTTTTTAAATTATTGGTGGGGTCTGGGTTGGCTCTTGGGGAGGTGGGGTTGGAACACCTGAGGTGAAAGGTTAAGGCTCCTAGCTTCATCCTACCTAGCCAGGGCATCCCATAACTGCATAATCATCTTATGCTATTGCTGTATCATATACTGCTGCTAAGCTATCATGTTCTTAAATCTATCAATCCGTTCCATGACAGCCTACAAGGGATCCTTAGACTCAACTTCTAGTTCCCTAGTTGGTCTGCCCCTGCCTTTGCCTCCTTGAGTTTCAATCATTTTTACTAAAAAAGAACCAAAATATTACCTCACAAATACAACTCAAGTACATATATAGAGGTATTCCACCCGAAAACAACCCAAATACACTAAGAGCCAAATCCCAAGCAAAAGTGCCTGAACCTTTGCTCTGATGCCAATAGATGTCATACCTTATATTTCCTCTCATTATATCCTTCCATTTAAGATAATTAAGTGCATGTTCATAGGGAATTATTAAGAAAAAGTCATATTTTCATGCACTTTATCGCGTTACGTCAGGGTAAGATTTTTTAATTCATGTTACGTAGGCCATGTGGATTATTCAATAACATTATCTAGTCATTTATCATTGAAACAAATCACAATCAACTCAATTTATCAAGCAATCCATAGTTTTCAAGTCAAAAACCCTAAAATTACCTTCATTCTTCACTGTTGTACAGTGACAGATTTCAGGGGCAACTTTGAAAAATTATAACTAAATGTAGAAAAAGAAAAACCATACAAACCATAGCTTTCTAGAAATCTCTAGATGTGAAATTTACAGTAAAAATAAGTTCCTACCATGAAAATCTCATATGGACCACATTTGACAATAGAAAAGGTAGGGAGGTCGAGTTGTCCATAAATTTGATACAGCTTACTGATATAAACTTCATAAATTCATAATTAATTTTTAAAAAATCCAATCCATACACTGACGAGGTGTGTTTAGAACAGAATAGTAAATTCAATCCAAGAGCATTCAGAGCTCGAAAATCAATCAAACAGTAACACGGGCTTGAAGGTGCGCTTGGAACAGAATAATAAATTCAAAAAATCATATCTCCCTCTCTAAACATCCAAATGAGGTGTTTCCAGTTGGCACAAGTCACTAGGAAGGTTTGGACATTGTTTGCCCCATGATTGACATAGATCAAAATTCAGACCAAATGAACAGTGCACTAACCAAAAACTAGAAAAATTGCCAATTTAAAAAATTTGCCAAAAATTCTGTAGACCTCCAAATAATACCCATTTTAGCTTCACAAAAGGCTCTCAACAAGCCCTAGATGCATGCCAAATTTCAAATCAAGGAGAGCTCATTTGGATAGAAAGTGACATAACCTCACAATATGGTCAATTTTGTTTCTCATAAAGCATCGCTTTGGTCCAAATGGCTTTCTTTTAGATTTGGCACCTCTTACGCAAGTTTAAAAGCATGAATATGACTTGTAAGAACCTCCCAAGTGTAACACCATAATTTTTAGCTCAATTATATGTTACTTCCATATCTCATGCCATGAATTGTGCAAGAGGGTAGGGAAAATGACATTAAAATAATATATTATTTAGCGTTGTGTCGCGTATAAAAATTTCATTCAGTGTCACATGGACCATGTGAGCTCATACATCACATTTTCATATTTAATTACATGAATACAACTCATTTGCATCACCAAAAGTGGCCTACAACTCGTGGAAATCGAAGGGAAGCATAAAACTCATACTTATATTTTTGGCTAAAATTTTACCATTTCTATCACAAACTTTGGAAAATTATAACTAATTTTAAAAAAATCAAAATTATACATTCTTGGTCATTTTGGAAATTTACACATGTCTAATATATGGTAAAAGTATTTTCATACCATAATATCCAACACAGAAGACGTTTGACATTTGAAAAAGTCTAGAGATCTGGCTGTCCATTGGTGTTGTCACAAGTTTCTGCAGCAAATTTCAAAAATGTCCAATTAATTCCACAAAAATCCAATCTATTAAAATGATACCAATCTGGAAATTTACAGAGGTTAACTAGAGGAAAAAATAACTTTAGACCAGTTTAGGCACGTCCAATTCTTGAAACCTAATCAAACAGTACCTGAGGTTAGTTGGGGTGCCTGATATTGGGCAAGAACTGTAAAAATTCATATCTCCCTCTCTAGACATCCAAATAAGGTGCTTCTAGTTGTCACAAGTCTTTGGGAATGTCTAGTTTCTCTATATAAAATTTTGTGGCAATTAGACATCATTTGAGCCCTGTATGATAGAAATCAGTTTTGGACCAAGTGAACAGTGCATCAGACCAAAATCAAATTTTTGCCAATTTTGAAAATTCATCAAATATTATCTAGACCTCTTAAAGTTCTGTTCTATAGCTTTCAAAAAAGCTCTCAACAAGATCTAATTGCATGCCAAATTTTAGATCAAGAAGGGCTCATTTGGACAAAAAGTGGTACAGGATTCTAAATTGGTCAATTCTTGGTCTGTGCAAGATATCAAAAAATCCAAATGGCTTTTCTTGGTGTTTGGCACCTCTTGGGCAAGTCTAAAAGCATGATTATATCTTGTATGAGCTTCCCAAATGGTCCCAAACCTCATATATCTCATTTTGGGCATTCTACTTGCATTTATACATACTTGCATCAAGGCTTCCAAGAAGCTAAATTGCCATAACATACTCAATATATATTATAATGGTCACATAACATAATCTCTCATTTCTACATCACATATATACATAATTATACATGTTCAAGTAGTCATAGGTCATATACAATAATGGAGTACATCAATTGTCATCCATAAGGCCTTAAAGTAATAAAATTTTGGCATTTTGATGTCAAGCTCTCATCTCTCATATGGTTGGCTCCCATTTCCTTGATCTCTTGGTCCACCTAGCATGTTAAATCATTGGAGAGGAGGGGATAAGATTCAAAGAATCCCAATAGCTCATCTCTCATTCAATCATACATAAAAGATGCAAAATAAGTCTTACAAATGCATGCATAGCCATATTGTCATGTGTAAACATTCAAGAAGCATTTTCAACATTTGAGCAATTCACACATAGCATCAAAGGCTTTCCAAGCAAGTGGATTGGCCTCACCCATTTACTTGTAGATTTTGGACTTGCCTCACCTATTCTTTAAGAGGTTTTTAGACTCAAAATTGCTTTTGGGAGTCAACCTTGCGTTTGGGAGACTCTTTACTTTGTCTCAACCAATCTTAAGGGTTCTTGGCTCATCCTCACCATGGCTAAGGGTTCTTAGCCTCACCATGCTCAAGTAAACCAAAACAAATATCATGAACATTATTTGAAAACATAATGCATCATCATGGTACTATGGAGTGAGAACTCATGCTAAAACATTTTTCATTGCTTAAAATACACATACACACATTCAAAGACAAGTAAAGCAAACAATTATGCATGAGAGAAGGAAGAGTAAGCTACCTTGGAAGCAAACGCAAACTTTTCTCATTGAATTAATGCTCCCTCACACACATAAAGGTGTGCGAATGATTTCTCCTAGGTTTATAAAATAAATTCTAAGGCCACACAACTTGCTTAAACTCTAGCTTGACCTATAAACCCCTTTATGGTTCCAAAATGCACCTAATGAAGTAACACCCCTCAAATAAATTATAGGCTCCATTCTTTCCTTTCAAATATGATTTTTGACTCCTTTTAAGCCTCTTAGAGTCATCACACAATCAAAACCAAAAGCCTAACTACATATTACTTCTTTAGGTCATATTATGGAACATAAAGCATCAACTCATTCTCTAAGCTTCCTAAATTTTTCCCAAGGCTTCCCTTCATATTCATTCATCATATATGACTCAAAAATGAGCTTAAAACAAATTAAAACTATCTCTAGGTGCTCCAACATCCTTAGGCCAAGACTATGCTTGATTTTAGGGTTCATGGACTTTGCTTTGTTTTCTTAATGGAGGAAGCACATGGGGAGGCTTTTAGGATCTTAGGAGCTCATTTAAACACTTATTTAAGCATAGGAATTAAGAGATCAAATCAGATTTTGTAAGGAACACTTGAGACCCTAGAAATTGCATCTTGAATTTCCATGGTTTTTTGTTAATTCTCTTTGCATATTCTAAATCTCCACACCCTTTTTCCTATGAATCACCCTTGGTTCTGCCTAAAAACCAAGCCCTCCTAGGACATCTTGAGTGGGGCGAAATGGGTGGAGAAGAGGAGCAAGGGGTAGCAACCATGGAAGAAGAAATTACCTTATTTTTTGCCTTTTTCTCACTTGAATCTTGTCTTCTTTGAGCTCCTGTCTTCAAATCCGAATTTTCCCCTTAATTTCTCCCTTAAAACAGATTTATAAACTTCATTATAAACAAAGGAAACAAAGGAGAATGGAGGAGAAGAGGTTTGGATGGAAGAAAGCATGAAAAACTACCAAAATTCCTTACCTTCAAGCCTTGATTTCTCTTCTTCTTTTTCTTCCCTTGGTGCACCACTCTCCTAGGGTTTCTTCTTTGGTTTAGGGCAGAAAAATATTAGACTTAATGAATGGGAGAGTGGGGTACCTCATATATATATAGGTGGAGGAGAATGGCTTTTTCAAAAATTTTCATTTTGCCCTTCATTTTTGGCATTTTTGTTTCTAATTCGTTTTAGCTCCTTTTTGAGAACTATCTTTTCCATTATAAAATTTAGGTTCCCAATTTAGTAAAATGCCTTTCAAATCACTCAAATCAGAGCTAAAACCTTCCCGAATGAATCGTTCAAATTTTGGGTACATCGATATTGGAAAATGTCCACTGGAGGGGTTTTAACTGTCCCGGGGCTTCCTATGGGTTTGAGGGCCTTTGAGAACCCCAGAGAACTCAAAACTTTCATTTAAAAAGCCCCCCTATGTGAATTCCAAAATTTACTCAAAATTACAAAAATGCCATTACATTTCGTAAGTTTTTTATAAGAAATTATTTCTTCATTCTAGCTTCATTTTTCTTTTCTTCTGAGCCTAGAATTCTCATTTTTAGGAGTCTAGAATGTTACTCAAATTTTTGGGACCTTAACTAATTTATTTCAAGGGACTTGCTTTGAAAATGCGTCTGTTTCTATCATTTAACAAAAATCGAACATTACACCAAGTAATTCCAAACCTCATGCATCTTATTTTGGCTATTCCACACCCAAGAATGCATGTATCCAAGTATGCACACAAAGGTCCAAATTTCACATTTCTATTGTCTTAGCACCATAAAATATTCATACATCATATTACATTTGTTCAATGGTTTATAACTCAAAAATATCATATACATATCCATTTTGGTATCTAGGAACAAGAAAAACTACATAATTGTTAAAGTGTAGCTTCTCAAGACCTTTGGCTTGCATTCCTTGCTTCTTGAACATCACCTAGGCATTTCAAAATAATAGAGAGAAGGGGAGTGAGATTCCTAAAATCTCAATAGCTCACACACCCATTCACACACACATTCAAGGCATACATACATCAAGTATACAAATAAACAAGCTACTTGAATCATGAATGTACAATTTCAAGATTTTCATGCCACACTTTCACAATCAAGCCATCAAGAAGCTCTAGGGACTTTTGGTATTGCCTCACCCCATTTCTAGGACTTTTGGATATGCCTCACTCTTGGCCTAGGGACTTTTGACTTAGCCTTACCCATCTAAGAGACTTTTGGCCTAGTCTCACCCATGCCTTGAGACTTTTGGCACCTCCTCATCCACATTATGGGACTTTTGGCATCACCTCACCCTTAGGAGCCAATTTCACAACTAAAGTCATTCAAGAACATAAATTGGTACTAATGCAAACTCAAGACATCAAGTGGCATGTTCTCAAGTCACATAAACATATACATGCACACAAGGACATATTGATGGTTGTGACGCGCAACCTCCAAAATAAAATTAGGTTGAAAAATATATAGCTAGTGGTGCAACCTAGATCGTCTCTCTAGAAAATGGAATTCAATATTTAATTAGGTTTTTCAAGTGTAAGGGACTCTACAAATTACTTAATTAAAAGGGAGGTTTTGGTTTAATTAAACTAGTAGAATTTAAATCAAATCAAAATTTCTAGCTACTTTTACCTAAATGTATGAACTAATGAATGAATGATGGACTTGTGACTAACCTAGGATTTGTTCCTTAGTGTCCACTATCCTTATCCTAATTTAATTGTAATTAATTATGGTCTAAGAGTCCCTAATTGCGTTCATTGGTAAGGGGTCTTGAGTTACCACTCAAGACTTAAGAAACTAGCAATTTAATGTTAATTGAAACCTCAACTCCTATTAAATTACTAATTCTTGTGATTAAGATCTTTGAACACTTAGATGAGTGATTAATCAATCAATTAGCCTATGAATTTTCACCTTAGGATGTTTAATTAACTAATTAAACTCTAAGGAATCCTCAAATTAAACATTCAAGCATTCAACCTCTCACATGCATTTTATCAAACACCTTGACTACATACATGGATAATTGTAGGAAATTGAAAATCTAGCACTTAATTCATGCAATTAATCATTCAATACTCTCCTAATCAATATCTACCTAGCCATTAATCATAAACTACATTAATTTCAGTCAATTACAAGTTTAACCAAGCAAATAAAATAACAAAAATTAATATAGAGAGAGAGGAAATAAAATAGGAAATTCTTAGCCAAAATCTCTTGATTATCCCATGGATTCTGGCTTCTCCAAGAGCCTTCCTCCTAGCTAGCCACAAGATGGAGAATTAATGCTTCATGGTGGTGGAAGATTGATGGAGTGAGATGGATGAGAGGCTACGGCGTGGAAGTAGTGAATGACAATGGAATGGAATGTTTTTTAAATGTGAATGATGTGTATTGAATGTGTTTATGGTTCTGCCTCTAGCCTCCAGCCTTATCGCGTGCTTCATTAAATCATTTCACATGCTTTGCTCTTTTCCTTGAGTCCCTCATGTGTTCTACCCCTTAATGAATCATGTAACACCCCATAATTAATTAAGGTGTTAATCACAGATTAGATTAATTAGGAATAATTAATATGGGTTGAGATTTAATTGAGATAGAAATCCTATCTAGGATTAAATTAATAGATTATGATAAGAGGCTAATGGAGGCCCAATGGGTTAGGTGCAGACCTAACCCAATTTATTATGATAGAGGCCTAAAATCCACCTTGTATAGACTCTTCTAAGTGGCCCAATAACCCTTGTGCAGACCCACATTCTTGAGCTCTTCAAACTTGGCCTAAACTTAATTAAACTTCAGCAACCCAATGTATAAGAACTGGCCCAACAAAATTCTGTAGCCCAACACTTTAAAACTGGCCCAATAAGCTAAAATCTGAAGCCCAAATGAAGTTGGACATTGGAGCAACCCATGACCCATCTTTGACCCAACTAAAACCCTAATACATTAGCCTCTTCCTCACACTTGCTGAAACATAAAACTCAAGAAGCAAAATTAAGAGGTTGAGAAGGAAGCTAGGGTTGGGGGCAAGAATTCTACATTTTCTCACATTTAGAGCAAGATTTAGCCAAGGTAATAGTTATACAACTTAATCCCCTCATCTTTCTCTTTAATTTGGCCTAATTAGTTTTTCATTTGGAGCATTTTCATCCTACCTAAAATCTGAAATGTGAGTGTTTAGGGATTTTCTTAGTGAAATTCGTAGGTAGAGGTTAGGGCTGACATTCGGTGAGTTTAAACCCTCCATTTTGATGCTTCATTTATTAATTTGAGACCCCCAAAGCTAATTTATAAAATGGGTATTAATTCTGTATGAATTTGCTTAGGATTTTGGGTGGAATATTGAGTTTTCTGGTGAAAGACACTCTAATCGGAATTTGGGATTTGTGGTGGCTGTTGCAATTTGTCTACAAGTAAGGTAACTGGGTTATATCAATTCCATGTATATATTTGATTTAATTTCATATGTTGCTATATATGAATGATTTGAAATGTTGAATGAATTGATTGGCTATCTGTTGAATTGTGATTAGACCTTGTGAGTCTATGGTGGAGCTGTGGTACGGTTGCCACCTGTGCATATGCTTCGATCGAGCACCAGGTTATGATCAAACCCAGATACACTGAGCCCCGGTTGTGCTCAATAGGGAGTAGGTGCCGTGGACGGGCCTCTCCCGGTGTTAATGGCCTTTAACATATGATAATATGATTGCTAGTATGGGATAGTAATCATGATAGCCTAATTGTTTCATTTGCTGATATGACGGATATGATTTTGATGTTGATTTTGATTCATACTTATATGCTAATTAAACTGGATATATGATGGAATTGCCTTGGTTACTAAAATTTATATCTCACCCCGTTTTATGGGATTAATATTTCAGGTGAAGGTTCCTCGGGTAAGGATAAGGGTAAGTAAGTGGATGAACATCCATGAGCCGAGGCCGGGTGTGGGGAGCTACACTTGGTCTGAGTAGAATAGGGTAGATGCAATTTTGTTATTAGTTTACATAGCATCATCATGTAATCATGTTGCCAAGTGTAGGCGTTCATATTTTGTTTGATTGAAATGTAACCGTTAAGGATTTAAGTCTCATTACAGTTGAATATTAATGTATGAACTTATAGTATCATATATGTAGTTTTGTTGAAATTGTGATATGGATTACCATATGGCAATTGTAGTCATATGATGCCTTGGATGTGGACATAAGCTATTGTTGAATGTAATCTCAATGAAATGTGCATGGGATGTCAATTGCTGCTAATGCATGTGTTCTTGCTATTATATATTCATGAATTTGCTGATATGAGCTAGTTGGGCAAGTAGGAAGTAGTATTTAAGTTTTGCAATGGTAATGGACGAATAGATGGGTAAATAGGGTAGGTAAACACTATTAGGATCACATAAAATAAGGGAAGGTGGACCTGGAGTGTTTCTAGGATGAGATTTAGAGTGTAGGAGGCGAAATTTTGGGTAATGTAGTTACAGGAGGGATTCTAGCCGCAGCTAAATGAGAGACAGAGCCGAAGGGCGCCGCGGCATAACCAATCCCACCATGGCACAAGGGTGGAAAACTGACCTGGGGAGTGACAATGGTGAGAAGCGCCGCGGCCTGACAAATCTCGTAGCGGCGCAAAGTGGGAAAAATCGCCCAAGAGGGTAACAGAACCAAAACTCGCCGCGGAGCATTATGTCCTGCCGCGGCATGAGTCGAAGAAATTAATTAAGAGTTACCCAGTAGGAAAACTCACCACGGCGCAAATATATTGCACCGAGGCACGAATCGAGAGGGTGGAGAACAGTAGATCCAGGAAGCATTTTCGTCATGGCGCCGCATAGGTTGGCCGCGGCAAGATTTGTGAAATTTGTCCAATGATTCTAGTGAGCCACTTGGCCGCGACAAGGAAGGTATAGGCCGCGGCACAAGTCCCCAAACCCCTACCTTTAGCCTAGAAAACCTCAATTTCTTCAACGGTAATGGTAGGAAATGATATATGAACACTTGTGGGAGGTTATTGTGTATTAAAACTGATGAACGGTTGAATCATGAACCCTTTATGGTAGTAGGATTTCTTTTATACAAATTTTGTTTTGTTGTGGTGGTATGGTGATGACCCTAACATCAAGGTTCAAATTTTCTCATATTTTCGTAATGTGGTAAAATATAATGACCTCAAACCTTGATCATTAACTATTAATCGTATATTTAATCATAACTACAATGGTAACAAGGTAGGGTTGTCACAAATCACATGCTTTAGTTTATTCTTCACGTGTGCTGTTCTCTAATTTAGATTCGTGCAAATCCACGTCAAATGTTATTTACATTACTCCTTATAAGCTTGTTGCCTTACATGAATTCCACATCAGCTTCACTTCATTTCTTATCACATTTTTTTTAATCTTTCCTCACATCTTGGAGCTTCTTCTTGTTGACGTGTTTTCTCCATTTCATCTTTTCTTCAAATAGCTAGCTGAAATCGTGCTAAATCCTAATTCTTCAGCCTCTTCATCACGTGCTCTTTTATTCCTTTTCGTGTTCTGAACCCATGGCATTATCCTCTACTTTTCTACATTCTGCTCACTTTTTCCTTTTATTTTTGCTTCTTCCCATGTGCATCAGCCATGCTTCCATGATAGAAAATGTTGTACACAAGAGCTACATGACCTGTGAGTGTGCCCTGTGCTTCTACGTGGGTGAATGTGCTCATGTTAGTGTGTGCATGTGGTTTAAGTATGTTAACGTGGCTTTGTCTCATGCTGTTACGTGAGAATGTATGCTTATGGGTGAGCTGGACTCGTGGAGTATGTGAAGCTAGTGGAACAAGCTTTGCACTACATGTTTCTGCTCTTGAATGATTATGCAGCATGAAATAAGAGAATTCAAGGGATGTGGAATACATGGAACCTAGTACAGTGCATGGATGAAGTGGAAAAATTGCCTACGTGTGAGTGCAACGCAATCTGCATGTGTGTGTAATTCATCGTGTTTTTGGTCCATGAACCATAAAATGGTGAAATGAGGCCTTACGTATCACAAGTAAATACCATTAAATATTCATTGTTTTTCATGTCAAGTGTATGTTTCTTTATATTTGTGCTCCAATATATATGAAATACATTGAGATAGACAGTGGAACCATTGTGTAAGAGCTAAAAGGTTAAGGTATTACACTATGCCTATATCTTACACTCAAGTGCCTTTAGCACTAATATGCTTCATATTTCATAAGGCATCTTACACATCAAGGGTGTCTAACTATTCTAGCAAGATAAGTTTTGTATATTAGTTCTTTTCCCTTCTAGGTTAGATCGTGTATTTTCAATAGGGACTCATACTAAGCATATTAAATTCGTGCTGCTTGAATCTTTAAGCTTTAAAGCTCTTGGCATTTACCATTATAAATCACTTATACTTGGGATTCCTTCTAATACTCTTTCTTATAATTTTCACATTACTAGAATCCCTTAACTTATCCTTTAACTTAACAGACTAGGATAGTATTTGATCATTAAGATGCTCTCTATGGTTGATACTATCATTTGATATGTACTTAGCTTACATTACTATTGAGTTAGTTAGACTTAATATCATGTAACCGCTGTAGCAAACAAATCATAGCATCAATTGCTAATATATAGGAGCATCATGACTGAGCTCAAGCCATTATCACTAGTATATTATAAGCTTCCCAATAATCTAAAGTATCCCTTTTGCACTTCTTTATAACTTTCTTTATATTAAGCAACACTTAAGGAGGAAAGAAACTCTTTCTTTAATCTCTTCTTCTTTCTTTCTTTTTAATATGATTATCATATTACCTCTTGTTTATCTTTTTTTATCTAGTTATCCTTACTTAGGGCACTATATCATACTATATAGATAGTCATATCATGGACAACAATATTTTATAATGCATTGAACTATATTGCTTTTTCATCCATTCTTAACTTTAGTAGGTCCTTGGATCTGATGTTGCCATATTCTTTCTCTTTAACTCTGGCTACCACTTTTTCCATGTGAATGGGTTATCTAATACTCACCTATTTCTTGTTTGTTTCCCTACTTACAAGATATTATGGTTACACGTAAGGTTTACCATAACTTTGATTAGACTTTTCCAAATTGTTTTAAGTTCCTTTAACTTCAAAGTAGATATTTCTAATGAAGAGTAGAGTCTAGATTTTATGTGGAGTTGTCGGTTTCTAAAAACACTAAGAAATGAGCTCAAAGGGTGGAATCAAAGTGTTGGGGCAAAATTGGTAAGTTTTATGGCTGAACTCTTGGATGAAGAAGCTTTTTTAAGAAAAACAATTGCACCAAAATATTCTTCATCAAGAATACTTTCAAATGATGTATGATTTAAGCTAGAAAAACTTTATATGTATAGAATCCTAGCCCATTTTCAATTCTCTAAGAGAGGGAAGAACGGAAAACAACTTGAGCTTGATGAATCCATGGTGAAAATAAGGGCTAAAGAGGGTGAAGAACGAGAATGTATAAATAGAATTGATAAAGAACCAATAGAATGCCATAAGGTTCACCTAGGATTTGGAATTGCCCTTGAGTGATTCAAAACAATCAAAGAGTTAATTAAGCCCTCTAATACCATAATTAAATGAGGAATGAATCATAGAGATTCTAAAACTATCAAATTCCCTAAGATGTAAACAAAACTCCAAGGAAGGGACTAGGTGTGTGTGTCTCAACCAAACCTTCGTTTGGATATCTAGGGAGTTGTTTCATTGATTATAAGGTTATAAGTGATCTATATATGAATTATAGACATTAATTGAGTCATGGGAATGAATTTAGGAACCTACTTTTGAAAGTGAAAAAAATTAGGGTTCAATGATGCCTAATAAGACCATATGGCTCTAGGTAGGTTTAATTATATTTTTAATGACTCCAATGAGTTTTATGGGAATTATGAAGATCATATATGATGAGATTTTGAAACCTAGAAGTCAAATTTTAGGAGTGGCTCCTTAAGGCATACAAAGAGGCCATAAGTTATACCTAAAAGCCTAGTTTGCATATGTGAGACTAACATGAGTGTAAATATGTTTTGATTGATCATTTTATGCTTTATTTAATGTGTCTAGGCCAAACAAGTAAGACTATATCCAAATGTGTTTGTAAGGCCATGGAAGAAAAGAAGGAGACCAAGGGAACCAATTGAAATGTGTGTGTCAATATAGCTTTTTCTTTATTCTTATATATATGAGTAGCTAGTTTGCTTGAGTTCTTTGATTGCTTGTATGTATTATTTATAAATTATAAGACTTGTTGATTGTTTGGGTATAATATGCAATTGCATGACATTTATTTCCATTCAAAGTTAGATTGGCTTTTTTATGGGTGAGGTTATGCTAAAATCCCTTGAAAATAGATAAGGTTAAACCAAAAGTCCCTAATGCGTGTGAGTTAGGCCAATAGTCCCCAAATGTTAGTAAGGTTAAGCTAAAAGTCCCTGAATATGGGTGTGGTTAAAACAAAAGTCCCTAGATATTGGGTGAAGCTAGGCCAAAAGTCCTTAGAACATGAATTTTCTCTTTTATGAGCCATAAGACCCCTAGAACATGAATTATGGTTTAGCTATGATTATATAACATGCATACTTGGTTCCATATACTTAAGTAAACCATTTGTATACTCGAATGTTAGATTAGCTACTGTGATTATTTGAATCTCACTCTCCCTTATCTCCACTAGCCATGGCTAGATGAAAACTCAAGAGAGAAAGAATGATGAGCCAAAGGCTTTGAAAAGCCATTTGAGATAATGGTATTAGCCTAAAAAAGTTATTATATATAAGAATATATGATCATATATTTTGTTGTAACACAATGTAAACACATTTAAAAGTGTTATACCATAATTTTATGACCACTGAATATATGTATGACATATGAGGTTTCATGAAGTATATGTGTATCTGTAACATCCGGTTCTCTGAAAACAAGAGAAAATGTGAGAAACGTAATGTACGGTTTCTCCATAAATGAATAACCAGATATAAAAGGAAATCCCCCGAAATGAGATATTTAAGGTCCCAAAAAGTTTTGGAAGCATTCTAGACTCCTAAAAATGAGAATCCCAGGCTCAGACGGAAAGAAAAATAGAGTTAGAATGAAGAAATAATTTCTTACGAAAAGCTTACGAAACATAATGGCATTTTTGTAATTTTGAGAAAATTTTGGAATTCACATAGGAGGGCATTTTAAATGAATGTTTTGAGTTTCCCAGGGTTCTCAAAGGCCCTAAAAACCATGGGAAGGCCCGGAACAGCTAAAGCCCCTCTAATGGACGTTTTTCAATGTTAGTGTGCTTGAACTTTGACGGATTCATTCGAGAAGGTTTTAGCTCGAATTTGAGTGATTCTAAAGGCATTTTACTAAATTGGGAACCTAAATTTTTTAATGGAAAAAACGGTTCTAAGAAAGGAGCTAAAACAAAGGACAAACGAAAATGCCAAGAACAAAGGGCAAAATGGGAATTTTTGAAAAAGTGTTCCTTCCTCCCTTATAAATAGGTGGTGCCTCATACTCTTCCTCATTTAGCTTCAGATAGTTCTACCCAAAACCAGAGGAAAACCCTAGAGGGTGAGGCACACAAGAGGAGGAAAAAAAGGAGGACAAATTCAAGGTAGATAAGTATGGATTTTCATGGTTTTTCATGCTCTTTCTCTTCCAAACCTCTTCTCCTTCATTCTCCTTTATTTCCTATGATTATAATAAAGTATATGGATCTATTTTAAAGGAGAAATTGATAGGAAAATTTGGATTTGAAGAGAGGAGCTCAAAGAACACAAGATTTAAGTGAGAAAAAGCAAGAAAACAAGATAATTTCTCTCCCTATGGTTGTCATCTTTGGTTCCCTTCCTCTCCATTTTGCCCCACTTGAGAAGACCTAAGAGGATTTGATTTTTAGGCAGAACCAAGAGTAATTCTAAGAAAAAAATGGTGTGGAGATTAAGAATATGCAAAGGGAATTAACAAAAAGCCATTAGATTTCAAGATGTAATTTCTAGGGTTTCAATTGCACCTTGTAAAATCTGATTTTGTATGATGATTCCTAAGCCTAAATAAGAGTTTAAATAAGCTCCTAAGATCTCTAGAAGTCTCCTTATATGCTTCTCTCCTTGAGAAAACAAAGAAAGCTCCATAGAACCTAATATGCTTCATTGTCTCAACTAAGAAGGTTTCTCATAGCTAGGGGGAGTTTTGAATTTTTCTAAACCCATTATTGAGTCATAAATGATGAATGAAAATGAGGGGAGGCCTTGGAAAAAATTTAGAACCCATAGAAAGTGAGTTAGTGCTTTAGGTTTCATATTATGACCTAAAGAAACAACATGTAGCTAAGCTCTTTGTTTTAATTATGTGATGACTCCAAGAGGCTTAAAAGGAGTCAACAATCCTGTTTGAAGGGAAAGAATGGAGCTTAGAATTTATTTGAGGGGTGTTGCTTCATTAGGTGCATTTATGGACCATAATGGGGTTTATAGAACAACCTAGTGTCTAAGCAAGTTGTATGGCCTTAAAATTTGTTTTATGAACCTAATTGGCTTCTATAAATTGTATTTAGGCCAAGAGAATTATTCCCCATACTTTTGTGAGTGTGTGGCCAAAGCAAGGGAGGAAATTTCAAGAGAAAAAGTGTGTGATTGTGTACAAGGTAGCTCTCTCCACCTTCTCTCATGCATGGATGTATGCTTAGCTTGTCTTAGAATGTGTGTATGTATATTTTTAAGCGATGAAAAGTATGATAGCATGATTTCATATGCCATGGTTTTATGATGACATATTATGTTTCATATGATATTTTGATGTGTGCTTGGGTTTGCTGGAGTGTGGTGAGGCCAAAAACCCTTAGCTATGGTGAGGATGAGCCAAGAACCCTTAAAATTAGTTGAGACAAAGCAAAGTCGGCTCCCAAGAGCATGGTTGAGTCCAAGAATGCATTAAAGAATGGGTGAGGCAAGTCCAAAATCCATAAGAAATTAGGTGAGGGCAATCCACTTGCTTGGCAAACCTTTGTATGCTATGTATGACATTTTCAAATGATGAAAATTCTTCTTGAATGTTTGCACACGTCAACATGACCATACATGCATTTATGAGACTTGTTTGCATCCACTATGTATGATTGAATGGGAGATAAGCTATTGGGATTCTTTGAGTCTCATTCCCTCCTCTTCAATGATCTAATGTGCTAGGTGGATCAAGTGGACAAGGTAATGGAAGCCAATCACCTTGAAGAAGAGAGCTTGACAACCTAATGCATAGTTTTTAGTTCTTTAAAGCCATATTTGCATCAAAAGCATGTAAACCCATGATATACATGGTCTATGACCTCTTAAACATGTGTAATTATGATATTGTGCCATGTATGAATGAGAGAATATGTTATGTAGCCACTAGATTGCGAATTGAGTATATGATGGCAAATTAGCTCCATGAATGGTTTGATAAAATTATGCATATGTATGGATGAAATGGTCAAAATGAGATGCATGGAGTTTGGGACCATTTGGGTAGCTTACACAAGTCTTAATCATGCTTTTATACTTGCCCAAAAGGTGCCAAATCCTAGGGAAAGCCATTTGGTTACTTTGGTACCTCATATAGAGCCAAAATTGACCATAATGGAACCCTATATCACTTTTTGGCCAAACAAGGTCTTCTTGATCTGAAATTTGACATGCAATTAGAGCTTGTTGAGAGATTTTGGGAAGCTAAAGAACATAATTTTTAGAGGTCTACAGAATATTTGATGAATTTTCAAAGTTGGCAATTTTTTTGATTTTGGTCTGCTGCACTATTCATTTGGTTCGAAAATGAAATCTATCACATAGGGCTCAAATGATGTCCAATTGCTATGAAATTTTATACAGAGAAACTATAAATTCACAGTGACTGGTGCCAACTAGAAGCACCTCATTTGGATGCCTAGAGAGGGAGATATGAATTTTTGAAAATTCTATCTAGTATAAGAAATTCCAGTCGACCTCTGTTATTGTTTGATTGGATTTCAAGGTCTTGGTGTGCTTGAGCTGGTATGGAGTTACTTTTTCCCTCTAGTCAACATCCACAAATTTATAGATTGATATTATTTGCATGGATTGGATATTTTTGGAATTAATTGGACATTTTCAAAGTTGTCTATAGAAGGCTGTGACAGCACCAGGGGACAGTTTGACCTCTGAACCTTTTCGAATGTCAAACGTCCTTTGTGACGGATGTTATAGTCTAGAAATATTTTTAGTATTAAGTAAACATCTGTAGCTTTCTAAAATGGTCAAGAAGCATGATTTCAATTTTTTTAGAATTAGTTATGATTTTTCAAAATTTAGTCAGAAAAGAGCCAAATCTGGCCGAAAATGGACATGAATATTTCATACTTCCCTTCGTGATTCTTGAGGAGTAGGCCACTTTTGATGATGCAAGTAAGTTGTATTCATGTAATTAAATATAAGAATGTGTTGTATGAGTCCATATGTCCCACGGGACTCTGAGAGAAAAATTTCTATATAGCACAACACAAAGAAATGTATTATTTTAATGGATTTTCCCCACGTTTTTCATGGAATGTGTCATATGATTATGTAAACGTGTATGAAATGATTTTGAAATATATGGTATTACAATATCCATGCATGTGGGATAGTGGTTTTTAGTTGTAAGACAATTTTTCTATGATGGATCAATCCTACATGCTGCATTTGTGGATTGAAATTTGCTTAAAATCAAAAATGGCATTTTTGAGCTCATTTGGTACCATTTGGAACCAAAATTTTGACCATTTGAGCCATAAAATACCCCTTCGCCTTTGACAACACAAATGAACTAGTTCAGGCCTAAAATTTGGCATGTAATTAGAAGACATATGGATCTTTCCAACAAGTCAAAGTTTGCTCTTTTTAGAACTTTATAAAAATATTTGGTGAATTTTTGATTTCAAACTAAAAAATCTAAAGTATGTAGTTACTATTTATTCTACAATGGTCTTGGATTTTATGCCCTTTGAGGGACCAAATAGATTCAATTTGACTTGAAATTCTTATAGTAAAAAGTTCACATCATAAAATTTTCAAGAACATCTAATTTGCATTAATTAGAGTTGTGTAGCTTAAGTTATAAATTTCCAAAATTGAGACCACATTACGTGTCTAATGGCCAATTTGAACCAATGAGGCTTTTAATGAGTTAAATCTTCATATACATGTTATATTGGTTACAACAAGCTAGTTAGGCATGAATTTGGGAAATGGAATGGTAAAAATATATGTGAGTATTATGGAACTATTTGGCACTTTTAGTAACCATAAATTCCACTGTTAAAGATTTTGTTACCTTAATTTTTGCCATGAATAGATTTATATATATGGTGAATAAGGAAAATGTTATGGTGTAATAGATAAGATCTCCATCACTTGTAGATATTGTCAAAAAAATAGATGAACTACTTGTGTTGTTAAAATTGGGTGGCTTAACTTAATAAAATGATCATATTTGCTCATCCTATTAGCAACCACTCCTATAATGTCCTTACTTCCTAACTCTAGTAATCCCTCAATGAATCCCATTGCTATGCTGACCCAAACCTTAGATGGAATAAGCAATTACTATAGCAAACTTGGGTTTGTAATGGTTTCTCCTCATATATCTTGCACAAACATCCTATTGCCACGTAAACTCCTCAACATCAGCTTCCATCCTTTTCCTCCAAAAAATACTTTTCAACTTATGATAAGGAGCTCTCCCACTTGAAAGCCCTCCTTGGGGTGGCTTATGCATTTATGAAAGTAGTTGCTTCTTTAATTTCTCATTTTCTCCATATATGACCTAATTTTTTCCTATGAGTACTTATTCTAATTATTCTCATTGTTGGTCAGATGTAAGACAAGGGCCCTCAATTAAGTATCTTGCTACTAGATGTCTTGTATTTTTTGCCATACATCACTGGATATGGAGGATATTACCATTTGTAATAGTTCTACTCTTAACATTGTGATAATGTAGTTGCAACACTATTTTCATTCCCATTCTTATATTGAATCTCATACGTTTACCCTATCAACTTAGTTAGACAAAATTTATTAAATGGCATTTCAATCTTCTAAAGTACCAAGTATTTGAGGCTTTTCTTAGGGTTTGTTTTAATGATGAATTTCTACCATATAAGTGCTAATGCCACTATTGTATAGCTTGAAAGAGAAAGATGCTTAAGAGATAAAGCCTTATTATAGTAAGCAATGGGATTGGGATCTTGCATAAGAATAACACTAATTCCTTAACTTGAAACACGCATTTCAATGATAAATGGCTTTGAAAGGTCTAGTAAAGCTGTAACAAATAGCTTTTTAACCAAATTAGGATTGGTATGTTAATAAAGAAGACCCTAAAATAAATTGAATTAATTCCAAATAAGGGTAAAATATTAATAAGCATATCAAGAAACAGGGTTAGAAAATCATACATGAAAAGAAAACAAAATTAAAATGGCTAAACAGAGAAAAAGGGTATGATAGTGGTAAAATTGTAATTTTGAACAAATTTTAGGAAACTTAAGAAGAAGAGTTTTAAAGCCTAAAATCAAGGTTACTAGAGTTTTCAGAGGTCCTAAAAACTATAGAAATAGTTAGAATCAATTAAAACCCTTCCAATGTGCTAAAAGAGTCAGATAGTGCCAGGACTTTAGGCAGAGTTATTTTTCACCATTTTAAGTGATTTAAACCCCAAAAATAATATTTTTATGGGATAGAGCACCCAAAAATGTGTCAACAATAGCCAAATTCTAAAAAACCTAAAAAATGAGTTCAAATGGGGCATATGTGCAAGTAGGGGTAAAATAGTTATTTTGAAAAATTATAAATGAGTCTTCTTAAGTACCACACCTCACCATCTTCTAAAATCAGACCTTGGAGACCATTAATGGTGTCATATATGAGGAAGGAGAGAGAGATTTTAAACTTCTATTTAGGTAAGTAAACAGCCCCGTTTTATCTCGCACTAGTTAAAAGAGTTATTTTTCTCTCTAAGAGCTTTTTAATGATGATTTTCTTTTCATGAAAACTTGAAGTTCAAATCTGACCCAAGGCAAAAAAGAGTTCTTTTCAAGAAACCAACAATTGAAATTAGTCTATGCAGAGAGTACTTCATAGTAAGGTAAGTTTCTACCCAAAACACTTACAAATATTTGTGTTTCTAGGCCTTATAAGTTTTGATCAAGATAGAGAAAGTGAGGATGAGAGTTTTTCTTCATGAGTTCTTAATGGAATGAAGGGTTTTAGTATGCAAGGATTTTATATCTAACTTTAGTTTCTATTGAATCGTAAAAGGAAGTAACCTAAACTATGTTATGCTATAGTTCTGGCTTAAGCAAGTTAAATGGATAACCATGTTATTTTCAACTTCTAATTAGTATGTTTAGAAATTTTAAGATGCAAGGAGCAAGAATCTAAGCCTAGAATTGATTGAGGACTTGAAATCTCCAAGTTAGGGTTTTATGGTACCCTTTTCGGCCAAGAAGCAATTCAAGGGGCTAAGTGTAACGAACGTAATTTCTGTAAAATGATAAAATGAGTTGTATAAAAGCAAGTCCTCTGAAATAAGCTAGATAATGCACCAAAAAATTTGGGTAGAGTCTTAGGCTCCTAAAAATCATAATTCCAGGCTCAGACGGAAAGAAAAACAAAGCTAGGATGGTGAAACAAATTGTGACAAAAATTGACGAAATGTAGTGGCATTTTTGTAAATAAGTGTAACTTGTAGAAAAACACACAAAAGGGCTTTTTAAATAGGAAATTTGACTTGCTCACGATTCTCAGAGGCCTCGAAAATCATGGGAAGCCCCAGGACTAGTAAAGCCCCTCCGATGTATGTTTTCTAATGGCGGTGAGCCCAAACTTTGATAGATTCATTCGGGAAGGTTTTAGCTCCAATTTGAGTGATTCTAAAGGCATTTTATTAGATTGGGAACCAAAATTTTATAATGGAAAAGACAGTTCTAAAAAAGGAGCTAAAACGAAATTGCCATTACAGAAGGATGAAATTGAAATTTTTGAAAAAGCTAGCTTCTTAAATATTCTATAAGCTTCTTGTCTCTTCTCCCCCTCATATAGCACGAATTTCCTCTACCCAAAATACAAAAAAATAGCAGCTCCTTGAGGCGCACCATGTCATACCTTATTTTATAACACTTTTTTTACTACAATTACCTCATAAAACTTAGAGGAGTCAATGGGAACTTGAACTAATTAAAAAATTTTCTTTTAAAAACTTCTTCATACATTTTCACTATTCATTTGGTCATTCCCCAAATTTGGTCCAACTTTGAAAATACATAATTAATTATAGAAAAATCGTATGTGGTTGGTTCAGGGCTCTACTTCAAGCTCCCTAAGCCCTTTACAAGGGGAAAATACTTACTTAGTGGAGCACATATCAATTCATATAAAGTTGCCCCCTACAACCAACTGGATAGTTTTACCCCTCATTTGTCATATAATTATTTTGCCTTTATATAAGCACAGTCATTCTTGCATCTTAAGCACGCTAGTCGTACTCTTTTTACTTCAGGGTTAGGTATATACATGGCTTTCCATTTCATACCTGAGTACCTTATAGTGTCATAATATAACTCATACACGCAGTAATTTAAGATATTTAATTACATGACAAAATGTGATGCATAAAAGTAAGGTCTTCGATTTATGTCTCCACATTCTTTGCTCTTTCTTTACTTGAACTCGGACCTAGCATGGGTTATATTTGGGGTGAGATTATGAAATCTCAACAGTAGCAAACCAATCTCATTCACAAGCTAGCATGTAAGTACATGACATAATGCCAATCAAGGTGCCACATACTATATGGGAATACAATGAATTTCATACAAGGCCAAGCATGGTCTAAACATATATGTCTCATCTTGTAGCATAAATAACAACTTGATATAGCATAACACTATTCATTATACAAACATACAAGTTTTAAAGAAAGAGAGAGGAAAACTACTACCTTAGCAAACTTTGCTCCTCAAGTTTTGGAACTCGGTTTACTTGCTTTTGGAATTCCCAAACAAATATCCAATCCTATAATCATAATGATAATTCATTACAATCAACACATAAATCTTAACTTGTAAAGTATTATGACCCTTTTAAACTCATTGGAACCATTGGAATTGGAAAAATCCAACTCCTTCGCTTTCAATTCACTGTGGCCGAATAGTGCGCATTTCTTGGCCAAAATTTAAACATTTTATTCCATGAGTTTTGGGGGCTTTCCCATAGGTATCCCTAGCTAAAAACACCCTTTTAAATCCATTGGAATGGATAACATCATCAAATTCCAGCCCCAACATCACGTTTTGGTCATAACATAATCTAGCTCCGTTTTAGGCTCAAAAGTGAGTTTTTTTGGTTCTAAAAATTTCATAGCCTCTTCCTTTATGTTTTAGGACTTGAAATTTGGTATACATGACTTTAAGACATTAAGAAAACACCATAAAAATTTTGGGAAGATTCGGACAGCATCTCCCTAACATTTCCATTTCCCCAAAAATCACAATCTTTGTGTTTTTTAAGTCCCAACACATAACAACAATAACTAAGTTCTTATGGCCTTCGTGTTCAACATATATACCTCATTTCAAGGCCTTCATATTCAACATATAAACTTCATCTTTAATCATCCATATGCTGTCCAAAAGTGACTCATAGCTAGGGTTTAACAAAACTAACTCAAAACATGTGATTTTCAAGTGAAAGGTGGAGAAAACTTACTCTTTAAGCTTAATCCTTGCTTCCTTTACTTTTCTCACACTAACATCCCTTTTCTTCCCACTTAGAGCAACATTCCACCTTGAATAAAGGATGAATATGCCACTACCCTTTGGAGAAAATGGTTGGAGGATGAAGAAGATAAAGAAATTTGGTGAAAAATGGTGATAATTTTGCTTGATTTCACTTCTTCTTCCACTTCTTCTCCCTTTCTCTCTCTCTTCACGTTTTTCTTTCTTTCTCCCTTGTGTGTGGTGTGAAAATGGTGGAATGGAGGTGAAGGAGATGAATTAAGATGAAGTTAAATGGTCATACTAAATTTGGACCCTTGGATCAACCTTTTGAAGATCAAATCTTAACCTTCATTCCTTTTTTCTTTTGATTTTCTAATTTCATAACTAAATATCTTCTTCTAAAAATTCTTAGCCACACACTTGGACGCCTTTTCTTAGCCCTTAAGTTATGGATAGTAACCATGGTTAACTTCCTTAACTCAACCATAGTCAACTTTTAACTCAACCATAATTAGTTTCTAACTTAACCATGGTTAATTCTTTAAAATAACTAAAATCCTTTTCTCCTTTCCTTTTCATTTTAAATTTATATTTGGGTTTCATCTTCTCTAAAACCCTAATTATATCTTCTTTTCTCTTATTGGGCCTTTAGAATCGGCTATTGGGCCTTACAACAATCTAAAAATCAGTGTCCGGACTTGATTAAGGTTTTACGGTACAATACATACCTTTAGACTTTCTACAATTTATAAATATTATTTCCTTTACTTTCTAACTGTCCTAAGCTTCAAATATGGATCAGGGGCCCTTAACCTCAATCCTCATAAATTTTGGTGTCAATCGGACACTTGGGTCTATAGGTGTAATTTTCACCATTCTGTATTATGATTGTGCTATAAAATTTTCATTTACTACAATTTAGTCCCTAAACCTCCTTCAGGGTTTCTTAGCCCTTTAGCTATTCCTATTTCTATAGCTTTTACAACTTCCTTTTTCTAAAACCCTAATTATATCTTATTTTCTCTTATTGGGCCTTTAGAATTGGCTATTGGGCCTTACAACAGTCTAAAAATTAATGTCCGGGCTTGATTAAGGTTTTGCAGTACAATACATACCTTTAGACTTTCTACAATTTATAAATATTATTTCTTCTACTTTCTAACTGTCCTGAGCTTCAAATATAGATCAGGGGCCCTTAACCTCAATCCTCAATAAATTTTGGTGTCAAATCGGAACACTCGGGTCTATAGGTATAATTTTCACCCATTTTGTATTATTATTGTGCTATAAAATTTTCATTTACTGCAATTTAGTCCCTAAAACTCCTTCAGGGTTTCATAGCCCTTTAGCTATTCCTATTTCTATAGCTGTTACAACTTTCTTTTTCTATTTTGCTCATGGCTATTGATCGGGATAACCCAGATCCTAGATCGAATCCTGCCCGCGCCATCTGGACAACATGGCGTCATTGGACTTATCTCATCGAACTGAGTTTAACTGTGGGTCACGGTATTTATGAGATTCTTCTCCCCGATTTTTTGATATTCGTGCCTAAAGCCACGAATAGAGGGTGAAACTAGGGTTCCTTGAACTTTCGGGAAATTTGTACATTTTTCCCCTCATACAACTTTTCTTTGCATTTTAGTCCTTGGCTCTTTCATACTTGACTTTGAAGACTCTTCAGGACCTTTTTCTTATCCCATTTTTTTCATCTATTTGGGCCCCAATTTTAGGGCACCTCTGACCTTGACTCATCATTATTTACGATCTAGAATATTATTCTAATTTTATTAGAACCTTAATTTACTCTATTTGGGGGACTTCCTTTTATATTTGGTGAATATTCGTACGTTGACAGAGAAACCATATGTTAGGTTTCTTGCATTTCCTTACGTTTTCTTGTATTTTCAGAAAATCAGATGTTACACACCAAGAGAGGGTGAAGAAAAGGAGGAGAATAATCAAGAAAAAGGTAAGGAAATTTATAGAATTTCATGCTCTTTTTTCTCCCTCCAAACCTTGCTCCTCTCCTTCCATGCTCTCTTTCTATAGTTTAGTTGAGCTTTTTAGTTCTATTTTTGGTCCAGAACCTAAGGGAGTGGTTCAAATTTCTTGGAGAGAAGCAAACCAAGAGGAAGAGGTCTTGAAAACAAGCTTGAATCTAGGGTAATTGCTTGTTGTTATTGCTTCTTCTGCTTGCTCCATAGATGTGTGTATTTCGACTAAGGATAGAACCATATAGGGGGAGGATTTTATGCCCAATAACAAGAGATGGAACTAGGGTTTTAGGCCATGGAGAAGAGGAAAAACCTATGGAAATCAAGATAGGAAAGTGTAAGCTTCTTTAGGGTTTTGGAAAATATGATTTTGTGTGAGTGATTCCTTGGCTATTTGAGTGTTTCCTTGAGCTCTTAAGACCTCTAGAAATCTTCCCATGTGGCTTTCCCTTCAAGGAAAAATCAAGAACTTCATGAACCTTCATTATGGTGCATATTTAAGCTAAGCTAGGTTCATTAGGCTAGGAAGTTTTTTAATTTATTCTAGCCTTGGTTTAGGACTTTATATGATGTTAGAAGATGGGTGAAACCATTAGGAAAAATTTATGAGCCATGGATTGGGAGATGGGACAATGGTGTCCATAATGGTCCTTTTATGAAGCAACTTGATTCCAATCTTGTGCAAATAATTATGTGAGGGCTCCAAGGACTTTGAATGAGGCGAAGAGGCCTAGAAATGGAAAGAAATGGGAGCCTAGAGCTTGAATTGTGAATGTTGCTTCAATAGGCCATTTATGGAACTATTATGCCACTTATGGAACCAAGTGTGTGTTCAAGAGTAAGTTTAGTGTCTTGGCTTGCTTCAAGTGTGTAATTGTGTGTTGTTTATGATGTTTAGACCAAGAGAACACCAACCCACCTAGGTGTGCTTGTGAGGCCGAAAAGAGGGAAGGATAAGACAAAAGAAGCTTGTAAAAATTCAAGGTAGCTCTCTACTGCATTCTCTTTGCATTCTTGTGTACATATGTATGTTATTGCATGCTTGTGTGTTCTTGTGACTTGATAACATGCCACTTGATATCTTGAGATTGCATTGGCAGTGTATTGCCTTGAATATCATTGATTGTGGAAATGGCTCATAAGAGTAAGGTGATGCCAAAAGTCCCTTAATAAATGTGAGGAGATGTCAAAAGTCTCATGGTATGGGTGAGACAAGGCCAAAAGTCTCATGGAAGGATGAGGCCAAGTCAAAAGTCCCTAAGCTAAGGATGAGGCAAATCCAAAAGTCCTAGAAATAGGGTGAAACAAAATTAAAAGTCCTTAAAGCATGTTCTTGGCTTGAATGTGAATAAGTGGCATGGAAATTGTGACTTTGCATACTCTATGGTTGTCAAACCTTCCATACATATGCTTTGCTATATATATGCCATGAATGTGTGTGTGAATGGGTGTGTGAGCTATTGAGATTCTAGGAATCTCACTTTCCTTCCCTCCATCATTTTAAAATGTCTAGGTGGCTGAGTGGCTCATCGTGCAACCCTCAAAATAATACTAGGTTGATAAAATATGTAGCGAATGGCACAACCTAGGTCATCTCCCTTGGAATTGGCGTTCAATGTTTAATTGAGTTTTCCAAATATTAAAAGACTCTAAAAATTTCTAAATTAAGGGGGTTTTGATTTAATTAAACTAAGCAAAAACTAAATTGAATTAAAATTCCTAATTGCTATCTAATTGGGTGAATTATGGTCTTGTGACTAGCTTTGGATTCGTCCCTTGGTATCCATTATCCTTATCCTATTCTAATTATGATTAATTCTGTCCTAAGAGTTCCTAAATGTGTTCATAACAAATTATCTTGGGTAACCACTCAAGATTCAAGAGATTGATGATCTAATGTTGAATTGAAACCTCAATCCTACATTAAACTATCAATTCTTGTTTCTAAGATCTTGAACACTAAATTTGATTGATTAACTAATTGATTAGCCTTTGAATCATCCTAAATATTTAATTAACCAACTAAACATTAAGGAATCCTCAATTTAACAAATAATTTCACTCATGTATTTTATCGAACACCTTCGAAGCATACATGGGAATTCAGATAATATTGAAATTAATCAACAAAAATGTTCCTAATTAGTGTCTAACCAGCCACTAATTATAATTACATAAATTCCCTATCAAATACAACTTAACCAAGACAATAAATGAAAGAGAAAAAGTGTAGGAAAAATAAGGAAATTCTTAGCCAAAATTCTGAATTATTCTTCCATGGATTCAAGCTTCTCCAAGGATTCCTCCTAGCTAGCCTCAAGATGAACTAAAGCTTCATGGAATGTGGAGATGGAATGGAGTGGATGAGAATGGAGATGGAGTGGAGGCATGGAGTGAAGGGAAGAATGAATGGATGGATGGATGGAGAGGTATATGGCGTGGATGGATTCTGAATGATGGTCGAATGAATGAATATATAGATGATGGAATGGAGTTGCGTGAATGGAATGGATTCAATGAATGAAGGAGGCGTGAGTGGGCTTGGAGAGACGTAAATAAAGTGTAGAGGCATGTTGAATAATGGTTCTGCCTGAATGTTTTTTTTAATTCTCTAATGAATCACGTGCTACCTCTTATTTGCTCTTCACGTGGAAAGCTTCTGTTGCATGTTCTCCAGCTCTCAAGCTTTATTAATATCTCACGTGCTCAGCTGCTTCTCTTCGTGTTTGCTCGTGCCTTCTGCGTTTCTATAACTCTTCTTCTTGTTAAAACTGCAGCTCTTCTTCACGTAAATTTCATGCATGACTCTTCTCTTCTTTGTCATGTAGCAGCTCGTTCTCCTCTCTCAGCTCATGCTTCATTAATTTAGATTCATGCAAAACCACGTCATTTTCCACATAAGCCTCTGCATGCAGTTCATTCTTCTCTCTTTCCTTCACCACGTTCAGCCAGCGTCTTGCTCTGTTCTTAAACTCAAAAACAGAGGCTTCTTGGGCATGTTCGTTCTCTTAATACCACATGATGCTTCTGCATGTTACAGCTGCTTCTTTACTTTGCTTTTTACATCCCATGCAGCTACTTTTCGTCTCTTTGAAGCTTACCCAGCCAGCTTTCCTCTTCGTTCCCCCACACGTTCTTTACTTGTTGTGTGCTCTAGTTTTTTTCTCTCAAGCTTCATTCATTCGATGCTGACTCTTGCCCGAGTAATGATCACGTGTTCTTCTTATTTGCTCATTAATCTATGTCAACCCGTAGCTTTCCTTCACGTTTTAGCCTTGCTCTTCTTCACTTCTTGTTCACATGACGTGCTTAACGTGATTGTTGCCCCCTGCATGAGCTTATATTCCCTTAATGAATCATGTTGCTTCCACATATTTTCCACATGCTCATGTGTTCTTCATGCAGTTCCTTTTTCGTGTTGTTTCTCTTCATTCTTGCTTTGTGTTCTGCTCGTCTAAACTGTGGCATTTTCTTTATTCTTTTCTGCTCACAAGCTTCTTCACTTAACTCTGCTCTTTTATGTGTTGCCTGAGTTGTACATGGACAGAATACATGAACCCATGGTCACATGCATCATTTCCACGTCATTTATATTCCCAGCTCTTTCATGTGAGAGCTTCTTCCATGTTCTATCCAGCCCATAGTAAACACGTCAACCCAAGCTCAAGTCCCTTTCTATTTTTATCTCTTCGTCACTTGCTTTTCTTTAATTTAATTTTCTATTCAAATGCTCCAATTACATATTAAAATTCTGCACAAAGAAGTGAGAAAAATCAAATAGGAATATTCACAAAATTATTTAAGATAAATTTATGCATTAATATCCAATAATTTGTAACTTAATTCCTCAAATATAGAAAATGGCTACTAAAATCAAATTTCATCTAATTAGACCCTTAAAGCCATATTTGGATACTAAAATGTTTAAGTTAAAAGGATTAAGATGTATAAAAATCATACTTATCAGTGGCATACAAGAAGGGAGAAATGCAAGCCAAAGATATTAGGGTACTATACTTTGAACAATTTGTAACTCCTTTTGTATCTAAATGTCAAAGAGGATATGTACATCATATTTTTGAGTAGTAAACTATTGAACACATACAGAATGATGTATGAATATGATGTAGACCTTATATGACACCAAATTAATGAAATTATGCAAATTGGTTCTTGGATGGCTTGTATGTAACTATGCATTAATGAATGTGGGATAGCCAAATTGAGATGCATAGTGTTTGGAACCATTTGGGCAGTTCACACAAGTCATATTCATGTTTTTAAACTTGCCTAAGAGGTGCCAAACATTAAAGGAGGCCATTTGGACAAAGTTGGTACCTCATATGGAGCAAAAATGGCCATTTTGGTGAGATACTATTTTTATCCAAATGAACTCTTCTTGATCTGAGTTTGGCATGCATCTAAAGCTTATTGAGAACTTTTTAGGAAGTTAAAGTGGGTATTATTTGGAGGTCTATAGAATTTTTGGTGAATTTTTGAAGTTAGCAAATTTTCTAGTTTTAGTCAGTATACTATTCATTTGGTCTGAAATTTGTTCTCTGTCATTCATGGAGCAAATGATGTCCAATTGCCATGAAATTTTACAAGTAAAAACTAGACTTGTCCCACTTGGAAGCACCTCATTTGGATGTCTAGAGAGAGATATATGAATTTTTGAAGTTATTGTTCTATTCCAAGAGCACCTCCAGACCCATAGTACTGTTTGATTGATTTTTGGGCTCTGTGTAATATCCGATTCCTTGAAAATGAGAGATTATGTTATGCAACCATTAGAATGTATGTTGAGCATGAAGTATGGCAGTGGACCAAGTTAATTTATGGGTTGAAATAAGATTTTATCACTGGGGTCAAAGATCTTGTTGACAAGATCCTGTAGTCTGAGTGCAATTTCCAAGACCTTGTCGACAAGGTTTTCACCAGCAAGTACAAGGTTTTCGCCAGTAAGTACAAGGTTTTGTGTTAAAACTTGTGTGGTCTAGAATTGAGTATGGAGGGCTTTTTAAACCAAAGTTTTGAGTTCTCCAAGGTTCTCAGAGGCCCTGAAAACTATGGAAAGCCCCGGGATAATTAAATCCCCTACGGTGGACGTTTTCCAATGTCAGTGCACCTAAACTTTGACAGGTCCGTTTAAAAAGGTTTTACCTCCGATTTGAGTGATTCCAAAGCTATTTTTCTTAATTGGGAACCTAAATTTTATAATGGAAAAGATGGTTCTAAAAAAGGAGCTAAAACGAGGGAGAAAAGAAAATGCAAAGTATGTAGGGCGAAATTAGAATTTTTGGAAAAGTCACTTTTCCCTACCTATATATATATGGTGCCTCACATTTGCCCTCATTTAACTTTAGAAAATTTATCCCCAAATCAGAAGAAGAACCCTAAGGGAGAGGCGCCTAAGAGAGGAAGTAGAAGGAAGAAGAAAGCCAAGCTTAAGGTATGTTTTCATGGCAATTTTCCTTACTTTTCTCCTCATCCACCACCTCTCCTTCATTCTCCTTTCTTTCCTTGGATTAAAATGAGGGTTATAAATCTGATTCAAGGGAGACATTCAAGGGAAAGTTTGGATTTGAAGAGAGGAGCTTGGAGAAATCAAGATTCAAGCCAAACTAAGCAAAGAAACAAGGTAAAAATGCATCCTATGGTTGATACCTTTCACCCCACTTCTTCTCCATTTTGACCAAGACCAAGAACCCTAGGAAGATCTGATTTCCAAGCCCAACCAAGCATGATTCTTAGGTATTTGATGGAGAGGAATAAGAATATGCAAAGAAAACTAACAAATAACCATTAGATTTCAAGATGCAAGTTCTAGGGTTTCAATTGCACATTGTAAAATCTGATTTTGTATGATGATTCCTAGGCCTAAGTAAGAGTTTAAATGACCTCCCAAGATCCCTAAGGGGCTTCCCATATGCTTCTTCCCTTAAGAAAACAAAGAAAGCTCCATGGAACCTAATATGCTTCATAGCCTCGGCCTAGATAGGTTCTCCTAGCTAGGGAGAGTTTTGAATTTTTCTAAGGCCATCCTTGAGTCATATTTGATGAATGAAGATGAAGGGAAGCCTTGGAAAAATTTTAGAACTCATGGAAAGTGATTTAGTGCCTTAGGTTCCATAATATGACCTAAAGAAGCAACATTGTGCTAGGCCTTTTGTCTTAATGATGTGATGACTCCAAGAGGCTTAAAAGGGGTCGAGAATCATATTTGAGAGGAAAGAATGGAGCCTAGAAATTGTTTGAGGAGTGTTGCTTCATTAGGTGCATTTATGGACCATAATGGAGCCTATAGAGCAATCTAGTATCTAAGCAAGTTATATGACCTTAGAGTTTGTTTCATAAACCTAATTGGCTCCCATAAATTGTATCTAGGCCAAGAGAAACCATCTCCACCAAATTGTGGGTATGTGGCCGAAAGAGGAGGCTTGAAAGCTAAGGAAAAAGTGTGTGAAATTGTGCAAGGTAGCTCTCTCCATCTTCTCTCATGCATAGATGTGTGTTCAGCTTGTTTTAGAATATATGTATATGTATTTTCAAGCTAAGAAAAGTATGCTAGCATGCCTTTACATATCATGATCCTTGATGCCATGTTATGTTTTAAATGAATCCACGATGTTTGTATGAGTTTGCTTGAGTGTGGAGAGGCCAAGAACTCTTCCCTTAGGTGAGGATAAGCCAAGAATCCTCGAGCTTGGTTAAGACAAAGCAAAGAGTCTCCCAAAAGCAAAGTGGGCTCCCAAAAGTATGGTTGAGTCCAAAGTGCTCAAGAATGGGTGAGGCAAGTCCAAAACCCATTAGGAGAGGTGTGAGGCCAATCCAAACACTTGGTGAGCTCTTGAATGATTTGTATGAGTTGTTCACATGCCAAGTTTGCTTTAAAATGCTCATGGCTTTTATTTCCTCCATGCATGCATTTGTAAAGCTTGCTTTGCACATATTATGTATGATTGAATGGGAGATGAGCTATTGAGATTCTTTGAATCTCATCCCCTCCTCTCCAATGATCTAACATGCTAGGTGGACCAAGCACTTATTGTGAAGGGAGCCAACAACCATAAAGAGCAAGGAGTAACAAGCTTATGTAGTATTTTGCCTATTTTGGAACCATAATGATGGTTCATAGTGTATATGGTGTTGTATATGTACCATGAACCTTGAGACATGTGTAAATATACTATTATGTGATGTTTAGATGTATGAAAATGATATATGACCTATAGCACTCATTTTGAGTATGTAAGATCAAAGTGTGCAATATGGAACTTTGATGAATGTATGTATAAGTGTGGGTTGAATGGCCAAAATGAGATGCATGAGGTTTGGGACCATTTGGGCAGCTTACCCAAGTCTCAAATGTACTTTTAGACTTGCCCAAAAGGTGCCACAACTAAGGGAAGGCCATTTGGCAAATTTAGTACCTCATATGGAGCCAAATTTGACCATAATGGAACCCTATGTCACTTTTTGGCCAAGTGAGTTAGTCTTGATCTGAGATTTGGCATGCAATTAGATCTCATTAAGAGATTTTTGAGAAGATAAAGATCATAATTTTTGGAGATCTAGAGAATATTTGAGGAATTTTCAAAGTTGGGATTTTTCATGGATTTTGGTATGAGTACTGTTCATACTGGCAGTTTTGAATTCTGTGTCACCCGATAGCCAAATGGTGTCAAATGCTTATGAAATTTTGTATGCATAAATTAGAGGTCATACGCTTTCTGTGGCTACCGAGATCATGTCATTTGGAGGTTTGAGCAGTGAGTTATGCATGTTTGAAGTTAACTGTCAGTATCAATAGCGCCCCATGAGTCTGGTTACTGTTCCATAGGGTCCAGCTCACTAAAAGTATCTGTTTCATTCTGGAATTATTTTTACTATCAAGTTAACATGTGTAGCTTTCCAGAATGACCGAATGTGTGTGATTTCAATTTTTATAGAATTAGTTATGAATTTTAGAAATCTGTATTAGTAAACTGAACAACAGCCCAGGCAGCCAGTGACTCTATAGATTTTTGGATGTCAAACGTCTTGTGTGATGAATTTTATGACTTAAGCGTATTTTTAATGTGAAGTAGACATCCTAAGGTTTCCATAATGACCAATATTGCATGTTTTTGATTTTTCTAGATTTAGTTATGAATTTCCAAATTTTGTGACAGAAAAGAGGAAATTCTGGCCGAAAATACAAACATGGATTTTATGTGCTCCTTTACTTTCCACGAGTTGTAGGCCAAATTTGATGATGGAAATGAGTTATATTCTTGTGTTTAAGTATGAGAACGTGATAGATGCTTTCATATGGCCTACGGGACTCCGAAAGAGAAATTTTACCTTTAAAAAAATACACAAATATACTTTTATTCATAACTCCTTATGCCACTATATTGTTTCCATAGAATAAATATAAGATGAGGCATGAGAATTGTATGAATTGAGTCCTAGATGTATGGTGTTACACTCTGAATGCTCTTGGATTGGTCTGGAACTCTTTTCCCCCTATATTTAGCATCTGTAGCTTTCTAAATTAATATAAATTACATGGATTAGATTTTTGTGGAATTAATTATGAATTTTCAAAGTTTATATCAGTAAGCTATATTAGATTTCTGGGTAGCTCAACCTCCCTGTCTTTTATGTTATCAAACACGGCCCATATGAGGTTTTTATGGCTAGGACTTATTGGTAGTGCAAAGTTAACGTTTAGAGCTTTCTTGAAAGCTATGGTTTGTGTGATTTTGATTTTTCTACATTTAGTTATGATTTTTCAAAGTTGCCCCTGAAATTTGCCACTGTACAGCCACGATGGATGAAGAGAATTTTAGGGTTTTTGACCCTTGATCCATTGTTTGTGCTAAGTTTTGAGAATGTTATGATTTATATGAATGGAAAATAATTAAAGAATGTTGTTGGTGAGTTCATAGGGTCTCAGAGACACCAAATGAAAGATTTATCCGCTACGCAACGCAATTTAATTCATTATTTTAATGCATTTTCTCAAGATTTTTTTGAAGAATTGTATAATCCCACTTGCACAGAAGAGGATTAATGTTAGAAATAATATGCTATTATACTAAGAAGTTGTTTAGTTGATTTTAGGGATATGGATAGTCTTAAATTGATATAAGAACAATATTGGAAGTATTAGATTGAATTTAGAATTTAGATTTTGGAAGTTGAAAAATTAGGGTTGATGAAAGGGTAATATGGAACCAATTAGTAGTAAGTTTGTGTCAACAAGCTTGTAATACTTGTAATAGATCCTAATGTGGCTATATAAACCATATATAATGAGATTTTGAAACCCAGAAGTTGAATTTTAGAAGTTACCTTTTGAAGCTTAAGATTACACAATGAGTTCCATTATGTGAAAAAAGTGAAAATACCGAATGAATAGTCCCAATAACCAAATGAATAGTAAAAGTGGAATTATGGCTTGAATTATGAATTTTAGAAGCATAAGTTGGCCTAGGATTTGTGTTTAGTGAAATCCCTATTCTAAAGTTTAGGTAAAGAATCAATCATGGGGAGCTAAAATCCAAAAGGAATTTCATAAATTCAGGTTATTAAAAATGGTAGAATTTGAGCTTTATAGATGGTATATTTGTCACCCAGTAAGCATGTATCTTGAAAATATGTAAAGGAGAGTTTTAGGTGCACTTTAAGTGGCCTAAAGTATAGTAAAAGACAAAGAAGTGTAAGAGAACTAGTTATGAGCTCTAGGTGTTAATGATATGTTTATGTGATTGGTAAAGAAATTTACTGTTCACTCACAGTTGTCGAACTGGTCAGAATTAATGAATTTTTATTAGTTTGCAGTATAATGCTCACTAGGTCATCTCCCACAAAGCTATTAATTAAATCAATTAGTTTAAGATATGAAAATATAAAATTGTGAGAATTGGGAGCTCAAAAATGTAACAAACTAAATACTCAATTAACAAAATGCAACAAAACAAAATTCAATCAGAATATTATGCAACTAATCCAAAATTCTTCCCCTAATAGTTCCCTATCCTTATCACCTAAAAATACCTTTAGTTTGATTTTTAATCCTCTATTTATTTCAATTAATATTCCTAAAGTATCATTCATGGTTTTTATTGGTTCATATTGCTAATCAGAATGCAACCACACTTTTGTCAACAACACGAAGCCAAATTGTTTCGCGCTTGACTAGAGACGCACGCAGAATCCTAGCGTGGTTCAGAGTGAATTTAACCGATTAATCTACTGATTAAATCAAATTATGTTCTTAGATAGATCAAACAAATCAAAATTCATGTAACAAAAATCATTTAACCAGAATGATAATAATTACATGAAAACAAAGAGAATAAAAATGAAATGCTTCTGAAATGAAAATACAAACATGGACTCAAGTTCCCTATCAGGTTCAAACTTTGGATTGATCACCAAGAAATTTAGAAAGTCATGGAAGAAGATGAAAACAAGAATAAGAAGTAGAGAGATGGAGTTGTATTGGCATCTTCTCCTCCTTAAATAGGCAAAGTTTCCTTCTCCCATAAGAAATCTAATACTAATTTTGAAGCTAAAATTGAAGTAATATCCAAATCCTTTAGTGATTTAATAAGATAATATTCAAATCCTTGTAGGAGTCTTCTAACTTAATCCTTTTAGAAATCTTCTATCCTGTAAAATATAATTAAAAAATAATTAGGCCTCCGTAGGATAAATATAATAAAAATGCATTTAAAATCCATTAATCTAAATTAAGCCCACTTAATATAAAATAAGCCCAAAGTCATCAAATTACCCATAATAATTTATTATTAAAACTAAATATAAGGAATATGAAATATAATAATATTGAAATATCAAATTCTCCTACACTTAGGCTTTAAGAAGGAAAACAAAATTGAAATGCAAAATTGCCAAGTTAAACACAATTCAAGTTTTCTAGATATTCAACTGTTAAAAGCAATCTTTCTTATTAATCAAGGAAGAACAAGTAGCATGACAAATCCAATTGATAAAAAAAAAGAATCAAAATGGTAGCTCTTCACCGGTTATGTGTTTATTGTTAAATTCTCTCAAGTGTTTAGGTCAAACTTTCCTCTCAAATTCAATCTTTCACAATAATGCTACCATAAGCTTCTATATATTCTCAATTTCCACTAACTAAGTCATAAGCAATACATAAATCAAAAGGACTTTTTGAAATATTTGGTTCTCCAAAAACGTGAAAAAACGAGAGAAACATAACGTTCGATTTCTTCGTAAACGTATGAAACTCACTAGATACAAAAGAAAGTCCCTCAAAGAGAAGGATTTAAGGTCCAATAAAATTAGAATAATATTCTAAACTTCAAATAATGAGGATCCAAGGTCAGAGGTGTCTTGAAAACGGAGCCAGAACAACTAGACAAAATTTAACGAAAATACAACAAAACGTAATGACATTTTCGTAATTTTGGGCACTTTTTGGAAAACCCATAGGAGGAATTTTTAAATGGGAAAAATGAGTTTTTTGGGGTTCTCAAAGGCTCTAAAAACTATAAGAACCCCTAGAACAATGAAAACCTCTTCGATTTACATTTTAGAGTATTAGTTGACTTGAACTTTAACTAGTTCATTCGGGAAAGTTTTAAATTCAATTTGGATGAAATTAAAGGCATTTTATGAATTACAGGACCTAAATTTTATGATGAAAATGACAATTCTCAAAAAGGAGTTGAAATGAGCCTAAACAAAGCAAATAGAGACAAAATGGTTATTTTGAAAAATTGTAAAAGAGGCTTCTGAAGTAAGATTACATCTCATCACCTTCTCCAAGCTTTCATTTATAGAAATTAGAGCAGCCATGGTGTAACATTAAGAGGGGAGAGAGAGAAATTTAAGCTTCTGTTTAGGTAAGTAAATTACCCTGCTTCATCCTACGCCAGTTAGGAAAGTTATTCCTCTCTCTAAGAGTTCTCTAATAGTGATTTTCTTTTCTTGAAAACTTGAAGGTTCAAATCTGACCCAAGCCAAAAAGGAACTCTTTTCAAGAAACTAATCGATGGAAAATAATCTACGCAAAGAGAGCTTCGTTTTAAGGTAAGACTTTACTTGAAACACTTATAAAATCTTATGTTTCCAAGCCATTTAAGCTTCAGTCTAGAGAGAGAAAGTGAGGAGGAGAGTTTTTCTTTATATGTTTTTGATGAAACCAAGGGTTATAGAGTGTGAGGATTAAGAATATACAACTAGAATTGGAAAGGGAGCTATAGAATGCAAGTTATGGAATTTAGGGATTTAGTTGCACCTAGGCTAAGATGAAGCTTCCTAGTAGTAATTTAAGTTTTCTGAGAGTATATGAGTTCCTAAGACAACAAGAGAGCGTCCCATATACTTCTCCCATCAAAGAAAATAAAACAACTCCATTGGCACTATATGGAAGCATATCCTCGGCCAAGGAGGGTTCATGCACGTAGGGAGTGTTTTTATTCCTTTCAAGCTTAGTTTTGCATCATGTATGATAGGAAAGGATGAGAGGAATCCTTAGAAAAATTTTATAAGTCATAGACAGTGAGATGGTATCCTAGGTTCCATATTATGGCTTAAAGAAATAACACCTAGCTAGGCTCCTTGAATTAATTGTGTGATGGCTCCAACAGTCTTCAATGGAGTCAAGAACCTTAGATGGCTACAAATAATAGAGCACATATGTAACACCATATATTTCTAGCATGCTTCCGATCATTTCTAAGTCTCACATGATCAATTGAACAAAAGGGAATGGAAAATGACATTAAAATAATGCCTTATTTCGCGTTACGTTGCGTATAAAAATTTCATTCGGTGTCACACAGATCATATGAGCTCATACAATATGTTCTCATATTTAATTACATACATACAACTCATTTGCATAACCAAAGTTGGCCCACAACTCTTGGAACTCAAAGGGGACCATCAAATTCACACTCTTATTTTCGGCCAGAATTTCAGTTTTTCTGTCACAACTTCGGAAATTCATAACTAAATCCACAAAATTCGAAATCCAACAAAATTTACCATTACAGAAACCTCTGGATGTCTACCCCATGATAAAAATAGTTTCAGCTCATGAATCATTAAGGGGAGAACATTTGACATCCGAAAAGCTACTGGGGTTGCTGCTGTCTGGGCCACTGGTTCAGTTTATTGATAGGAAGTTTCAAAATTTGTAACTAATTCTAGAAAAATTGAAATCATTCATTATTGGCCATTCTGGAATGCTACACATGTATAATTTATTCTAAAAATATGCCCAGGCCATGAAACATAACACAGAAAACGTTTGACATGAGAAAAGGGGTTAAGGTTCGGACAGCTACTGGTACTGATGCAAGTGTCTGCTATGAACTTCGAAAATGTCCAATTAATTCCACAAAAATCCAATCTATGCAAATAATACTAATTTGGAAATATATGAACGTTAAATTTATGGTAAAAATAGATTCAGACCAGAGAAATCACACTTATCTACCCAAATTCAATGGAACAGTGACTCAGGTCATGCTGAGCTACTGCTACTGTCCCAGAAATTCAAAAATTCATATCTCTCAGCTCAGATATCCAAATGAGTTGCTTCCAGTTGCTACTAGTCGCTGTAAATGCCTAGTTTCTAATTATAAAATTTAGTAGCCATTGGACCACGTTTGCCCCTCGGATGACACAATTTCAAAACTGACCAAATGAACAGTACCAGTGCAAATCCGAAATTCTGATACCAACTTTGAAAAATCATAGAAAATTCCACAGACCTCCAAATGACCTGATCTTTAGCTTTCCAAAAATCTCTAGGCAAGATCCACTTGCATGAAAAATTTCAAGTCAAGAAGCGGTCATTTGGTCAGATTTTGCCATAGCTCAAGCTTATGGCAATTTTGGTCCCAACAAGAGGCAACTTTGGTTCAAATGAGCCATCCATGGTTCCACACACATTTGAGCAACTTAGAAAGCATAAATATAGCATAAATAAGTCCCTTATAAGGTCTGAACTCTCATGCAACTCAAATTCACTATGCCAATTCCATAAACATACATACACAAATGGGCTCTCAAGTGGTCAAAATACATAATTCTACTCATTAGACTCTATTCTTGATACATACACTAACTTTACATAGTTTTACACTTGTTCAAAGTGTCATGGCTCAAAAATAACATTTACATATCTACTTTTACATTCTAGTCATCATAGTATATCAAAATAGAAAGGTTTGCCAAGAAATGGAGATTTAAGCTCCTTGGCTTCCATCCTTTGGATCTTGAACTCCACTTAGATCATATGAGATGAGAAAAAGGAGGGGGTGAGATTCATTGAATCTCAATAGCTCATACACCTATTCAATCACATTTTCAAGGCATATAACATGTCAAGGGTATAAGTATGCAACTACTCAATCGATGAAGCATTCAATTTCCACATTTTTATGTCACAAACACATGTCAAGAATAAGAATGAGCTCTAGGGACTTTTGGGTGTGCCTTACCCCATTTCTAGAACTTTTGGATTGCCTCACTCTTGGTTCTTGGGACTTTTGACTTAGCCTCACCCATCCAAGGGACTTTTGGCCTTGTCTCACCCATGCCATAAGACTTTTGACATCTCCTCACCCACATTAAGGGACTTTTGACACTACCTCACCCTTATGAGCCATTGCCATCATTCAAAGACATTCAAGAAAGCATATTGGTACCAAAATAGCAACATAGCATCAAGTGGCATGTCTCAAACATATAAACATACACACAATCACACAATGACACCATATGCAACAAGAAAATGCAATAAGAAAAGGTGGATAGCTACCTTGGTGCAAATTCAAGCTTTACTTTGCTTGTTTCTTCTCCTTTTCGGCTCCACAAACACAAAGAGGTGGGGTTGGATTTCTTTGGCCTATTCACAATAAACAACACTAAATTATACTCTTGGAACAAATTATGACATCCAACTCACTCTTAAGACTACACTTTGGTCTATTTGGCACAATATGGTTCCATTAAGGACCTAATGAAGCAACTACCATAATTAACATTCTTCGTTCCATTCTCTTGCCATATTTAGACCTCTTGAGCTCATTTAAGGTCCTTGAAGCCATTACACACTCACTTTCACAAACCTAGGTCAATGTTGCTTCATAAGGTTACATTATGGAAGCCATTGCCTCATCTCCCAACCTAAGGCTTCTAAATTTTTTCCAAGGGTTTCTCCTATCTTCTTTTATCATATAAAATCCCAAATCAAGCTTGGAACCATTTAAAATACTCCCTAGCTATCTCTAAGGGTCTTGACCTAGTTATGCTTCTATTAAAAATCCATGGAGTTTGGGATTTTTCCTTGATGGATAGGCACTTGGAAGGCTTCCTAGGAGTCTTAGAAACTTAAACAAACACTCACATATGATGGGGAAGTCTTGAATCAACCCATATTTTAACTTATGTTGAAGCACCCTACACTTTTCCAACTTGAGTTTTACTAGTTTTTCATGCATTTCTTTGGTATAATCCATCTTCCCATGGCTTAGTTTGATGGATTCTTTTGGATTATAAAACAGAAACTCTTCCCTCTTCATGGTTCTGGTTGAGACATCCTACCATGGAAGAGGAGAAGGAGAAAAAGAAGCAACAAAGGGAGAGAAACTACCTTGCAATCAAGCTTCCTTCAAGAGCCCTTCCTCTTTCCTCTTTCTCCTCCTTAAATTTTGAATTTCCCTCCTCTGATCTGGACCCAAATCAGCACCAAAAATTACATTAAAACCATGGAAAGATGAAGCAAGAAGGAGAGGATGAAGGCTCAAGAGGAAAGAGCATGAAAACCTTACATTTTCTCACCCTTTCTTTGGCTTTTCTTCCTCCAAAATTTTCTCCCTTTGTGCGCCTAAGACAGCAGCTCCATTTCTGAGTTTTGGGTAGAAGAAAGTCGGTTTAAAGAGGGGGGAGCTGAACGTGACTTAAAAAGGGAGTTTGGAAGCTTCTTTTGTGCACTTTGTTTCCATTTTTGCCCTTCCATAATGACATTTCCGGTTTGGCTTCATTTTAGCTCCTTTTTGAGAACCGTCTTTTCCATTATAAAATTAAGATTTCCAATTTAATAAAATACCTTTGGAATCACTCAAATTGGAGCTAAAACCTTGCCGAACGAACCGGTCAAAGTTTAGGTCAACCGATATCGGAAAGAGTACACTGGAGGGGCTTTGCCAGTCCCAGGGCTTCCCATGGTTTTTGGGGCGTCTGGGAACCCTGGGCAGCTCAAAATTTCCATTTAAAAAGCCCTCTTAGGTGCTTTTCTAAAATTACACTTATGTACGAAAATGCCATTGGCCTTTCGGCAAATTTTTTGAATCACTCCGACCCTAGTTTTTGGGCAACTCAAGGCTCAAATCCTCATTTTCTATTATTTAAAATTTTGCTCAAATTTTATTTGGCCTTGAATCACTCATCTCAGGGGACTTGCTTTTCAAACTGGCCCGTTCCAGCGATTGTACAACGTACTGGGCGTTACACCATATCATGTTTTCCTAAGGTTACTTCATTAGGTGCATTATGTAACTTTTGGTTCTCTGAAAACAAGAGAAAATGCAAGAAACATAATGTATAGTTTTTCTGTAAATGAACAAAATTCAATGGATACAAAAGCAAGTCCCCTGAAATGATTTAGTTAAGGTCCCAAAAAAATTAGGAAGCATTCTAGATTCCTAAAAATGAGAATCCCAGGCTCAGATAGAAAGAAAAACAGAGCTAGAATGAATAAACAATTTCTTACAAAAAACTTACAAAACATAATGATATTTTTGTAATTTTGAGCAATTTTTGGAATTCACATAAGAGGGCTTTTAAATGAAAGTTTTGAATTTTCCAGGGTTCTTGAGGCCCTAAAAACCATGGGAAGTCCCGGGACAGCTAAAGCCCCTCTGGTGGATGTTTTCTAATGTCGATGTATCTAAACTTTGATGGATTCATTCAGGAAGTTTTAGCTTTAATTTGAGTGATTCCAAAGGCATTTTACTAAATTGGGAACCTAAATTTTATAATAGAAAAGACGGTTCGAAAAAAGGAGGAAAAACGAAGTAGAAACCAAAATGCCAAGAACGAGGGGCAAAATAGAAATTTTTAAAAAGTATTTCTTCCTCCCATCTATGTATAAGTGGCGCCCCACCTCCTCACTCATTTAGACACAATTATTTCTGCCCTAATTCAGAGGAGAGGGCTAGGGTTCAGGTGCACCAAAGGGAGAGAAGAAGAAGGAGAAATCAAGGCAAAAAGGTATGGATTCTTGGTAGTTTTTTATGCTTTCTTCCATCCAAACCTCTTCTCCTCCATTCTCCTTTGTTTTCTTTGATTATAATGAAGTTTATAAATCTATTTTAAGGGAGAAATTAAGGAAAAAGTTCAAATTTGAAGAGAGGAGCTCAAAGAAGACAAGATTCAAGTGAGAAAGAGCAAAAAAACAAAGTAATTTCTTCTTCTATGGTTGCTATCCCTTGCTCCTCTTCCTCTACCATTTCACCCACTTAAGAAACCTTAGGAGAGCTTGGTTTTTAGGCAAAACCAAGGGTGATTCTTAGGAAAAAGGGTGTGGAGATTAAGAATATGCAAAGAGAATTAACAAATAACCATGGAAATTCAAGATGCAATTTCTAGGGTTTCAAGTGTTTTTTCTAAAATATGATTTGATCTCTTAATTTCTATGCCTAAATAAGTGTTTGAATGAGCTCCTAAGATCCCTAAAAGTCTCCCCATGTGCTCCCTCCATCAAGAAAACAAAGCAAAATCCATGGGTACTAAAACCATACATAGGTTCAGCTAAGAGAGGTTAGGGTAGATTGGGGGAGTTTTAAATTTTTCTAAGCCTATTTTTTAGTCATATATGATGAATTAAGATGAGGGGAGGCCTTGGGAAAAATTTAAAAACCATGGAAATTGAGTTGGCCTTATATGTTCCATAATATGACCTAAAGAAATAACATGTAATTAGGCTCTTGGTTTTAATTTTGTGATGACTCCAAGAGGCTTAAAAGGAGTCAAGAATCATGTTTGAAAGAAAAGAATAGAGCCTAGAATTTATTTGAGTGGTGTTGCTTCATTAGGTGCATTTATGGAACCATAATGAGATTTATAGATCAAGCTAGTGTCCAAGCAAGTTGTGTGGCCTTATAATTAATTCCATGAATCTAATTCGCTTCCATAAATTGTGTTTAGGCCAAAAGAAATCATCCCCAGACCTTTGTGTGTGTGTGGCCGAAGGAGGGAGCATTGATTCAAGAGAAAAAGTGTATAGTTGCTTCCAAGGTAGCTCCTGCACCTTCTCTCATGCATGATTGCTTGCTTTACTTGTCTTTGAATGTGTGTATGTGTATTTTAAGCCATGAAAAATGTTCTAGCATGAGCTCTTACTCCATGGTACCATGATGATGCATTATGTTTTCAAATGATATTCATGATGTTTGTTTTAGTTTGCTTGAGCATGGTGAGGCCAAGAACCCTTAGCCATGGTGAAGATGGGCTAAGAACCCTTAAGATTAGTTAAGATAAAGTAAAGAGTCTCCTAAGAGTGAGGTTGACTCTTAAGAGTATGGTTGAGTCTAAAAACCTCTTAAAGAATGGGTGAGGCAAGTCCAAGATCCACAAGTAATTGGGTGAAGCCAATCCACTTGCTTAGCAAGCCTTTGTATGCTATGTATGACTTTTTCAAATGCCAAGAATGCTCCTTGAATGATTGCACATGTCCACATGCCATGCATGTATTGGTAAGACTTGTTTTGCATCTTTTATGTATGATTGAATGGGAGATGCGTTATTGGGATTCTTTGAATCTCATCACTCCTCTCCAATGTTCTAACATGCTAGGTGGATCAAGAGACCAAGGAAATGGAAGCCAACTACATGAGAAATGAAAGCTTGACACTAAAGTGTTGAAATTTTGTTCTTTAAGGCCATGTTGATGTCAAATGATGTAACCTATTGTTGTGTATGGTTTATGACCTCTTGAACATATGTAATTATGTTAATAAGTGATGTAGAAATGAGAGATTATGTTATGTGACCATTAGAATGTAAAATAAGTATGTTATGGCAAACTAGCTTTTTGAATGGCATTATGCAAATGTGTATAAATGAAAGTGGAGAGCCCAAAATGAGATGCATGGGGTTTGGGACCATTTGGGAAGCTTACACAAGTCTTATTTATGTTTTTAGACATGCCCAAGAGATGCCAAACTCCCAGAAAAGCCATTTGGATATTTTGATATCTTGTATGGACCAAGAATTGACCAATTTAGAATCTTATACCTCTTTTGTCCAAATGAGCTCTTCTTGATCTGAGATTTGGCATGCAATTATCATTTGTTGAGAGCTTTTTGGGAAGTTAAAGAACAGAATTTTTAGAGGTCTAGAGAATATTTGATAAATTTTTAAAGTTGGCAAAAATTATGGTTTTGGTCATGTCACTGTTTACTCAGGTCCTAAAATAAAATCTATCACACAGGGCTCAAATGATGCCCAATTGCCATGAACTTTTATGTGGAGAAATTATACATTTCTAGTGACTTGTGCCAACTAGAAGCACCTCATTTGGAGGTCTAGAGAGGGAGATATGAATTTTCAAAGATTCTATCTAGTACCAGGCACTCCAACTGACCTTAGGTATTGTTTGATTGAGTTTAGAGGTCTGGCATATTGAAATTGGTCTGGAGTTATTTTTTTCCTCTAGCCAACATCTACAAATTTTCAGATTGGTATCATTTGCATGGATTGGAGTTTTTTGGAATTAATTGGACATTTTTTAAGTTTGTTACAGAGACCTATGACAGTACCAATGGACAGCCAGACCTCTGGACCTTTTTGAATGTCAAACGTCTTCTGTGTTGAATATTATGGTCTGGATATATTTTTATCATAAATTAGATATGTGTAGCTTTCTATAATAGCCAAGAATGCATGATTTCAATGTTTCTAGAATTAGTTATGATTTTTCAAAGTTTGGGACAAAATATGAAATTTTGGTCGAAAATGCATATGTGTTTTATGCTTCCCTTTGGTTTCCACGAGTTGTGGCCCAATTTTGATGATGGAAATGAGTTGTATCCATGTAATTAAATATGAGAATATGATACATGAGCTTAGATGGTCCACGGGATACTAAATAAAAATTTTATACGCAACGCAACGCTAAATAATGTATTATTTTAATGCCATTTTTTTGCCTCTTATGTGAGTTGTATAATGTAAGGCATAGATATAGCATGAAATGAGATGGAAATTTATGGTTTACACATTATGGAACCATAAAAGAGCCATATGAATCACCAAGCTTTTGAAATGAATATGTAGCTTTAGACTTTGTTCCAAGAGTGTAATTGGCCTCCATATTAGGTATCTAGGCCATGGGAAACAAGTTCGACCTTCTTGTGAGTGTGTGGCCATGAGAGAGGAACCAAGTTAAAGGAAGATGTCTAACATGTCTAGGTGGACCAAGTGAGTAAAGAAATGGGAGCCCCCAAGCTTGAAGAGGAAAGTTTGACAACCAAGTGTGTAAAAATGCCAAATTGTAGTCATATGAGTGGCACATGATGTAATCCTTTATTGTATATGTTGTATGACCTTATGAACACATGTAAGCATGTAAATGTATTATGTATGTATAAGATTTGATACCATATTTATGATATAGCAACCTTTAGGCATTGAATGGCAAGATTTTACATGTATGCTCTTGTGTATAACTTGGGATGGATGAGTGAGTTTGAGAAATCTAGGCTTGTGAGACAAGTTTAGTAGACCATTTTGGTGCTTTCCCACATGCTCAAGTAGCCATGGTTGCCTTAAAAATCAAAATGAACCATTTGGACCCCTTATGAGACACAAAATGAGCCATTTTATAATCCAATGTCAAAATCTGACCAAATGAATGAATTTGCCCATGAAATTTGGCATGCATATAAATCTCATTTAGAGATTTCTGGAAAGCCAAAGACTAGATTGTCATTCAAGGGCCAAACTTATGCAAATATTATTCATATGGTTAGTTTCTTGTGCTTGTCATTCAAGGGCCAAATGGTGTCCATGCTCATGAAATTTTACAAGAATATACTAGACATGATAAGCTTTCCATGGCCACTAAGATCACCCTAATTAGACATCTGACCAGGGAGATATGAAGTTTTGAAATTGAGAGACAGTACCAATAGTGACAGGCGACCTTTGTTACTATTCTATCAATTTATAGTAGCTTAACGTCCTTGTTGTGGTCTGAAAGTATTTTCATCATAAAGTATACATCCGTAGCTTTCTAGAATGGTATAGTGTGCATGATTTTGATTTTTATAGAATTAGTTATGATTTTTCAAAATTCATAATAGAAGTTTGGAATTTTAGTCCGAAGCTGCACACTTCATTTTCATGTATATACTTCAATTGCTCGAGTTTTATGCCACTTGGTGAGATGGTTTTGATTTGTAATTATGTATTTAAATATTAGAATGAGATGGATAAGTTCATATGGTCCACAGGATATGGAATGAAAAATTTGTATATGACGTAACACAATTTAATGGATTATATTTAATGGCTTTTCCATGAATTCTTGCATTTGTATGGAAGGAAACCTAGAAATAATATGAGATGAGCTAGAGAATTATGGTGTTACACTTTTATTCAAGGTTGTAATAGGGCTAAGATATAAAACAAATGGTAAACAAAAGAACTAAAGACGTAACAAGAGACAAAGCGGATACTTAAAATCATCAAAAGCAATTAAAAAAAGAACATATAATGGAATAAATGTGCATTTCAAAGTCTTATTTACCATAAATCAACACATGCTCAATAAAAATCAAAGTAATTTTCTTTTCTTAATTTTGTTCATTCATTTTTTTACCACTACCTTTTTTTTCTTTTTCTTCTTTCTTTTTTTTCATAAAGGTTTCTTTTCTCCTCTCTTTTTTTTAGGACGTATCTAAAGTGAATAAGTTAATTGGCTCAAATTGATATAAACTGCACATCTATCCACCCTATCAAGATATAATGCTCTTAATAATCAAAAGTATCCTAAACAAGGTGGGATAATTTTTTTTTTTTGGCTTTATGGGTAAAAAAACATAAAAGGCTAAAAAAGATAAAACATAGGTGGGACAGTTATTTGGCTCTATCTACAATAAAAGAAAAGAAGAAAGAATGCCTTAATCATCTTTATGAATGCTTATGCAAATATAGTGTCAATTAAGAATCAAGACAAGTCCTAGAGTGAACATCATGATAGGCGAATGCTCTCACAAGAAGGAAACAATATAAGGCCCAAAATTCTCACAGATTTAAAACTACCACATGAATCCATTGAAATAAAATTCATTGCCAATTTACTTGAATTCCAAAAAACAAAATTGATTTCTAATCATGTTGAATTCTAAACTTAACTTGCTTCAACTTGGTTTTTTTAAGAAAAACAAAAAAAAAATTGCAAGAAAAATAAGAAAATAATGGAAATGTACAAAAAAAAAAAAGAAAAACCAAACCAAAAAGAAAGCAGAATGATTTCTCCCTACTATGCTTAATATTTACATTGTTCTCAATGTAACAACAATCTAATTCACCAATTAAAGAGAAGACAAGAAAGGAAAAAAGGAGCGAAAGAAATACAACCGAATGGTTCAAGTGTATGAAGTGTTGTAAAGATGTAGCTCCTTCACTATTTGCTCCTAAAATCCTTCATAAAAATGCTTAAGTCTTTGCCAATTTATTGTGAAGCACTTTTGGTTAATTCATTCATAATCTCAACTATACTATAAGGAAAAATATGAGTAACCATAAATGGACCAATCTATTTAGAATGTAACTTACCAGGCATTAACTTTAGGCAAGAATTATAGAGTAAGACTCTTTCACCAATATGAAGCTCTTTTCTTTCAATCATTTTATCATACTCAACTTTGGTTTTCTCCTTGTAAATTCTAGAGTTCTTATAGGCTTCCAAACAAATTTCTTCAAGCTCTTAAAGTTGTAATTTTCTTTGAGAACTGACTTGAGATAGATCTATATTACACTTTTTTATTGCCCAATAGGCTCTACGCTCAATCTCAACTGCTAAGTGACATGCTTTTACTAAAAACCAACCTATAGGGTGATATGCCTATAGGAGTTTTATAGGCGATATGGTAAGCCTATAGTGCATCATCTAATCTTTTACTCTAATTCTTTCTGTTAGGTTGTACTGTTTTCTCTAGAATTTGTTTTATCTCTTTATTTGAAATCTCTCTTGACCGTTCGTTTGTGGATGGTAGGGGGTGGCTACTTTATGGAGCATAACATACTTGTAAAGGAGGGCTTGCATGCTTCTATTACAAAAGTGGAAGCCTTGATCACTAATGATTGCTTTAGGCATATCAAACTTCCAAAAAATGTGAGATCTAACAAAGTCCACAACCATAGAAGAATCATCAGTCGTAGTAGCTTTTGCTTCCACCCACTTTGAAACGTAATCAACAGCTAAGAGAATATATGTGAAACCAAAAGAAACAGGAAATGGTCTCATAAAGTCAATACCTCAAACATCAAATATCTTATAGAACAACAATAGTTGTTGAGGATCTCATTCTTACGAGATATATTACTTGTCTATAGGCATCGGGTACAGTTCTTATAGAAAGCATATGTATATCTAAATAAGGTAGGCCAAAATAGTCTAGAATCTAGAACCTTCCTAGCAATACGCTAAGGACCAAAATGGCCACCACATGCAAGTGTATGACAAAAATGTAAAACAAATGTAAACTTATGGTCAAGAACACATTTCCTAATAATCTAGTCACTACACATGCACCACAAGTAAGGGTCATCCCAAACATAATATTTTGCCTCACTCTTAAGTTCATTAATTTGGTGCTTTTTAAAATAAGTAGGCAATTCAGAAAGCAACTAAGAAATTTACCATATCTACATATCATGGATCTTTATCATGCAATGAGTACAACTGCTCATCTGGAAAAATCCCTAATAGCAGATGAATCTAAAGAGGTATTCTACTCAAATGATCAGGCACAAGATTTTTTGCTCCACTCTTATCTTTGATTTCCATGTCAAATTTTTGTGGGAGAAACATACACCTAATGAATCTCGGTTTCATATCAGGCTTCTTGAGTAGGAACTTGAAAGCTGCATGATCAAAATGAACAATAACTTTAGAACCAAGCAAATAAGAATGAAACTTATTTAAAGTAAAAAGAACAACTAAAAGCTCCTTTTCAGTAGTTATATAATTAGCTTGAGTCTTATTTAAGGTGCAGGATGCATAAGAGATCACATGAGACTTCTTATCTATCATTTGGAAAAGAATTGAACCCACATCAAAGTTAGATGCATCACACATAAATTGAAATGGAAATTCCCAATTATGAGGTTAGATGATAAGTCGGGTGGTTAGCTTTCTTTTCAACTCATCAAATGCTAATTTGCATGACTCATCAAAATTAAAATCTACATCCTTTTGAAGAAGTCTAGATAGTGGTAGAGAAATCATGTTAAAGTCTTTGATGAATCACCTATAAAAAACTATATGACCAAGAAAAGAATGCACTTCCCACACATATGTGGGGTAAGGTAAAAAAGCAATCACATCTACTTTAGCTTTGTCAACTTCAATGACATGTTTAGAAACCACATGGCCTAAAACAATTTTTTGCTTTACCATAAAATGACACTTTTCAAAATTTAAAATCAGATTTTTCTTAATGCATCTTTCTAAAACTATTCCTAGACTCATTAAAGAGTCATCAAAGGAGGTGCCATAAATAGTAAAGTCATCCACAAAAACTTCCATGCAATGTTCAAGGAAATTAGAAAAGGATGCTCACCATACATTGTTCGAATGTACCTGGAGTGTTACAAAGTCCAAATGGCATCCTCCTATATGCAAAGGTACCAAATGGGTGGGTAAATGTAGTCTTTTCCTAGTTTTTTTTATGTAATATGAATTTGAAAATAACTAGAAAAGCCATCTAAGAAACAGTAATGAGATTTGCCTACCAATCTCTTTAAATTTGGTCTATGAAAGGAAGAATAAAATGGTCCTTTTCTAGTGGCCTGATTTAGCTTTCTATAATCAATATAGACTCTTCAACTATTTTGAACTCTTATAGGGATAAGCTTATTTTTCTCATTCGGTACCAGTATGATGCCGATTTTCATGGGGACTACTTGCATTGGACTCACCCATTTGCTGTCAGATATGGGGTAAATAATACCAGCTGAAAATAATTTACTTACCTCTTTCTTCATAACATCGAGAATCATGTGGTCAAGTCTTCTTTATGGTTGCCTCACAAGTTTAGCTCCTTCCTCTAATAAAATTCTGTGCATGTAAGTGGAAGGGCTAATCCCTAGAATATCTGTGAATGTCTAACCTATTGCTTTTTTTCTTTTCTCTTAACAATTCTAACAACCTCATTTCATGATCAGAGGGGAAGGTTATTTGCTATTATTACTAGTAATTTATTTTCTTCTTCCAAGAAAGCATATTTGAGATTGTTAGGTAAAGGTTTGAGTTCAAGTGTGGGTGATTACTATATGGAGGGTACTAATATTTGTGAATTTAAATGTAAAATAGCCTTCACTTGTTTATTTTTCTCAATAGAAGAAATAGTATCAAATAAATTGATAGAATCAGGATGAAAATCAAAAGCAGACTTATAATCAGAATTCAAGAATGAATCAATCTCATGGCAAGCAGCGCATTTATTAAGTCCATCACAACATTTTGAACATTGAATTGCATTTATAAATTCAACCATGTTAGTATTCATGTCCATGTAAGCACCAGCTACTAACAAGTCTATCGTATTTACATGCAACATAGTGTATTCTTTTAAAGGGTGTTTCATGGTATCAAGAATGTTAAAATGAACAACATCATTGCCAAATTCCATTGATAAAGTACCATCATGCACATTACTTATCGTTTTAGCAGTTTTAAAAAATGGTCTACCTAGAATCAGGGGTGCATGTCCATGTATATTGTCATCCTCTATGTTTGTAACATAAAAGTCAACAGGAAAAATTAAATCTTTTACCATTACTAGACCATCTTCAAGTACTCTTGCAGGGGAGGCTATGCTTCTATTTGCTAACTGAATCACCACTCTCATAGACTTCAATTCTCTAATCTATAAAGAGGAATACACAGACTTAGGCATTACATTAATGGAAGCTCCTAAATCTAACATAACATTATTGAACTGTATATTCCTTATTGTGCAAGGAATGGTGAATGTGCTAAGATCTTTGCATTTAGTAGGTATAGCTGGTTAAATCAAAGCTGGTATGTTTCTCCCCATGCGAACTTCCTTATTCCCTTTCGACTTCTTCTTATATGTACATAGGTCCTTAAGAAACTTTGCATATTTTGGAATCTATTTGATTGCTTCTAAGAAAGGGATATTTACTTATACTTTTCTAAATGTTTCCATAATTTCCTTATCTAATTCAGCTTCTATGATTTTCTTAAACTGTGTAATTCGATTAAGGAATGGAAGGGGTCTGGTGCATATGGAATTCTCTCTCTTTTCTGTGGTGTTTTTGCTTTGGATTAACTGGGGCTATTATTTTCTATCACTTTCTTTTTCTTGTTGTGCCTCTGTTGGAGGTGTGATTGGCTCATTCACATGCTTAACACTCCTTAAAGTAATTGCATTGATATTGCCTCCTCCTGGGTTGCTCATGGGCTGTAAAGGTAATTGGCCAAAACCTTGACTTTTCATCTCATTGATATTTGTTGCAAGTTGGCCAATCTGAGTCTCCAAACTCTGGATTGTTGTCTTTGTACACTGCTAGAATTAGATTGTATTTGTTACCAACTGTTTCACTATATCTTCTAGACTTGGTTTTAACTTATTCATCTGTTGCATGGGTTGTCTAATAGGCTGTTGGTTGCTTGTGCCAGGAGCATTAAGTTTCTGTTGCTATTGGTTAGACCCACTATCATATCTCAAATTCAGATGATCTTTCTATTTAGGATTGTATATTGCTGCATAAAGGCCGTTGTATCTATTCTGTTGCTGCTGTAAAAGTCTATTAGGAAAGATGCTAGCACATGATTATGTATTATCTTGCAATTGGGATTAGATTGTATTTGTTACCAACTGTTTCACTATATCTTCTAGACTTGGTTTTAACTTATTCATTTGTTGCATGGGTTGTCTAATAGGTTGTTGGTTGCTTGTGCCAGGAGCATTAAGTTTCTGTTGCTATTGGTTAGACCCACTATCATATCTCAAATTCAGATGATCTTTCTATTTAGGATTGTATATTGCTGCATAAAGGCCGTTGTATCTATTCTGTTGCTGCTGTAAAAGTCTATTAGGAAAGATACTAGCACATGATTATGTATTATCTTGCAATTGGGGACACTGATCTGTGGCATGTGTGGTTAATGAACAAATACCACACAGAGGTGCAGGGAGTTGTTAAGGTTGTCTTTGCCTAAGTGACAACTGTTTGACCATGGAAACCAACTCTTCAAGTTTTTTTTTTGTTGATCCATATGAGTGGTATAAACTTCATTTACACCTTTAGTTAGCGTGTTTATTCTAGTGCCTTATTATTGTGTATTCTATGCTATATTCGCAATAAGGTCTTTGGTAGCAGCTGGGGTTTTATTAACTAATGCTCCTCCTACAGCTGCGTCAACCATACTTCTGTCTATAGGTAACTAGCCCTTATAGAAGTATTGAATTAGAAGTTAGTCACTGATTTGATGATAAAGACAACTTACACATAGTTTCTTAAACCTCTCCCAATACTCATATGGTGTTTCTCCATTCATCTGTCTAATACCACTAATCTCTTTTTGGATGGTAGTAGTTCTTGAGGTAGGGAAGAATTTCTCTAGAAATATCCTCTTCAATTCATTTGATGAAGTGATGGCTTAAGATTAAAGATAACAAAGCCAATCTTTAGCCACCCCATCTAGTGAGAAGGGAAATGCTCCAAGCTTGATGTGCTTTTCTAAAACTCCTTGTGGCTTCATAGTGGAATAAACCACATGGAACTACTTGAGATGTTTTGTAACACCCCATAATTAATTAAGGTGTTAATCACGGATTAGATTAATTAGGAATAATTAATATGGGTAGAGATTTAATTGAGATAGAAATCCTATCTAGGCTTAAATTAATAGATCATGATAAGAGGCTAATGGAAGCCCAATGGGTTAGGTGCAGACCCAACCCAAATTAGTGTGATGGAGGCCCAAAATCCACGTTATATAGACTCTTCTAAGTGGCCCAATAACCCTTGTGCAGACCCACATTCTTGAGCTCTTCAAACTTAGCCCAAACTTAATTAAACTTCAGCAACCCAATGTATAAGAACTGGCCTAACAAAATTCTGCAGCCCAACACTTTAAAACTAGTCCAATAAGCTAAAATCTGAAGCCCCAAATGATGTTGGACCCTGGAGTAACCCATAACCCATTTTTGACCCAACTTAAACCCAACTAAAACCCTAATACATTAGCCTCTTCCTCACACTTGCTGAAACATAAAACTCAAGAAGCAAAATTCGGAGGTTGAGAAGGAGGTTAGGGTTAGGGGCAAGAATTATGCATTTTCTCACATTTAGAGCAAGATTTAGCTAAGGTAATAGTTATACAACTTAATCCCCTAATCTTTCTCTTTAATTTGGCCAGATTAGTTTTTCATTTGGAGCATTTTCATCTTACCCAAAATCTAAAATGTAGGTGTTTGGGGATTCTCTTGGTGAAATTCGTAGGTTCAGGTTAGGGCTAACATTAGGTGAGTTTAAACCCTCCATTTTGATGCTTCATTTGTTAATTTGAGACCCCCATAGCTGATTTATAAAATGGGCATTAATTTTGTACGAATTTGCTTAGGATTATGGGTGGAATATTGAGTTTTCTGGTGAAGGAAACTCTAATCCGAAATTAGGACTTGTAGTGGCTGGGTAAGTGATTCTTAGGTAGTCATTAGCATTTTAAATTCTTTGGGTACTGATTGTAACTGTTAATGATGAATTAGAGTAGTAATTCTATGATGCTATGGTTATAGGAGGATTTCTGCACCATTGGTGACTGTTGCAAGTGTCTACAAGTGAGGTAACCGGGTTATATCAATTCCATGTATATATTTAATTTAATTTCATATGTTGCTGTATATGAATGATTTGAAATGTTGAATGAATTGGTTAGCTATCTGTTGAATAGTGATTGGACCTTGTGAGTCCATGGTGGAGCTGTGATGCGGCTACCACCCGTTTATGTGCTTCAATCGAGCACCAGGTTATGATCAAACCCAGATGCACTGAGCCCCGGTTGTGCTCAATAGGGAGTAGGTGCCGTGGACGGGCCTCTCCCGGTGTTAATGGCCTTTAACATGTGATAATATGATTGCTAGTATGGGATAGTAATCATGATAGCCTAATTGTTTCATTTACTGATATGATAGATATGATTCTGATATTGATTTTGATTCATGCATATATGCTAATTAAACTGGATATATAATGGAATTGCATTGGTTACTAAGAATTATATCTCACCCCGTTTGATGGGATTAATATTTTAGGTGAAGGTTCCTCGGGTAAGGATAAGGGTAAGCAAGTGGATGAACATCCATGAGCTGAGGCCGGGTGTGGGGAGCTACACTTGGTCTGAGTAGAATAGGGTAGATGCAATTTTGTTATTAGTTTACATAGCATCATCGTGTAATCATGTTGCCAAGTGTAGGCGTTCATATTTTGTTTGATTGAAATGTAACCGTTAAGGATTTAAGTTTCATTATAGTTGAATATTAATGTATGAACTTATAGTATCATATATATAATTCTGTTGAAATTGTGATATGGATTACCATATGGGAATTGTAGTCATATGATGCCTTAGATGTGGACATAAGCTATTGTTGAATGGAATCTTTATGGAATGTGCATGGGATGTTAATTGCTGCTAATGTATGTGTTCTTGTTGTCATAGATTCATGAATTTGCTAATATGAGCTAGTTGGGCAAGTAGGAAGTAGTAATTAAGTTTTGTAATGGTAATGGAAGGATTGATGGGTAAATAGGGTAGGTAAACATCATTAGGATCACATAAAATAAGGGGAGGTGGACATGGAGTGTTTCTAGGATGAGATTTAGAGTGTAGGAGGCAAAATTTGAGTAATGTAGTTACAGGAGGGATTCTCACCGCGACTAAGAAGGCTTCGCAGTGGCCAAATGAGAGACAGAGCCGAAGGGCACCACGGCATAACCAATCCCGCCGCGACACAAGGAAAGAAAATTGGCCCAGGGAGTGACAGTGGCGTGGAGCGCCACGATCTGATAAATCTCGCCGCGACGCGAAGTGAAAAAAATTGCCCAGGAGGGTAATAGAACCAAAACTCGCCACGACACATTATGTCCTGCTGCGGCACAAGCTGAGAAAATAAAATAAGGGTTGGACAGAGGCAAAACTCGCCGCGGTGCAAATGTATTGTGCCAAGGCGAGAATCGTGAGGGTGGAGAACAATAATTCCATGAAGCATTTCCGCCGCGGCGCCATATAGGTTGGCCACGGCAAAGGTCCAACTCGCCGCGGCGATATGTGAAACTTGTCCAATGATTCCAGAGAGCTACTGGGCCACGGCGGGGAAGATATAGGCCGCGGCGCAAGTCCCCAATCTACTCCTTTTAGCCTAGAAACCCTAATTTCTCCAACGGTAATGGTAAGAGATGATATAGGAACACTTGTGGGAGGTTATTGGGTAATAAAACTGATGGACGGTTGAATCATAAACCCTTTATGGTAGTAGGATTCCTTTTATGCAAATTTTATTTTGTTGTGGTGGTATGGTGATGATCCTAACATCAAGGTTGAAATTTTTCCCATATTTTCATAACGTGATAAATTGTAACCACTCAAACCTTGATAATTAGTTATTAATCGTATAGTTAACCATAGTTATAATGATAAGAAGGTAGGGTTGTCACATGTTTACGAGGATCCTCACCTGCAAGGCCATAGAACTTTGGAACAAAACTGTATTAATCCATATTTAAGTTTAAAAGTAGTATTAAGTTCAGGATATTAAATACACAATGGTTGGTAATTAACATTAAGTGTAACTAATTCCCTAAGATTCCTATCATTATTCCAAGTCATATCTACTACTTCGGAATCAAAATCAAAATCCAAATTCAATTCGCAATTACTACTTATATTGTCTATTATCTTAGAAATCAAATAAGTAGTTACGGCTTCTTTAATCTTACGATTTCTAAGTTGTGTATGAAAACTTTTGTCAATCTCTAAATCAAACTCAACCAAATCTCTATTGAAACATCTTGTCATACACTAAGAATGAAATAAAATGAAAGAAAATGCCCAAAAATTATCAAGAAAATCAAAATAAATTTTAAAAAATTAGAAAAAATCCCAAAAAATACTAAAAAATGGAAAAAGTGGTCTAAATAATGGAATGGCCAAAAATTAGCCTAGCACATAGCATAGCTATGATTTTGATTTTAGCTCAATCAAAGTTAGTCACCCCTATCACTGGTATTGCCTAGAACAATCAAAGACACTAAAAAATATCAAAACTTGACCACAAACATTAATAAAAATGCTAAAAACAAAATTGAAAGTAAAGAATTTCCTATTAGAATAGATTATGATTGATTGGCTCCCCGACAATGATGCCACAATCTTGATAAGGAAATTTACTATTCACTCACAGTTGTTGAATTAGCCAATATTAGTGAATTTTTACTGGTTTGTAGTACAAAGCTCACCAGGTCATCTCCTATGGAGCTATTAATCAAATCAATTAGTCTAGGATATGAAAATATAAAATTGTGAGAATTGGGGGTTCAAAAACATAACAAACTAAATAGCAACTCAATTAATAAAATACAACAAAATAAAATTCAATTAGAATATTACGCAACCAATCCAAAAGTCCTCCCCTAATAGTTTCTTATGCTTGTCACCTAAAAATACCTCTAGTTTGATTTTTAATTATCTTGTTATTTCAATTAATATTCCTAAACTACCATTCATGATTTTAATTAGTTCATATTGCTAATTAGAATGCAACTACACTTCTGTCAACAATATGAAGCCAAACTGTTTAACACTTGACGAGAGATGCACGTAGAATCCTAACATGGTTCAAAATGAATTTAATTGATTAATCAACTGATTAAATCAAATTACATTCTCAGATAGATCAACGAATCATAATTCATGTAACAAAAATCATCTAACCAGAATGATAATAATTACATGAAAATAAAGAGAATAAAAATGAAATACTTCAAAAATGAAAATCCAAACTAGAGTTCTATACAAACATGGACTTAAATTCCCTATCAGGTCCAGACTCTAGATTAATCACCAAGAAATTTAGAACACCATGGAAGAAGATGAAAACAAGAATAAGAAGTAGAGAAGATGGAGTTTTGTGTATTAACGTCTTCTCCTTCTTAAATAGGCTAAGTTGCCTTCTCCCATAAGAAATCTAATACTAATCTTGAAGTAATATCCAAATCCTTGTAGAAGTTTTCTAACCTAATATTTTTAGGAATCTTCTATCCTGCAAAATACAATTAAAAAATAATTGGGCCTCCATTGGATAAATATAATAAAAATGCATTTAAAGTCCATTAATCTAAATTAAGCCCAGTTAATATAAAATAAACCCAAAGTCATCAAATTACCCATAATAATTTATCATCAAGACTAAATATAAGGAATATAAAATATAATAATATTGAAATGTCAGTGATATTTTAGGACATGCTAATGAGGCTCTATCCCATTGTAAGTGTAGAGCCAAGAAAGAAAAGGAAACAGAATAGGAAAGTCAGAAGTTTGATTGGTTTCTTATCACCTGTATAAGGTAACTTACTTTTCTCTATCTAGTTACATGCAGACTTGTTTGAACTTGATATGCAATGCATTGTATTGGTTATTTTATCACAAAATATGTTATATTGCATTGCATCAATTATTTGTCATGTTTTGTACATTATATTTAATGAGCTAACGCTATCAAATAAAAAGGGGCAATGGGAACAAACGTAATAGTTCTCCCAAGCCTAAGAGAAAAGCCTAAACTAAGATAAGATTCATGTCTATGACAGAGTATGTATTCAACGTGTAAAGCATTTATGTTAGTTCCATGACCATGTATACTTGCATCATTCTTGCTTAACTGTCTAATGCTTATTTTTGGGTAATTTGAGTATAGCTAGTGAGATTCTTCTGAATTTCACCCATATCTCTATTTTCCCACTAACCAGTGCCAAGTGGAAGCTCTAGTGCCAGCAAACGAAAGAAGAAAGAATGATATATGGATTAGCAAAATCATATGAATATGGTGTATCTACTTTGTTGTAATGTATAAGGAATGTATATGGAGTAAGTTGAATTCTGTTGTGATGTATTATGTGTACTAGCATACTATTAATAGTGTTGTAACTCCAGCTTAAGTTGTTTAGATTCAGATAATGTTCTATGCCTAGGTTGTGATATATGATATTGTTATTATTTGTATTTTTCTATGTCTGTGAGTTTGGGCTAAAATGTGACCGTTTGATTGGTCTGGATAGTCAATTTTGTAATGTCCAGTTTTCATAAAAATGACAAAAATGAATATGTTTTAAAAGTAAGTCCTCCAAAATGAATTGGTTAAGGTCCAAAAAAAAATTAGAATAATGATTTGGACCTTAACTAATGAGAAGAGAAGGCTAGAGGTACCTTGAAATTGGGGACAGAATAACCAAACAAAATTTAACGAAATTGTTATAAAACATAATGGCATTTTTGTAATTTTGAGCAATTTTTTGAAATACATACAAGAGGACTTTTTAAATGGAAAATTTGAATTCTCTAGGAATCTCAGAGGCCCTGAAAACCCTGGGATAGTTAAAACTCCTCCGGTGCTTGTTTTCCAACATTAATTGACCTGAACCTTAATTCATTTATTCGAGAAAGTTTTAGCTCCAAATTGAGTGATTCCAAAGACATTTTATAAGTCAAAGAACCTAAATTTTATGATGGAAAAGATGGTTCTAAAAAAGAAGCTAAAACGAACATAAGACGAAAATGCCAAGTTTGCGAGACATAAATGGAATTTCTTTAGAACAAATTCTTTCTTAAAGCTTCTTAAATTGGATGTCCCACCCCTTTCCTTCTTAGACCAACTTACTTTTGCCCAAAAACTAGATAGGAGACCTAGAGAGAGTGGAACACAATTGAAGAGGAAAAGATAAGAAAAAGGTAGGAAATTTAAGGAAATTCTTAGTCTTCTCTTTAGTAAACTTCCTCTCCTCCTTCTCCTCTTTATTTCTATGGATTTATTGATATATTTGGGTCTATTTTGAGCTCAAACTAGAGGGAAAGAGATTGAGTTTCAAGAAGGGAAGCCAAGCAAAGAGAAGAGCTCTTGAAGAAACCTAGAAAACTAAGATAAAATGCTAGTCTCCATGCTTCTTCTTCCTTGTTCTTGTAAGTGTGTGTTTCACCCCATATATGGATAGCCAATAAGGAGTGAGTTTTGAATCAAACCAAGGATGAACCTTAGGAATTACGGTGTGGGAATTTAAGATTATGCAAAGAGAACTAAGAAATAACTATTGATTTTGAAGAAAGAAAAGTTAGGGATTCAAGAACTTAAGCAAAATTTTCTTTTGTTCCAAGAGTTCCTAGGCCAAGGTGAATGTTTGTATGAGCTCTAGGGACCCCTAGAGAGCTTCCCACATTCATCTCCTATCAAGGAAACAAAGAAAACTCCTTGGTCCCCTTTAATGAAGCATGTCTCAGCCTAGGGTAGAACCAATGCTTAGGGGATGTTTCAATTTCTTCCAAGCTTAGTTTTGTATCATATATGATGGGAGAGTATGAGAGGAAGCCTTGGAAAAAATTTAGGAAGCCTAGGGAGTGAGATAGTAGCATAGGTTCCATATTGTAACTTAAAGAAGCAACATGTAGTTAGGCTCCTTAAATTAATTGTGTGATGGCTCCAAGAGGTTTAAATGGAGTTAAGAACCATAGATGGAAGGAAAGAATAGAGCCAAGATGTAACACCATCATTCTAGGACTCAACTCATGCAATTTCCATGCCTTATGTCATGCTAGTTGTATGAGAACCAACATAATGGCATTGGAAATCATGAATAAGTTACATTTTACCACAGGAAAATTTTCTCATTCGGTGTCCCATGGGCCATGTGAATTCATCCATCTCATTCTCACATTTAAATACACCAATGAAACTCATAACAAGCTTAAGAAATGGCCTGTACCTCGAGCAAAGAGAGTGAATACACAAAACACCATGGTGCAACCTCGGACTGGTTTTCTAGATTCAGTGACTAAACTTTGAAAAATCATAACTAATTCTAGAAAAATTGAACTTAAGCATACTATACCATACTGGAAAGCTACAGATGTCTACTTTATGATAAAAATAAATTCATGCCATAAAAGAGACTGATAGGCATTGAAAATGGATGGAATAGTACCAAAGGTCAGCTGTCATCCTTGGTACTGATTTCCAACTTAAAAAATTCATATCTCCCTACTCAGAGATCTAATTAAGGTGATCTCAGTGGCCATGGAAATCTTATCATGTAATTTTATTCTTATAAAATTTCATAAGCATAGGACATCATTTGACCCATGAATGACACAGCCCAAGTTTCTAACCATATGAATAGTACCCATATCAGTTTAATAGAAAAATGAAAACTTTGGAAATTCATAATTAATTCCACAGAGTTCCAAATAATCTGGTCTTTAGCTTTTCAAAAATATCTAAATAAGATTTACATGTATGCCAAATTTCATAGACAAACTTGTTCATTTGCTCAGATCTTGACATTGGGTTGCAAAGTGGCTCATTTTGTGCCATCAAAGGGGTCCAAATGGTCTATTTTGATCTCTAAGGCAACCATGACCACTTGAGTACATGGGAATACACCAAAATGACTCTCTAAACTTATATTAAAGGTGCATAAACTCATACTTCTCAAGCTCACTCATCCACCCCATAATATACACAAGATTGCATATGCTAACTTAGGCTATTCAATACATAAGTCATGCTATCTCATACATTTGGCATCAAATTTCATTCATACATTATACATTTGGGTAATTATATATGCTCATATGATTATATGACCATTTCATCATAGAATTACATCATATACCATGTATATAACTATAACAGAGATAAACTAGGCCTTTTCATGCATTTTGATGTCAATCTTCTTTTCCTTGGCTTGGTGGCTTCCTTTACTTTGCTCAATTGATTCACTTAGCATGTTAAGACATTGGAGAGGAGGGGATGAGATTCAAAGAATCCCAATAGCTCATCTCCCTTTCAATCACATATAAAGTATGCAAGTCAAGTCTTACAAATGCATGCATAAGCATATTGAAATATGTGAGCATTCAAGAAACATTCTTAGCATTTGAACAAGTCATACATAGGATACATAGGCTTTCCAAGTAAGTGGATTAGCCTCACCCATTCACTTGTAGATTTTGGACTTGCCTCACCTATTTCTTTAAGAGGTTTTTGACTCAACTATACTCTTGGGAGACTCTTTACTTTGTCTTAACTAATTTCAAGGGTTCTTGGCTCATCCTCACCATGATTAGAGGGTTCTTGGCTTCTCCACATTCAAGCAAACTAAGGCAAGCACATAAAACATCATTTGAATGCATAAAACATCATCATGATACCATGGAATAAAGGCTCATGCTAAAATATTTTTCATAGCTCAAAACATATATACACACATTCAAAGATAATGTAAGCACACATTCATACATGAAAGAAGGTGGAGAGAGCTACCTTGGTTATACAAGCACACTTTTTCTTTAAATTTCCCTTCCTTCTTCTCGGCTTAACCAAAAGCTTAGGGAGCATTAACTTTTCTTGACCTGAATACACTAAAAGAAACATGAATTACTCATGGGGACAAGCCTTGGCATTATACACACTTTACATGATGCTACTTTGGTCTATGGCTTCATTATGCTTCCATAAGGTACGTAATGAAGCAACTATAAGAATTCATAATCTTGGCTCCCTTCTCTTCTTCAATCTATGATTCTTGACTCCATTTAGACTCCTTAGAGTCATCAAACAATTATTTTAAGGAGCCTAGCTAGAAGTTGCTTCATTATGCTACATTATAGAGCCTACACCTCCATCTCACTATCTATGATTTCTAAAATTTTTCTAAGGCTTTCTTTCATACTCTCCCATCATACATGACTCAAAAATAAGCTTAGAACAAATTAAAACTACCCCTAAGTGCCATTTCTACTCTAGGCCAAATCACATACTCTTCTTGGTATCGTTGGAGTTTCTTTGTTTCCTTAGATAGGAGAATCATGTAGGAAGCTCTCTTGGTGTTTTAAGAACTCATATGAATACTTAAACATCATAAAATATGGCTAGGGTTTATGGTAGAGTTCAAGGTGTAATCAAAACCTTAAATTCATAACTTGCATTCTAAAGCTCTCTTTTCAATTCTAGTTGCATATTCTTAATCCTCACACTTCATAACCTTTAGTTCCATCAAGAACACATAAGGAAAAACTCTCCTCCTCACTTTCTCTCTTTAGATCAAAGCTTAAATGGCTTGGAAACACAAGATTTTGCAAGTATTTCAAGTGAAGTCTTACCTTAAAACTCATCTCTCTTTGCGTCGATTATTTTCTATCGATTGATTTCTTGAAAAGAGTTCCTTTTTGGCTTGGTTTAGACTTAAATCTTCAAGTTTCAAGAAAAGAAACCACCATTAGAGAGCTTATAGAGAGAGGAACAACTTTTTTAACTGGCGTGGGATGAAACAAGGCCGTTTACTTACTTAAATGGAAGCTTAAACTTCTTATCTCTCTCCCCTCTTAATGTCATGCCATGGCTGCCCATTTTTCTGCAAATGGATGCTTGGAGAAGGTGATGAGGTGTAATCTTACTTAAGAAACCTCTTTGATAATTTTTTAAAATGACCATTTTGTTCCTACGTGCTTGTTTGCTCCGTTTAGGCTCATTTTAACTCCTTTTTAAGAACCACTTTTCCATCATAAAATTTAAGTCCTCTAATTCATAAAATACCTTTGGTTTCATCCAAATTGGATTTAAAATATTTCTAAATGAATCAGTTAAAGTTCTAGTTAACTAATGTTAGAAAACATCCACCGGAGGAGTTTTAACTGTCTTGGGGCTTCCCATGGTTTTCAGGGCCTCTAAGAACCCTGGAGAGCTCAAAACTTTCATTTAAAAAGCCCTCCTATGAGAATTCAAAAACTTACTTAAAATGACGAAAATGCCTTTAGTTTCGTCAACTTTTTGTCACAATTTGTTTCTTCATTCTAGCTCCATTTTTCTTTTCATTTGAGCCAGAGATTCTCATTTTTAGGAGTCTAGAATGCTTTCTAAACTTTTTGGGGCCTTAATTAAGTTATTTCGAGGGACTTCCTTTGGAACTGATGAATTTCATAGGTTTGCTGAGAAACTGTACATTACGTTTCTTGCATTTTCTCTCGTTTTCAGAGAACCGGATATTACACAAGATCATGACTTATTGGTGTTGCTTCATTAAGTGTCTTATGGAACCATAATTGAACCTTAGAAGCAATCTAGTTTTTCAAGTGCATGTGTAACTTTAGAATTTGTTCCAAAAGTATAATTGGCTTCCATATGATGTGTTTAGGCCAAAGGAATCAAGCTCTACCTCCTTGTAAGTGTTTAGCTGAGGGAGAGGAAATATTTTCAAAGGGAAAAGTGTGCTTTTATGCATAAGATAGCTTTTTCTTCTTTCTTTCATGCATAATTGGGTGTTTTTCTTGTCTTTGAATGTGTGTGAGTATGTTTAACCCATGAAAGATATTTCTAGCATGTATTTATATGCCATCGTACCATGATGCTTTGCTTATGCACTTAATGACATTTTTATGAACATGAATGGCTTGCTTGAGTGTGGTGAAGCCAAAAGTCCCCAAGAATGGGTGAGGCAAAGCCAAAAGTCTTTAAAGAGTGAGGTTTAGTCAAAAGTTCCTTAAGAAAATAGGTGAAGCAAGTCCAAAATCCCAAAAAGAATGGGTAAGGTTAAACTATTGTCTTGGCAAACCTATGTATGTTATATGTGACCTCTTGAGTGCAAGAAATATTCCATGTATGCTTATGAATTTCAAGATAGCCATGCATGCATTTTTTGACTTGAATTTGCATCCATTATGTGTGCTTGAAAGGGAAAAGAGCTATTGGGATTCCTAGAATCTCATTCTTTCCTCCCCATTACATAACATGTCTAGGTGGACCAAGTGAGCAAGGAAATGGGAGCTACTAAGTTGGAAGACAAAAGAATGACAATGAAATGTATTATTTTGCTCTTTTGTAACCACTTTGTTGTCATAAGATGTAATCCAATTATGTGTATGATGTATAACCTTTTGAACATGTATAACTATATGAATATATGATGTATATATGACAATTGACACCATTGGAATGATATAGCATGTTTTTTACCTTGAATGGCAAGGTAGAGCTTGTGTGTTCTTGTGTACACCTTAGAGTGGGAGAGTGAGTTTGTGAGATCTGGGTTTATGAACCTTTGAGACAAGTTTAATAGGCTATTTTGATGCTTTTACACGTGCTCAAGTAGCCTTGGAAGTCTTAGAAATCAAATTGGACCCTTTGTGACCCTTAAGAAGCACAAATGTGACCAAATTACAACCCTATGTCAATATTTGACCAAATGAAATAATTTCCTCATGAAATTTGGCATGCATATAGATCTTATCTAAAGACCAGATTATTTGGAGCTTTGTGGAATTAATTATGAATTTTCAAAGTTGTCAAATTTTTGCTATTATGATATGGTTACTATTTATATGGTCAATTTCTTCTCCTGTGTCATTCAAGGGCCAAATAGTGTCCAATGTAACACCATAAATTTTTAGCTTATCTCATGCTATCTTTGTGCCTCATATCATGTATTTCATGAAGAAGCAAGGAAAATGGCATTAAAATAATCCATTTCTTTGTGTTGCATAGCGTATAAATTTTTCATTCGGTGTCCTGTGGACCATATGAACTCATTTAACTTATTCTCATATTTAATTACACTAATACAACTTAAAACCATCCAAGGAAGTGGCTTGAAACTCGTGCAAGTGAAAGAAACACACAAAATACCATAGTACAGCCTCAGCCAAAATTTACAGCCTTCTGTCACAAACTTTGAAAAATCATAATTAATTCTAAAAAAATATAAATCATAAATTCTTTACTATTATAGAAATATAAAGATGTCTAATTTATACTAAAAATATTTTCAGATCTCAACAAGGGCAGCTAGCCACCGGACATCGATGGAATAATACTAGAAGTTGACTATTATCCCTAGTACTGACTTCCAACTTTAAAAATTCATATGTCCTTGCTCAGAGGTCTAATTGGGGTGATATCAATGGCCTTGGAAAGCTTATCATGTCTAGTTTATGCTTGTAAAATATCATGAGCATTGGACATCATTTAACTTATGAATGAGACATCCCATGTTTCTAACCATATAAATAGTACCTGTATCAGTTCAGAAGAAAAATGCCAACTTTGAAAAATCATAATTAATTCCACAGAGCTCCAAATAATCTGGTCTTTCATTTCCAAAAAGCTCTGGATAAGATCTATATGTGTACCAAATTTCATGGGCAAATTTGTTCATTTGGTTAGATCTTGACATTAGGTTGTGAAATAGTCATTTTCAAGCTTTACAAAGGGTCCAAATGGTCCAAATTGGGCTCCAAGGCAACCATGACCACTTAAGCACGTGGGAATGCACCAAAATGACATTCTAAACTTGTCTCAAAGGTACACAAACCCAGAATTTGGAAACTCACTCTCTCACCCCATGCTATACACAAGTTTACATAATGCTAGTCTTGCCATTCCATACTCAAAATGCACTACACCATACATGTAACATTAAATCTCATTTGTACATGATACATTAGCATAATTACACATGTTCATAATGTCATAGGACATATACAACAATGGATTACAAGACTTGCCACTCATATGGCCATAAAGAATAAAAAACAAGGCACTTTATTGTCATCCTCTCATCTTCCAAGTTGATGGCTTCCATTAACTTGCTCACTTGGTCCATCTAGCATGTTAGAATATTAGAGCGGAGGAGATGAGATTCAAAGAATTCCAATAACTTATCTCCCTTTCAATCATACATAAAATATGCAATTCAAGTCTCAAGAATGCATGCATGAGTAAAGGAACAATATGAGCAATCAAGAAACATTCTTGGCACATGAGTAAGTCATACAAAGCATCCATAGGCTTGCCAAGTAAGTGGATTGCCCTCACCCTTTCACTTACAAATTTTGGACTTGCCTCACCCATTTTTTTTCTAGGAGGTTTTGACTCAACCTCACTCTTGGGAGATACTTTGCTTTGTCTCAACCATTTCTAAGGGTTCTTGGCTCATCCTTACCATGGCTAAGAGTTCTTGGCTTCTCCACACTTAAGCAAACATGTTGAACATCATTTGAAAACATAATGCATTATCATGGTGCCATGGAATAAGAGCTCATGCTATAATACTTTTCATGGCTTAAAACACACATACACACATTCAAAGACAAGTCAAGCATACCTTCATGCATGAGAGAAGGAGGTGAGCTACCTTTAGTGTAACCACACACTTTTCTTCTTAAAACAATGCTCCCTTCCTCGGCCTCACACACACAAGGGGTGTGGAATTGGTTTCTCTTGACCTAAACATAATTTATGGAAGCTAATTACGTTAATGGAATCAATTCTAAGGCTACACATCTTCTATAAGCACTAACTTAGTCTAATAACCCCTTTATGGTTCCAAAAATGCACCTGATGAAGCAATACCCATCAAATGAGTTCTAGGCTCCATTCTTTCCTTTTATATATGATTCTTGACCCCTTTTAAGTCTCTTGGAATCATCACATAATTAAAACAAAGAACCTAACTACATGTTGCTTCTTTAGGCCATATTATGGAACATATAAGGCTATCTCACTTTCTATGGTTTCTAAATTTTTTTCAAGGTTTCCCCTCATCTTTACTCATCATATATGACTCAAAAATGGGTTTGAAAAAATTTAAAACTCTCCCTAGGTGGCTCATCCCCTTAGGTCGAGACTATGAAGTAAAAGGGCACCAATGGACTTTGCTTTATTTTCTTAATGGAAGATGCATATGGGGAACCTCTTAAGGATCTTAGGAGCTCATTTAAACACTTATTTAGGCCTAGGAATTAAGGTATCAAATCAGATTTTGTAAGGAACACTTGAAACCCCACGTTTACTATCTTGAATTTCCATGGTTGTTTGTTAATTCCCTTTACATATTCTTATTCTCTACACTCCATTTCCTAAGATTCACCCTTGTTTCTGCCCAAAATCCAAGCCCTCTTATAGCTTCTTATGATGGACGAACCAAGGAGAGAAGAGGAGAAGGAGTAGCTACCATGGGATGGAAGATTTACCTTTTTTTTCCTTGTTTTCTTGCTTGATTCTTCCTTCCGTTGGCCTCCTCTCTTCAAATCCGAATTTTCCCCTCTGTTCTTCCCTTAAAACAAATCCATAAACTTCAATATAACCATAGGAAAGAAAGGGAAATGGAGAAGAAGAGGTTTGCTAAAGAGAAAGTATGAAAAAAAGCCAAGAATCCATACCTTTCCACCTTGTCTTTCTCCTCCCTTTCTCCTCCTCTTGGTGTGCCTCAAACCCTAGCTCTCTCCTCTGGTTTAGGGTAGAAACAATTGTGTCTAAATGAGTGAGGAGGTGGGGTGCCACTTATATATATAAGGAAGTTAAGAAAGACTTTTCAAAAATCCCAATTTTGCCCTTCATCTTTGCATTTTTGTTTCCAATTCGTTTAATCTCCTTTTTTAGAACCATCTTCTTCCATTATGAAATTTAGGTTCCCAATTTAGTAAAGTGCCTTTGGAATCATTCAAATCAGAGCTAAAACCTTACTGAATGAATTTGTCAAAGTTCAGGTCTATCATTATTGAAAAACGTCCACCAGAGGGGTTTTATAACATCCAATTTTCTGAAAATCCAAGAAAACGTAAGAAAAAGTGAGAAACGTAACATATGGTTTTTCCATCAACGTACAAAATTCACCGGATACAAAAGGAAGTCCCCCAAATAGAGTAAATTAAGGTTTAATAAAATTAAAATAATCTTTTAGACCGCAAATAATGATGAGTCAAGGCTAGAGGTACCCTAAAATTGGGGCTAAAATAGATAAAAAAAAAGGATTAGAAAAAGGTCCCGAAGAGCCTCCGAAGTCAAGTATGAAGGAGCCAGGGACCAAAATGCAAAGAAAAAATTATGAGCAGGGCAAGATGTATAAATTGCTTGAAATTTTAAGGAACTCTAGTTTCACCCTATATTCGTGGCTTTAAGCACGAATATCAAAAAATCGAGTAAGAATCTCATAAATCCGTGACCTATGGTTAAACTCCATTTGATGAGACGGGTCCAATGATGCCAAGTTGTCTGGATGGCCAGGTGGGATCCAGTCTAAGATCTGGTTAGCCCGATAAGTAGCTATGAGCAAAATAGAAAAAAAAGTTATAACAACTACAAAAATAGAAATAGCTAAAGGGCTAAGAAACCCTGATGGAGTTTTAGGGACTAAATTGCAGTAAATAAAAATTTTATAGTACAATCATAATACAAAAGGTAAAAATTACACCTATATGACCCAGGTGTTCAATCGACACCAAAATTTATGAGGATTGAGGTTAAGGGCCCCTGATCTATGTTTAAAGCTCAGTATGGCTAGAAAGTAGAGGAAATCATATTTATAAATTGTAGCAAAGTCTAATGGTAGGTATTGTACCGTAAAACCTTAATTGGGCCCGAATACCGATTTTTAGACAGCTATAAGGCCGAATAGCTAATTCTAAAGGCCCAAAAGAGAAGAGAAGATATAATTAGGGTTTTAGAGAAGATGAAACCCAAATATAAATATAAAATAAAAAGGAAAGAAGAAAAGGATTTTAGTTGTTTTAAAGAATTAACCATGGTTAAGTTAGAAACTAACTATGGTTAAGTTAAAAGTTGACCATAGTTGAGTTAAGAAAATTAACCATGGTTACTATCCTTAACTTAAGGGCTAAGAAAAAGGCTTCCAAGTGTATGCCCAAGAATTTTTGGAAGAAGATATTTAGTTATGAAATTAGAAAATCAAAAGAAAAAAAGGAATGGAAGGTTAAGATTTGATCTTGAAAAGGTTGATCCAAGGGTCCAAATTTAGTATGACCATTGAACTTTATTAGATACATCTCCTTCACCTCCATTCCACCATTTTCATGCCACACACAAGGGAGAAAGAAAGAAAACCGTGAAGAGAGAGAGAGAGGGAGAAAAAGTGGAAGAAGAAGTGAAACCAAGCAAAATTACCACCATTCTTCACCAAATTTCTTTATCTTCTCCATCCTCCAACCATTTTCTCCAAAAGGCAGCTGTATATTCATCTTTTCTTCAAGGTGGAATGTTGCTCTAAGTGGGAAGAGAAAGGATTTTAGAGTGAGAAAAGCAAAGGAAGCAAGGATTAAGCTTAAAGAGTAAGTTTTCTCCACCTTGCACTTAAAAATCACATATTTTAAGTTAGTTTTGTTAAACCCTAGTTATGAGTCACTTTTGGACAGCATATGGATCATTAGAAATTGAGCTTATATGTTGAATATGAAGGCCTAGGAATGGAGTTTATATATTGGCTATGGAGGGCACATGAACTCATCCATTTTGTTGTTTGTTGGAACCTTGAAAAATACAAAGATTGTAAATTTTTGGGAAAATGAAAATGTTGGGGAGATGCTGTTAGAATTTTCCCAAAATTTTTATGGTGTTTTCTTAATGTCTTAAAGTCATGTATACCAAATTTCAAGCCTAAAACATAAAGGAAGAGGCTATAGAATTTTTAGAACCAAAGAAACTCACTTTTGGACCTAAAACGGAGCTAGCTTATGTTATGACAAAACGTGTTGTTGGGGCTGGAATTTGATAATTTTATCCTTTCCAATGGATTCAAAAAGGTATTTTTAGCTTGGAATACCTATAAGAAAGCCCCCAAAACTCAAGGAATAAAATTGCTAAATTTTGGCCAAGAAATGCATACTATTCGGCCATAGTCAATTAGATAGGAAGAAGTTAGATTTTCCAATTCCAATGGTCCTATTAAGTTAAAAAGGGCTATAATACTTTAGGATTTTGGGTTTATATGTTGATTGTAATGAATTATCATTATGATTATAGGATTTGATAATTGTTTGGAAACTCCAAGAGTAAGTGGATCGAGTCCTAAAGCTTAAGGAGCAAGATTTCTAAGGTAGTAGTTTTCCTTCCTCTTTCTTTAAGCTTGTGTGTTGGTATAATGATGAGTGTTATGTTATACTGAGTGTCATTTATGCTAGGATATTGCTTGGCCTTGTATGAAATTCCTTGCATCACTATGCAATATGTGATACCTTGATTGGCATTATGTTATGTACTTACATGCTAACTTGTGAATGAGATTGGTTTACTACTACTGAGATTTCATAGTCTCACCCCAAACATAACTTATATTAGGTCCGAGCTCAGGCAAAGAAAGGGCAAAAGGTGTGGAGGCATAACCCGAGGACTTTACTTTTATGTATCACATTTTGGTCATGTAATTAAGTATCTTGAATTCTTGTATGTATAAGTTATGCTATGGTGTTGTAAGGTACTCATGTATGTAATAGAGAGCCATGTATATACTTGACTCTTAAATAAAGAGAATATGACTAGCATGCCTAGAATGCAAATATACATGCACTCATGTAAGGAAAAATCAATATAAATATAATAATATGTTAAAGGAGGGGTAAGAAATCATCTAATTTTCGTAAGGATATTTTTATACGAATTCATATGTATTCTGTTGAGGAAGTATTTTTCTCTTGTCAAGGACTTAGAGAGCTCGAATTCGATCCTTGAACCAACCTCATATGATTTTTCTATAATTAATTAATTGTTTTCAAAGTTAGACAATATTATGGGAATGACCAAATGAATAGTAAAATTGTATGAGCAAGTTCAGAAAACAAATGTTGGGGAAGAAAATTTTCATCAGTTCATATTTCCAATGGCTTTTCTAAGTCCTATATGAGGCATCAGTAGTAGGAGAGGCGTTATATAGGGAGGTATTACAAGTTTTAACTGCCCAAGGCTTCCTATGATTTTCAGGGCCTCTTAGAACCCCGAAGAACTCAAAACTTTCATTTAAAAAGTCCTCCTAAGAGAATTCCAAAATTTGCTCGAAATTATGAAAATGCCATTACATTTCGTAAGTCTTTTGTTCAATTTCATTTCTTTATTCTAACTCCATTTTTCTTTCCGTCTGAGCCTGGAATTCTTGTAATACCATATCTTTCTAGCCTTCCTCATGCAATTAACAATTTTCATCAGTTCATATTTCCAATGGCTCTTCTAAGTCCTATATGAGGCATCAGTAGTAGGAGAGGCGTTATATAGGGAGGTATTACAGGTTTTAACTGCCCCAGGCTTCCCATGGTTTTCAGGGCCTCTGAGAATCCCGAAGAACTCAAAACTTTCATTTAAAAAGCCCTCCTATGAGAATTCCAAAATTTGGTCGAAATTGCAAAAATGCCATTACGTTTCGTAAGTCTTTTGTTCAATTTCGTTTCTTTATTCTAACTCCATTTTTCTTTCCGTCTAAGCCTGGAATTCTTGTAATACCATATCTTTCTAGCCTTCCTCATGCAATTAACATGCTCCTTAACATGCATTGCTTAGGAGTTATAAGAAAATGGGATATAAATAATGGAATAAATTTGCATTGCGCTACATATGAAAATTCTATTCGATGTCACGTGGGCCGTTTGAGCACATATTATACTTTCTCATATTTAATTATATGAATACAACTCCTTTGCATCACAAAATCATGCCCACAATTCATGAAAACTGAAATGAAGCATAAAATGTGGCTATTTAATTTCGGCTAGATTTGGCCCTCTTTCTGAGCAAACTTTGGAAAATCAGAACTAATTCTAAAAAATTGAAATCATGCAATCTTAGTCATTCTGGGAAGCTACAGATCTTTACTCCACACTAAAAATACACCCAGACCATAACATCCATCACAAAGGACGTTTGACATCCAAAATGGTCCAGAGGTCAGATTGCATTCTGGAACTGTCACAGAATTCTGCAGAAAATTTTGAAAATGTCTAATTAATTCCACAAAAATCCAATCTATGCAAATGATACTAATCTGGAAAGCTGTGGATATTAACTAGGGGAAAAAATATTTCCAGACTAGTTCATCAAGCCCAAACCTCGAAATTTAATGGAACAGTAACTCAGGTCAGGCAAAATTTTTGATACTGGACAAAATGTTCAAAAATTCATATCTCCCTATCTAGACCTCCAAATGAGGTGTTTCTAGTCACAAGTCACTGTGAATGTCTAGTTTCTCGGTATAAAATTTTATGAAAATTAGACATCATTTAAGCCTCGTGTGACATAATTCAATTTCGGATCAAATGAATAGTGCAGCGGACCAAAATCAAAAAAATGGCTAACTTCGAAAAATTCTCAAATATTTTATAGACCTCTGAAAATTATGATCTTTAGCTTTCCAAAAAGCTCTCAATGAAACCTAATTTCATGCCAAATCTCAGAAAGTGACATAAGGTTCTATTATGGTTAATTTTGGCTCTATATAAGGTACCAAAGTTGCCAAATGAATTTCCCTTGGTCTTGGCACCTTTTGGGCAAGTCTAAAAGTACACTTAAGACTTGTGTGAGCTGCCCAAATGGTCCCAAATCTCATGCATCTCATTTTGGCCATTTGACCCACACTTATGTACAATTACATCAAACTTCCAAATTGCATACCTTGGCATTACATACTCAATTCCTATTCTAAAGTCCATACATCATATCCATACATTTATACATCATATAATCTCATATTTACACATGTCTCAAGGGTCATAGACCCTTTACAACACAATATACATCATGAAGCATCATTATGGTTCCAAAAAGATAAAAGCTAAGCATATGGTTGTCACTCTTCTTTCTTCAATGTTGTTGGTTCCCATTACCATAGCCACTTGGTCCACCTAGCAAATTAGATGATTTGAGAGGAGGGGATGAGATTCAAAGAATCCCAATAGCTCATCTCCCTTTCAATCATACATAATATATGTAAAGTGTAACACCATATATTTCTAGTTTGCTTCCTATCATTTCTAAGTTTCCCATGATGAATTGCACAAAAGGGAATGGAAGATGGCATTAAAATAATGCCTTATTTCACATTGCGTAGCATATGAAAATTCCATTCGGTGTCACGCGGACCATATGAGTTCATACATCACATTCTCATATTTAATTACATAGCTGCTGGGCACTCCATGAAGTCGTACTATCTCACATATGTATAACTGGGCTAATATATCCAATGAGTAAGTAGCCCTAATCGCTAAGAAATGTGCAGACTTCGTCAATCTATCCACAACTACCCAGATAGCATCGTGTCCAGAGGATGTCTTGGGTAACCCCATAACGAAATCCATAGCTATACTATCCCATTTTCACTCGGCGATATCTAGGGGTTGTAGTAACCCAGCTGGTCTCTGGTGTTCTACCTTAACCCTCTAGCACACTAAACATCTCGCCACGTAATTTGTGACATCATTCTTCATTCCTGGCCACCAGAATATTCTTTTTAGATCCTGATACATCTTGGTGGCACCTGGATGGATAGTATATTTACTCTTGTATGCCTCTTCTAGAATTTTCTCTCTCAACTCATTGCTACTAGGTACATAAATTCTATCTCAGTATACTATCACACCGTCCTCAGACATTCTGAAATCTGAGGTCCTACCCTGGGAGATTTCGCTCCTAATCTGTTTCAAGAATTCATCCTCTCTTTGGGCATCTAAGATCTAGACTCTCAACTCATTCTCAATCCAGGTCTCACTCAAAAACAATCTGCCCAATACCAGCTGGCAAGAGAGGTTTAGATTTTTAAATTTTTCTAGGAGCTCCTGCTCCCTGATCATCATATGGGCAACATGGATGGATTTCCTACTTAGGGCATCGGCCACCACATTGGCCTTCCTCGGATGGTATTTCAATACATAATCATAATCTTTTAGGAGCTCCATCCATTGCCTTTGTCTCATATTGAGTTCCTTCTGATCAAATAGGTATTTCAGACTTTTGTGGTCACTATAAATCTCTATAGTCACACCATACAAATAGTGCCTCCAAATCTTAAGAGTAAACACTACTGCGGCTAACTCTAGGTCATGTATGGGATAATTCTCCTCATGAGGCCTCAGCTACCTAGAGGCATATGCCACTACCCTACCCTACTGCATCAATACACATCCTAACCCTTTCCTCGAGGCATCACTATATACCACAAATGATAAACTAGGGTCAGGAATGACTAGCACAGGGGCAGTGGTCAATCGGAGTTTCAACTCCTGGAAACTCCTCTCACATCTCTCATCCCACACAAATGGTGTATCCTTCCGAGTCAGCCTCGTAAGTGGCAAGGCCATCTGAGAAAAGCCCTGAATGAATCGTCGGTAATATCCTGCCAAACCAAGAAAACTCCTAACCTCAGTGATCATCCTAGGCCTATCCTACTGTAACACAGCTTCAACTTTATGGGGATCTACTGCGACCCCATCTCGTGAGATCACATGACCTAAGAATTTTACCTCAGTTAGCCAAAACTCACATTTACTCAGTTTGGCATATAATTTCTTGCCTTTCAGAATCTCTAGGGCTAATCTTAGATGCCTCTCATGCTCCTCAAAAGATCTAGAGTATACTAGGATATCATCAATAAAGACCACAACAAATTTATCTAGATACGCTCTGAAGACCCTGTTCATGTAGTCCATGAATACCGCGGGCACATTCGTCAGCCCGAATGGCATCACGAGGAATTCATAATGCCCATATCTAGTCCTGAAGGCCATCCTTGGGATGTCTTCAACTCTCACTCTCAGCTGATGATATCCAGATCTAAGGTCTATCTTGGAAAAGACAGATGCCCCAGCCAACTGATCTAACAAGTCATCTATCCTAGGGAGAGGATACTTATTCTTGATGGTAACCTTATTCAATTCTCTATAATCTATACACAATCTCAAGCTACCATCTTTCTTTTTCACGAACAACACTGGAGCTCCCCAAGGTGAAACACTAGGGCGTATGAACCCTTTTTCTAATAGCTCCTCTATTTGCTTTTTCAATTCAGCAAGCTCGGTGGGAGCCATACTGTATGGAGCCTTTGATACTGGTCCAGCCCCAGGTACTATCTCTATAGGGAACTCTATCTCTCTCTCAGGTGGTAGGCCACTAAAATCAAAATCTTTAGGAAAAACCTCTGGGAATTCCCTAACGATCAGGATCTCCTCTATCCCTTCTTCTACCTCAACCTGTATAGAGAAAAAGACTAGAAATCCCTGACACCCCTACTCTAAGTATCTCTCAGCTTGGGCAGTAGTCATCAAAGATAGCTCGGCTCCTATCCTAGGTATGGTCCCACAAGAAGGTATAGATATAGTGTGATGTTCACAATCAAAGATAGCATTATTGGCAGTCATCCAGTTCATACCCACAATCAAATCAATGCCATGGAATGGCATACAAATCAAGTCGATGGTAGTATAACAATGATTAAACTGAACAGTGACATTCAAACAAGCATGGGAAGTAATAACGTGGCCTCCAGTGGGTGTAGCGACAGATAAATCAAATGGTAGAGTACTAATGGCCAGACCCAAACGTCTCACACAGTCATAAGATATAAACGAGTGACTAGCACCCGAATCAAACATAGCAATCACAGAAAAATTGTTGACTATGAGTGTACCTTGAATAAGACTGGGAGACGCACTAGCCTCCTGTTGAGAAAGGGCAAACACCCTACCCTGGGTCTGTGGCCTGGGAGGAGGCGGTCTAAGTGGAGGTGCTACATATGCCTGAGAGCAATTTCTGGCAATATGCCCTTGCTTCCTACACTTATAGCAAATCACTGTAGATTGTAGGGCAATGGATGACTGAGTCTTCGGGGGATGTACCTTCTTTCCTTTCAGTGGCCTCCTGTTCCACGGCACCTTGCTCTTCTTTTTGCTAAAAGGTGCGGAACTGGCTCCTTCCTCTAGTCTCGGTCTCTTTAACTCCAGGGTTTCCCTCTATCCAGATGCCATGACAGTAGGCATAATCTCTCTCAAATTATTATCGATTACCCTGCTGATCTCCACAATAGCATTGAAGTTTCGGATTCTGTGTGGAGTCACTCTATCTCTGACCTGGGGTTTCAACCCGAGCTCAAATTGTTCATACTTCCAGGGCTCATCATCATATCTCTGAAGGTATGAAAAATACCGAGACAATTCTATAAATCTTGTCACGTATTGGTCTACAGTCATGTCATCTGTTTGCTTCAATCCCATAAATTGCACCTCTTTTTGTTTCTTCACAGAACGGGGGAAATACTTCTCATAAAATTGTACTAGGAAGTTTTCCCAAGTCATTTGTAAATTCCTAGCCTCCATTAAGGGCCTTGCACTGAGCCACCAATTATCAGCTTCTTTTCGTAACATAAAGGTGGCTAGTTGAACTTTTTGTTCTGAGGTGCAATCCATCACTGTGAAGATTTTCTCTATCTCCCTCACCTAGGCCTGTGCCTTGTCTGCATCTAACTCTCTGTCAAACACAGGCGGGTTGTTCTTTCTGAATTGATTCAATTATTTTTGGATAGATGGCAGAGCCTGAACTGGTTCCTAGGGAGGTGGGGGTAGAGCACCGGAAGTGGAAGGCTGGGGTGCACCGGAGGTGGATGGCTGAGGTACACCAGAGGTGGATGGCTGAGGCAGAGGCAGTTGAGGGGCCTCTCTTCTGGCTTCTTCTTGCCTAGCTAGGGCTCCCTGCAACTGCATAATCATCTCATGCTGCTGTTGGATCATATAGTGTTGCTGGGCTATGACGTTCTCAAACTGGTCAATCCGCTCCTTGATAGCCCGCACTGGATCCTCAGACTCAACCTCAGGTTCTCGAGGTGGTCTGCCTTTGCCTCGGCCTCTTCGAGTCTCAACCATCTTTACTGAAAAGAAAAACCATAGCCTTTAGCCCACAACATAATTTTTAACACACATACATAGATATTCCACCCGAAAACCACCCGAAAATAAGCCAAATATACCATCCAAGAATCAAATGTCGAGCAAAAGTGCCTGAACCTTTGCTCTGATACCATAAAATGTAACACCATATATTTCTAGTTTACTTCCTATCATTTCTAAGTTTCCCATGATGAATTGCACAAAAGGGAATGGAAGATGGCATTAAAATAATGCCTTATTTCGCGTTGCGTAGCATATGAAAATTCCATTCGGTGTCACGCAGACCATATGAGTTCATACATCATATTCTCATATTTAATTACATACATACAACTCATTTACATCACCAAAGTTGGCCCACAACTCATGGAAACCGAAATGGAACCTATAATATGGAGGTTTATTTTCGGCCAGATTTGGCCCCTTTCTGGCACAATTTCGAAAAATCATAACTAATTCTAGAAAAATCAAAATCACACATTTTTGGCCATTATGGAAAGCTAAGGATGTCTAATTTACATTAAAAATATGTACAGACCATAAAACCCATCACAGAGGGCGTTTGACATCCGAAAATGACCAGGGGTCAAACTGCCTCCTGATGTTGTCACAGATTCTGCAGCAAACTTTGAAAATGTCCCATTAATTCCACAAAAATCCAATCCATGAAAATGATACCAATATGGAAAGCTGTGGATGTGAGCTAGAGGATAAAAATACTTTCAGACCATTTCAGATACCCAAAGTCTCGAAATTCAATAGAACAGTACATCAAGTCGGGTAAGGGTCCTGATACTGGACAGAATGTTCAAAAATTCATATCTCCCTCTCTAGAACTCCAAATGAGGTGCTTCTAGTTGAAACAAGTCACTTTGAATGTCTAGTTTCTCTGTATGAAATTTTGTGGCAATTGGACATTGTTTGCCCCATGAGTGACAGAATTCAATTTCGGACAGATGCTATAGTACCAAGGTCCAAAACCAGAAAATTTTCCAATTTCAACAATTCGCTAAATATTCCACAGACCTCCAAAAATTACCAAATTTAGCTTCTCAAAAAGCTCTCAATAAGCTCTAGATTCATGTCAAATTTCAGGTCAAGAAGAGTTTATTTGGACAAAAAGTGATATAGCCTCATGAAATGGTCATTTTTGCTTCCTACCAAGAGTCACTTTGCACCAAATGGGCTCTTCTTGAATCTGGCACCCCTTGAGCAAGTTTCAAAGCACAAATATGACTTGTAGAGGCTGCCCAAGTGATCTCAAACCTCATGCAACTCATTTTGGTCTCTCAACATCTATTTATGCATAGTTATATCAAGCCATCCAAAAGCCAATTTGCACAATACTAGAGATTTAGTGTCATATAAAGTGTACATCATATTCATACATCATTTTACACTTGTCCATGGTCTTACATCAAAAAAATATTACATACATCATTATTTTGACATTTAACCACCATTTAAAGTACATAATACACCAAAACAAAGATGTTCAATGTCCTTGGCTTGCATCTCCTTGACTTGGAACACCACCTAGACAATTCAAGGATGAAGGGGAAAGGGGGGGTGAGATTCCAAGAATCTCAATAGCTCACACACCCATTCACACCACATTCAAGGCATACATATACCAAATGCATAACCATACAAGCATAAAGTGTACAATAAATTCCATTCCATGCTACATTCACATGTCAAGCTTACTTTCATGCTCTAGGGACTTTTGGTTTAGCCTCACCCCATTTCTAGGACTTTTGGATTTGCCTCACTCTTGGCCTCGGGACTTTTGACTTTGCCTCACCCATTCAAGGGACTTTTGGCCTTGTCTCACCCATGCCATGAGACTTTTGGCATCTCTTCACCTTCATCAAGGGACTTTTGGCATCACCTCACCCTTATGGGCTCTTTCCACAACCATAGTCATTCAAGACAACACATTAGTACCAATGCACAACAAGGACCAAGTGTCATATTATCAAGCATCAAAAATGCATGCAAGCACACTAAGATATACATATGCACACAAGAATGCAAAGAGAATGAGGTGGAGAGCTACCTTTTTATGTATGCAAGCTCACTTTGCAATTTCCTTCCCCTCCTTGGTTTCACAAGAGCACTTAGGTGGAGTAGGGTTCTCTTGGCCTAGACATTACAAACATCACACAATTACACATTTGAAGCAAGCCAAGACATTAAACTAAAGCTTATTACACACTTGGCTCCAAAATAGACATATTGGTTCCATAAATGGCCTATTGAAGCAACTCATATTATTCAAGTGCTAGGCTCCATTCTCTTGTTCTTTCTAAACTTCTTGGACTCATTTAAGGTCCTTGGAGCCATCACACATTCAATTGCATAATTGGAAAACCAAGTTGCTTCACAAAGCACCATTATGGACACCATTAGGTCATCTCCCAATCTATGGCTCCTAAATTTTCCCAATGGTTTCTCCCATCTTCTAACATCATATAAAGTCCCAAAACATGGTTAGAACAAATTAAAACATCCCCTAGCCTAATGAACCTAGCTTGGCCGAAATATGCACCATAATAGAGGTTCATAGACTTTGTGATTTTTCCTTGATGGGAGAGCCACTTGGGAGGCTTTCTAAAGGTCTTAGGAGTTCAAGGAAACATTCAAATAGCCAAGGAAACATTCACACAAAATCAGATTTTGCAAAACCCTAGAAAACACTACACTTTTCTAACTTGTTTTCTATTGGTTTTTCTTGGAATTTCTTGCCATATGCCATCTCCCCATGGCCTAAAACCCTTGTTCCCTCCTTGTATTTGGACAGAACATCCTCCCTTCCTTTGGTTCTGTTCTTGGCTGAAATACACACAAAGGGAGGGGGAAGAGAAGATGCAACAAAAAGCAAAGATTACCTATGGTTCAAGTGAGCTTTCAAGTGTCTTTCTCCTTCATTCTCTTCTCCTTAGCAAATTCGAAATTCTCCCCTTAGGTCTGGGTCAAAAACAGAACCAAATCATTCAAAAAATCCATGGAAAGAAAGGAGGAAGAGAGGAAAATAAGATTGGAGGAAGATGGAACAAGAAATTTCATGAAATTACCTAGTTTCTCCTTGGCTTTCTTCCCCTTTTTCTCCTCCCTTTTGTGTGCCTAAGAGAGCTGAAGATTTTTTGTATTTTGGGCAGAATGGGTCGTGCTTATTAAAGAGGATAAGAAGGGAGAAAAGTGTGGAACTCTTTAGAACATTCAAGAAACCATAAATTCCAATTTTGCCCTTCCATAATGGCAAGTTCATTTCGGCTTCGTTTTAGCTCCTTTTTGAGAACCATTTTTTCCATCATAAAATTTAGATTTCCAATTTAATAAAATGCCTTTGGAATCACTCAAATTGGAGTTAAAACCATCCCGAACGAATTGGTCAAAGTTCAGGTCAACCGACATTGGAAAGAGTACACCGGAGGGGCTTTACCAGTCCCGGGGCTTCCCATGGTTTTTGGGGACTCTGAGAACCTTGGGCAACTCAAAATTTTCATTTAAAAAGCCCTCCTAGGTGTTTTTTCAAAATTAAACTTATTTACGAAAATGTCATTGGCCTTTCGGCAATTTTTTTGAATCGCTCCGACCCCAATTTTTGAGCAACTCAAAACTCAAATCCTCATTTTCTATTATTTAAAATTTTATTCAAATTTTATTTGGCCTTAAATCACTCATCTCAGGGGACTTGCTTTTCAAATTGGCCTGTTCTAGTTATTGTACAATGTACCGGGCGTTACATAAAGCAAGCCTTAAAAATGCTTGCATGAACATAATACAAATCATGAACATTCAAGAAGCAAGCTTGGTATATGAACACATCATGCAAGACATTCAAGAGCTCACTAAGTGTTTAGATTGGCCTCACACTTCTCCTCATGGATTTTGGACTTGCCTCACCCATTGTTTAAGAGTTTTTGACTCAACCATACTCTTAGGAGCCCACTTTGCTTTTAGGAGACTCTTTACTTTGTCTTAACCAAGCTCAAGGTTCTTGGCTCATCCTCACCATGGTGAAGAGTTCTTGGCCTCTCCACACTCAAGCAAACATCATGCATTCATTTGAAAACATCACATGACATCATAAAATCATGGCATATAAAATCATGCTAGCATACTTTTCATGACTTGAAAATACACATACACACATTCTAAGACAAGTTAAACACATATCCATGCATGAGAGAAGGTGGAGAGAGCTATCTTGCACACAATTACACACTTTTCCCTTTGGACTCAAGCCTCCTCTTTCAGCTACAGACCCACAAATTGGTGGAGATGGTTTCTCTTGGCCTAGATACAATTCATGAGAGCCAATTAGGTTCATGAAACAACCTCTAAGGCCATACAATTTGCTTAGATGCTAGATTGCTCTATAAGCTCCATTATGGTCCATACTTGCACCTAATGAAGCAACACCCCTCAAACAATTTCTAGGCTCCATTCTTTCCTTTCAAATATGATTCTTGACTCCATCTAAGCCTTTTGGAGTCATCACACAATTAAAACAAAGAGCCTAACATCATGTTGCTTCTTTAGGTCATAATATGGAACTTAAAGCACTAAATCACTTTCTATGAGTTCTAAATTTTTTCCAAGGCCTCCCCTCATTTTCATTCATCAAATATGACTCAAGAATGGCCTTAGAAAAATTTAAAACTCTCCCTAGCTATATGAACTTCCTTTGGCCGAGCCTATGTATGGTTTAAGGCTCCTTGGAGTTTTCTTTGTTTTCTTGAAGGAGGAAGCATGTGGGGAGCATCTTAGGGATCTTAAGAACTCATTTAAACTCTTAATTAAACCTAGGAATCATCACATAAGGTCAGATTTTACAAGGTGTATACAAAACCCTAGAATTTGCATCTTGAAATCTAATGATTTTTTGATAATTCCCTTTGCATATTCTTAATCTCCACACCCTTTTTCCTTAGATTCATACTTGGTTCTGCCTAAAAATCATCTCTTCCTAGGGATTTCTGAAGTGGGGCGAAATGGTGGAGAAGGGAACCAAAGATGACAACCATAGGAAGAGAAATTACCTTATTTTCTTGCTTTTTTTCACTTGAATCTTGTATTCCTTGACCTCCTCTCTTCAAATCCGAATTTTCCTTTGAATTTATCCCTTGAATCAGATTTATAAACTCCATTTTAATCAAAAGGAACAAGGGAGAAGGTACGAGAGGAGGTGTGGATGAAGAAAAGCATGAAAAACTACCAAAAATCCATGCCTTTTTCTTGATTTTTCTCCTCCTTTTCTTCCCCTTCTTGTGAGCCTAAGAGAGCAGATCATATTCTGTATTTTGGGCAGAAATTTCGTGGTTAAGAAGATGGGAGAAGAAAGGGGAAGTGTGTGGGAACTTTTAGAAACACACTTTTTTCAAAAATTTCAATTTTATCCTTCCGTAATGACAATTTCATTTCGGCTTTGTTTTAGATTCTTTTTTAGAACCGTCTTTTCCATTATAAAATTTAGGTTCCCAATTTAATAAAATTTCTTTGGAATCACTCAATTTGGAGCTAAAACCTTGCCGAATGAACTAGTCAAAATTTGGTTCAACTGACATTGGAAAACATCCACTGGAGGGGATTTAACTGTCACAGGGCTTTCCATGGTTTTCAGGGCCTCTAAGAACTCTGGGAAACTCAAAACTTTTATTTAAAAAGCCCTCCTATGTAAATTTCAAATTTTGCTCAAAATTATGAAAATGCCATTACGTTTCGTGAGTTTTTCATGAGAAATTGTTTCTTCATTCTAGCTCCATTTTTCTTTCTGTCTAAGCCTGGTAATGCTCATTTGTAGGAGTCTAGAATGCTTCCTAAATATTTTGGAACCTTAACTACATCATTTTGGGCAACTTCATTTTGTATCTTTGAGTTTCGTTCATTAATGAAAAAATTGTACATTACGTTTCTCATGTTTTCTCTGGTTTTCGTAGAACCGGATATTACAATTCTCATTTTCAGGAGTCTAGATTGCTACTTAAATTTTTTAGGACCTTAACTAACTCATTTCATGGGACTTACTTTGAAAATGCATCCATTTCCGTCATTTAACGAAAACCAGATATTACATCCAATGCTCATGAATTTTTACAGTCATAAACTAGACATGATAAGATTTCTATGGCCACTAAGATAGCCTCAATTAAGTATCTAAGCAGAGAGATGAATTTTTGAAGTTCAGAGTCAATACTAGTAATGCAGCAGTACCTTTGGCACTATTCCATTGATTTCCATTAGTTAGACGTTCCTGTTTTGGTTTGGATTTATTTTTATCATAAATTTAACATTTGTAACTTTCCAAAATGGTATAGTGTGCATGATTTTAATTTTTCTAAATTTAGTTATAATTTTTCAAAGTGGACATCAGAAACCTAGCAGCAGCACCCGAGACAGCTTTGCATTATTTTGTGTATATACGCTATGAGCTTGAGTTTTTGGCAACCTTTTAAGATGTTTTTGAGTTGTATGTGTGTATTTAAATACGAGAATGAGATGAATGAGTTTGTATGGTCCATGGGACACGAAATGAAATTTTTATCCATTACATAACACAAAATATTCTATTATTTTAATAGAGTTTTCTTGAGAAATTTTGCTTAGCCAAGGTTATGGACTTGAAATGAGATGGAATAAGTTAGATAGATATCATGTTAGAAATTTTATAAGGAAAAACTCTACTAGATTTTCCTTAGAATGTTATGTGTATTTTTTGTTTTTATCATCAAGATATAATGGTAATAACAGATTACCAATGCATACATGAAATTATGTAAAAGCCAGTGTTTGTGCTTTAAATTTTTGGATTTAGTATTTTATTTCCATCAGTAAATGGACTTTCTGTTGAATCATAATTATTAAAGAAGAGCTAGATAGTTAAGGTGTTGCATTTTTTGTATCAGAGCAATGGTTTAGGCATTAATACTCTATAATGGTTGAGAATGTATATCTTTTTTTGGAAAACTTGATATATGTGTTTTGATTGAGGAATTTGGATAACTTAGATATCTATGATATCTATGGAATGTGTGTTGAAACCTTTTATTTTTTAGATGGTAACAACAAGAAAAGGTAGACTAGCTAGGGTTCTAGCAAGAAAAGAACCAGAAGACCCTATAACAGGAACTCTACAGGGAATTGTCCAATGCCTGGATTAGTAACAAGCAATGTTGTTACAATAATAGGAAGTGATTTAGCAAGTTCAAGAGACCCTAGCAAGGAGAGAGAGTAAAAGAGAAAGTATCCCACAAATGCAGCACCTACTGGTACCTATTAAGGAAGTCCCTCCAAGACAAGTGCCACATTCATCTAAACCTAAACCTCAGCCCATAGGATCGCAGACAGCACTCCCACCTTACCCTATCCAGCCTCAACTCATTACTTAACAAGCCATATAGCAATTCAGAAAGCATAATCCCCCTACCTTTGATGGTGAATTTAATACGCAGAAGGCTAAGGCATGGATTATGCAATTAGAGAAGATCTTCAAGGTGGAGTGTACGTTAAAGCAAAAAGCATTAATGGCTACATTTAAGCTTGAAGGACGGGCAGATGTTTAGTGGAGAAGTACAGAAATGATCATACAGACTAAGAATATCCCAATCACTTGGGAGACTTTCTTACATTAGTTCCATGAGAAATATTTTCCAAGTTCAATGAGGGACAAGAAATAGTTAGAATTTATTTTGCTGAAACAGATAGAAGATACGTCCATTAATTAGTACATGGTATAATTTGTAGAGTAATCTAGATATTCCTCTTACCTATTTAAATTTGATGATGAAAGATAACGAGCTAAGATGTAACAACCCTAATTGTTAATTATCATGATTAGACTTAATTATGCAATTAATGATCATAAATCAAGGTCTAAAGTCATTAAAATTAATCAAATTAGTAAAAAGAGTGAGGGAATTTGAACATTGATATTATTAGAGTTATCAGCCAAACAACCAACACCATTTGAGTCCACAAGTAATTCTAATTATCATTCAAGACCTTTAATTCATGTTTCATTGATTTCAGACTCAATCCTCATATAATATCCTCAAGTCATTACATAACATTATCATAACAAATCTCTAGGTTTCTAAGTCAAAAATAAGAGTTTGAGGACCTTCGCTATGACTTTGACCTTTTTTGCCGCGGCTAAGTTGGTTATTGGAATCTAAAAACCAAGTTTGGAGACTCACTCCACGACTTGGTACACCCGCATTATGGTGTAAGAGGCTACTAGAACTCAAAATCAAAAATACAAATCTTGTACCATGACTCAGGCCTTCCGTGCCGTGGCAAAGGTGCTCTCAAGAACCCACTATTCACACTTTCACGAGTTTTGCCACGGCAAGCCTATATAGCGCCACAATGAGAGAGCCTCTAGGAACTCTACAAGCTTACTTGCCGACACTCACTATAGTGAGCTTCCCTTGCGTTATGGTGAGTTTGCTTTCTGTTACCCTCTTAGGTGAAACCTTGGTATTGCATTGAGGTGGTCCTAGCTTCTGGAAGAGCTTTGGCTGTGACTTAAGGAGTTTTGGTTGTGGCTCAATGCCATTCTACACCTATACTCTCATTTTCCTACTTCCCAATCAATTCCCACTAATCCTAAATGAATTATAGGATTTTAATGGCTGACATACATGGTTTTCTAGATCTCCCAACTTCCAAATATCATGATTCACTAATCCTTTTTGTCTAGGGATCAAGGATTGAATTAAAGTAATCAAATCTTAATTTTGCATCAGTCAATTCCCCTCTCGTGATAGTAAAAATGTTTTAATCACAATGTACATAGGGCTAAAACTTAATGGTTATAAAATATCAAGTCATTTAACAAGTATTTGTCAAATACAATCACAATGCTTAATCCCACAAAAATCATGATATAAAGCCTGTCCCTATACTTGGCAATTTATGATGTAATGTAGCAAATACATAAAAACTAGTATTCTTGATAAGTATGATTTTTATATATTTTAATTCTCCTAACTTAGGCATTTTAATGATCAAATATGGCTTTAGGGATTTAGTTAGGTGGAATTTGATTTTAGTGGCCATTTTTGCACTCAAGAAAATTATTTACAAGATTTTATAATTTTAATGCATAAATTTCTTTAAATAATTTTGTGAATTTTTTCCTATTGAATTTTTCTTACTATTTGTGTAGATTTTTTGTTGGGCAATGGGAATTTTAAGGATGGAATTTAATTTGGAAAATGATTGAAGCTTTAAGATTGAATCAAGAGCCAAACTTCAAGGAGGGAAGCCACATTTTTGCAATTAGAAATGAGGATTTTGGATGGAAGAAGATGCATAATTCATTCATCCACGTAGACTTGACGATTGTGTCACACAATCTCAAATAAAACTAGGTAGAAAAAAAAACTTGTAGATAATGGTGCAACCTAGGTTGTTTCCTAAGAAATTTTTACCTCTAATTGTTTGTGAAAGAGTATTCTAAGTATCACTAAATGAAAATTGTTTAGAAGATTTTTGAATTACTAAAATTTAATTGAACTAAATTTGAATTGATAAGAATCAAAAACTTAAGACTAAGTGAAGCAAACAACTAAGAAAATGTGGTAGCTAGCTTTTAGATGGACTCCCTAGAATTCAATTATCCTTGCTCTCATTTTAGTGTACCAAAATTGGATTTAAATTCTTGCTCATTAGTGTATTATCCGCAAGAACTGTTGAATTACCATCCAAGACTCAATTCACCAAGAATTCAAGGATTTTGCAACCACAAGAAACCTTGAATAATCAATCAATTAAGTTAGGAATAGGAATACACTAAACCAATCCTAAATACTCATAAAAATCTACTACACAATCCACTTAAAATGCTAATTAGCCAATTAGATTAATAAATTCTTTAAACACATCAATTGCATAAAAATTCCAGTCACTTAATTCAACAACCATTGCATCAATTGGCCTATAATCAAGAGGAAATTAAGAGCAAATTGTATAGCCACTAAGTCTAGATTTTCCACAAACATGTAGAGATCAAAATTAATTTCCAAATATCAAATTACAACCAATTCATAAATCAAATCAATCCAGTAATTTCCAGCAATTAAATCCCTAAATTAATGAGCTAAACCTAGTCAAATTAATAAGAGAATTAATGCCAAAATTAAAATATAAAGGAGGAAGAATTTATCCAATTTGAAGAAGTAATCTTGAGCTCAAATTTGCATCTAGGAAGGTCCACTCTTTAGCTAGCCACCAAGAGGAAATCAAGCTACTATGGAGGAGATAAATGGAGGAATTTCGATGGTAGGAGCTGCAACCAGGTGGAGAAGATGATGGATGAAATTCTCTTGTTCGCCTCCGGAGCTCACAGCGTCTTCCGTAGCATTTTGTGTAATACCATAATTTTTAACTCATCTCATGCCTTTAAATGACTCATTTCCAAGAATCATGAAAACTCTCAAAGAAAAAGGCATTAAAAATATTGATTATTTTAGTGTTGCATTGCATATAAAAATTCCATTCGATGTCACGCGAACCATGTGAGCTCATATATTACATTCTCATATTTAATTACATGAATACAACTCATTTGAATCATCAAAAGTGGCCTACATCTTGTGGGACTCAAAGGGAAGCATAAAATACATCTCTATATTTTTGGCCAAATTTTTCTCATTTCTGTCACAAAATTTGAAAAATCATAACTAATTCTAGAAAAATATAAATCATACATTCTTAGCCATTATGGAAAGCTAAACATGTACACCTTATACTAAAAATACTTCTAGACCATAACATCAAACATAGAAGGCGTTTGATATTCGAAATGGTCCAGAGGTCAAACTATCCACTGGTGCTGTCACAAAATTCTGCATCAAACTTCAACAATGTCCAATTATTTCCAAAACATTCCAATCCATGCAAATGGTACCAATCTAGAAAGATGTAGATATTATATAGAGGGAAAAAATAAATCCAAACCCGTTTAGGTACACCCAGACCTTGAAACCCAATCAAACAATAACTGAGGTCAAGTGGAGTGCTTAGTACTGGATAGATTCTTTAAAAATTCATATCTCCCTCTTTAGACATCCAAATAAGGTGCTTCTAGTTGGCACAAGTCACTGGGAATATCTAGTTTCTTTGTATAAAAGTTCATAGTAATTGGATATCATTTGAGACCTGTGTGACAGATTTCATTTTTAGATCTGAGTGAATAGTACTATGACCAAAACTAGAAAATTTGCCAATTTTTAAATTCATCAAATATTCTGTAGGCCTCCAAAAATTCTGTTGTTTAGCTTCACAAAAAGCTCTCAACAAGCTTTAATTACATGCCAAATCTCAGATAAAGAAGAGCTCATTTGGACAAAAAGTGATATAGGGTTCCATTATGGTCAATTTTGGCTCCATATAAGGTACCAAAATGTCCAAATGGCTTTCCTTGAGATTTGGCACCTCTTGGGCAAGTCTAAAAGCATAATTAGGACTTGTGTGAGCTGCCCAAATGGTCCCAATCCTCATGCATCTCATTTTGGCCATCTCACTCGCACTTATACACAATTCCATAATACCATTCAAGAAGCTACAATGCCATAACATGCTTAAATTGCATTCTAGTGATAACATAATACATTCTCCCATTTATACATGACATATTATCATAATTACATGTGTTCATAACATCATAATACATAATACATCCATTGGTTACATCTTTTGCCATTTGTATGGCCTTAAAGTAGCAAGATTCAAGCACTTTCATGTCATCTTCTCATATTCAAGGTGGTTGATTTTCATTACCTTGCCCACTTGGTCCACCTAGCATGTTAGAACATTGGAGAGGAGGTGATGAGATTCAAAAAATCCCAATAGCTCATCTCCCATTCAATCATACATAAAAGATGCAAACAAGTCTTATAAATGTATGTATGGTCATGTTGACATGTGCAAACATTCAAGAGGCATTTTCATCATTTGAGAAAGTCATACATAGCATACAAAGGCTTGCCAAGTAAGTGGATTGGCCTTACCCATTTACTTGTGGATTTTGGACTTGCCTCACTCATTCTTTAAGAGGTTCTTGGACTCAACCATGCTCTTGGGCGTCAACTTCACTTTTAGGAGACTATTTACTTTATCTCAACCAATCTTAAGGGTTCTTGACTCATTTTCACCATAGTTAAGGGTTCTTGGCCTCACCACACTTAAGCAAAATCAAGCACACATCATAAACATCATATAAGAGCATATTGTAAAATCATGCCACCATGGAATCAAAGTCATGCTAGAACACTTTTCATGGCTTAAAATACACGTACACACATTCAAAGACAAGTAAAGCAAATAATCATACATGAGAGAAGGAGGAGTGAGCTACGTTGGAAGCAATTACACACTTTTTCTCTTGAACTAGTGCCACCTCCTTTGAGCACACACACACAAAGGTGTGGGGAAGATTTCTCTTGGCCTAAACACAATTTATGGAAGCCAATTAGGTTCATGAAATTAATTCTAAGGCCACACAATTTGCTTAGACATTAGCTTGATCTATAAACCTTATTATGATTCTATAAATGCACCTAATGAAGCAACACCCCTCAAATAAATTCTAGGCTTTATTCTTTCCTTTCAAATATGATTCTTGACTCCTTTTAAGCCTCTTGGAGTCATCACACAATCAAAACCAAGAGCCTAACTACATGTTACTTCTTTAGGTCATATTATGGAACATAAAGCACTAACTTATTCTCTAAGCTTCCTAAATTTTTTTCAAGGCTTCCTCTCATATTTATTCATCATATATAACTCAAAAATGGGCTTAAAAAAATTTAAAATTCTCCTTAGCTATGGTAACCCTTCTTGGCCAAGATAATGGAGCATAATGGATTCCATGGAATTTTCTTTATTTTCTCAAAGGAAGGTACATACAGGGGAACTTCTAGGGATCTTAGAAACTCATTTAAACTCTTATTTAAGCCTAGGAATCATTGTACAAAATCAGATTTCACAAGGTACACTTGAAACCCTAGAATTATATCTTGAAATTTTATGGGTTTTTGTTAATTCTCTTTGCATATTCTTAATCTCCACACCCATTTTCCTAAGAATCACCCTTGGTTTTGCCTAAAAATCAAACCCTCCTAGGGTTTCTTGAGTGGGGCGAAATGGTGGAGGAAGGGAAGGAAGAGATATCAACTGTGGAAGAAGAAATTACCTTGTTTTCTTGCTTTTTTTCACTTGAATCTTGCTTTCTCTAGGATCCTCTCTTCAAATCCAAAATTTCCCCTTAATATCTCCTTTAAAATATATTTGTAAAATTCATTTTAATCAAAAGGAAACAAAGGAGAATGGAGGAGAGGAGGTTTGGATGGAAGAAAGCATAAAAAAACTACTAAGAAACCATACCTTAAGCCTTTGATTTCTCCTTCTTCTTCTCTCCCTTTGGGGCCCCTAAACCCTAGCTTTCTTCTTTGAATTTGGGCAGAAAAATATAAGACTCAAATGATGGAAGAGTAGGGCGCCTCCTATTTATAGGTGGAGGAGAATGGCTTTTTCAAAAATTCCTATTTTGCCCTTCATTTGTGGCATTTTCGTTTCTCATTCATTTTAGCTCCTTTTTGAGAACCGTCTTTTCTATTATAAAATTTAGGTTCCCAATTTAGTAAAATGCCTTTGGAATCACTCAAATTGGAGCTAAAACCTTCCCAAACGGATTTGTTAAAGTTTAGTTACATTGACATTGGAAAACGTCCACCGGAAGGGATTTAACTGTCTCGGGGCTTCCCATGATTTTTAGGGCCTCTGAGAACCCTAGAGAACTCAAAACTTTCATTTAAGAAGCCCTCCTATGTGAATTCTAAAATTTACTCAAAATTATGAAAATGTCATTACATTTCGTAAGATTTCTGTCAAAATTTGTTTCTTCATTCTCGCTCTATTTTTCCTTCTATCTGAGGCAAAGATTCTCATTTTTAGGAGTCTAGAATGTTACTCAAATTTTTTAGGACTTTAACTAATTCATTTTAGAGGACTTGCTTTGAAAATGCGCCCGTTTTCATCATTTAATGAAAATCGGACGTTACATTTTGCATCTCTCCCCCTAGCTTGCCTTCTCGCTTTATTATTACGTTAATCTCCAGCTCTCATCACGTCATTATTCACACTCCCTCCCCTCACATGTTTTTCTCGGTCACGTTAATCTCCAGCTCCCTTTAATCCACAATCACATGCTTCATTAATTTATCACATGCTCTCCACAAACCAGCCCATAGCTCCTCTGATTCCTCTCATGTGTTGCTTCCTTTCTATTCATGTTGCTCGAGCTTTTTTTTTAATCATTGTGATATGTTCTCCCTACGTCAGCTTCTTTGCTTCATTCTAGTTCGAGCTTACTTGCTACTTCTCCTTTATTATTCACGTGTCGTGCATGTATTTTGCTTCCTCAGCCCCTTCCTTATGTTCACGTGTCGCATAACACCATAAATTTTAGCTCATCTTATGCTTTTAAATGGCTTAATATTATGATTCATGTAGGTTTCCCATGTAAAAGCCAAGAAAATAATGATTATTTTCGCGTTGTGTCGAATCTAAAAATTCCATTTGGTGTCACGTGGATCGTGTAAGCTCATGCTATACATCAATATAACTCATTTGCGTCATAAAATCATGCCCATAACTCATGGAAACTGAAATGAAGCATAAAATGGGATTGTTAAATTTCGGCCAGATTTTCCCCTTTTTCTGACTAAACTTTGAAAAATCATAACTAATTCTAGAAAAATCAAAATCATACAATCTTAGCCATTCTGGAAAGCTATAGATGTCTACTTCAAACTAAAAATATGCCCAAACTAGAGGTTAGACTGCATTCTGGAACTATCACAAAATTCTGCAGAAAACCTTGAAAATGTCCAATTAATTCCACAAAAATCTAATCCATGCAAATCATACCAATCTAGAAAGTTGTGGATGCTAGCTAGAGGGGAAAATGTCTCTAGACCAGTTCATTAAGCTCAGACCTTGAAATTTAATGGAACAGTAACTTAGGTCGGGCAAAATTTCTAATATTGGACAGAATGTTCAAAAATTCATATCTCCCTCTTTAGACCTCCAAGTGAGGTGCTTTCAGTTGGCACAAGTCACTATGAATGCCTAGTTTCTCTGTATAAAATTTTATGGCAATTGGACATCATTTGAGCCTCGTGTGACAAAATTCAATTTCAAAACAAATGAATAGTGTAGCAGACCAAAACCATAAAAATTGTCACTTTGAAAAATCATCAAATATTCTGTAGACCTCTAAAAATTATGATCTTTAGCTTACCAAAAAGCTCTTAATGAGACCTAATTGCATGCCAAATCTCAAATTAAGACTAACTCATTTGGCTAAAAAGTGATATAAGATTCCATTATGGTCAATTTTGGCTCCATATGGGGTACCAAAATTGCCAAATGGCTTTCCCTTAGTTTTGACACCTTTTGGGCAAGTCTAAAAGTACATTTAAGACTTGTGTGAGCTGCCCAAATGGTCCCAAACTTCATGCATCTCATTTTGGCCATTTAATCTATACTTATGCACATTTACATTAAACTTCCAAATTGCATACTTTGGCATTACATACTCAAATTATATTCTAAAGTTCATACATCATATCCATACATTTATACACCACATAATATCATATTTACACATGTCTCAAGGGTCATAGACCATTTACAACAATAATATACATCATGAAGCATCATTATGGTTCCAAAAAGATAAAAGCTAAGCATATGGTTGTCAATCTTCTTTCTTCAATGTTATTGGCTCCCATTACCATAACCACTTGGTTCACCTAGCATATTAGATCATTGGAGAGGAGGGGATGAGATTCAACGAATCCCAATAGCTCATCTCTCATTCAATCATACATAATATATGCAAAGCAAGCCTTAAAAATGCATGCATGGACATAATACAAGTCATAGACATTCAAGAAGCAAGCTTGGCAGATGAACAAGTCATACAAATCATTTAAGAGCTCACCAAGTGTTTGGATTGGCCTCACACTTCTCCTCATGGATTTTGGACTTGCCTCACCAATTCTTTAAGAGCTTTGGACTCAACCATACTTTTAGGAGCCCACTTTGCTTTTAGGAGACTCTTTACTTTGTCTTAACCAAGCTCAAGAGTTCTTAGCTCATCCTCACCATGGTCAAGAGTTCTTGGCCTCTCCAAACTCAACAAACATCATAAATGCATTTGAAAACATATCATGATATAATGAAATCATGGTATATAAAATTATGCTAGCATACTTTTCATGACTTGAAAATAGACATACATACATTCTAAAACAAGCTAAATACATATCCATGCATGAGAGAAGGTGGAGAGAGCTACCTTGCACACAATTACACACTTTTCCTTTTGGAGTCAAGCCTCCTTTTTCGGCCACACACCCACAAATTGGTGGAGATGGTTTCTCGTAGTCTAGATACAATTTATGGGAGCCAATTAGGTTCATGAAACATATTCTAAGACCACACAACTTGGTTAAACACTAGATTGCTCTATAACCCCCATTATGGTGTATAAATGCACCTAATGAGGCAACACCCTTCAAATAATTTCTAGGCCTCATTCTTTCCTTTCAAATATGATTCTTGACTCCTTTTAATCCTCTTGGAGTCATCACACCATTAAAACAAAGGGCCTAACATCATGTTGCTTCTTTAGGTCAAAATATGGAACCTAAAGCACTAAATCACTTTCTATGAGTTCTAAATTTTTTTCCAAGGCCTCTCTTCATTTTCATTCATCAAATATGACTCAAGAATGGCCTTAGAAAAATTTAAAACTCTCCCTAGCTACATGAACATGCTTTGGTCGAGGCTACGAGCTTCCTTGGCCTCCATGGAGGTTTTTTTGTTTTCTTGAAGGAGGAAGCTTGTGGGGAGCATCTTAGGGGTCTCAAGAACTCATTTAAACTCTTAACTAAACCTATAAATCATCACATAAAATCAGAATTTGGAAGGTGCATATAAAACCCTAGAATTTGCATCTTGAATTCTAGTGGTTATTTTGTTGTTTTCTTTGCATATTCTTGTTCTTCTCCAGTAAATACCTAAGATTCATCCTTGGTTGGGCTTGAAAATTAGATCCTCTTATGGCTTCTAGGGTTAGGTGAAATGGAGAAGAAGGGTGATGGAAGATATCAACCATAGGATGCAATTTTACCTTGTTTCCTTGCTTAGTTTGGCTTAAATCTTGTTTTCTCCAAGCTCCTCTCTTCAAATCCGAAATTTCCCTTGAATTTCTCCCTTAAATCAGATTCATAAACTTCATTTTAATCAAAGGAAATCAAGGAGGATGAAAGAGAGGTGGTGTGGATGAAGAAGAGCATGAAAAACAACCATAAAAACATACCTTTTGCTTAGATTTCTTCCTCCTCCTTCTTCCTCTCTTGGGCGCCTCTCTCTTAGGGTTTTGCTTCTGGTTTGGGGCTGAATTTTTTGAAGTTAAATGAGGGCAAGTGTGAGGCGCCACCTATATATAGGTAGGGAAAAATGACTTTTTCAAAAATTATAATTTTACCCTTCGTACTTTACATTTTCGTATCTCCATCGTTTTAGCTCCTTTTTTAGAACTGTCTTTTTCATTATAAAATTTAGGTTCCCAATTCAGAAAAATGCCTTTGGAATCACTCAAATCGGAGCTAAAACCTTCCCAAATGGATTCGTCAAAGTTTGGGCACACCAACATTGGAAAACATCCACCGGAGGGGATTTAACTGTCTCGGGGCTTCCCATGGTTTTCAAGGCCTCCGAGAACTTTGGAGAACTCAAAATTTTCATTTAAAAAACCTTCCTATGTGAATTCTAAAAATTATCCAAAATTGTGAAAATGCCATTACGTTTCATAGGTTTTTCGTCAAAATTTGTTTCTTCATTCCATCTCTGTTTTTCCTTTCGTCTGAGGCTAGGATTTTCATTTTTAGGAGTCTAGAATATTACTCAAATTTTTTGGGACCTTAACTAATTCATTTCGAGGGACTCGCTTTGAAAATGCACTCATTTATATTGTTTATCAAAAATTGAACATTACATGTTACGTAACCCATAGCAATCCACGTCAGACGTAAGCTTTTCACGTGTTTTTCCTTATTGCCAGCTCTTGCTTCATGTGTTCAAGTGTACTGCCTCAACATTCCACATCAGCTCTTGCTAACTCATGGCTGTGGACTGCCCAAGCTGAATGAGTAAGATGGTGCTTCATCATGTGAGTGATATCTACCCCGTAGGAGTGTTTGATGTGATGAGGCTGTCGCGTGAAGACATGGCTCCACTCATGCTCTATTCTCCAACTCCAATATGTGGCTTCTTCATTTGTTCTGCTCTATGCTTCTTTCCACGTCTGCCTCTTCAAACCTGTACTACTACATGATGTTGTTGTGACATGCAAGAAGCCTAGCCCATAGCATCCTCTCCTTCTATTCTGGAGCTTCCTTTATTTATTGTTCACATGTTGCGTAGGCTATGGCTTCTTCTCTCAATCCAAACCCAAGACTTTTCCTTCATTACAATCCCATGCACGTAAAGCTCGAGCCTTTTCACAAGCTTCTTCATTCTCAGTGCTAGTTTTTTTCTCTGTTCTTCCCTGTTCAGTTGCTCTATAGCTCTTCTATAGCTCAGCTCTTTCACATTAAAACTATGGCTAGCTCATTCCTTTCCATTTGCTCGAGTGTGCTACTCTTTAACCTCTTTCCTACTCATTCCAACGTCTTCATGCTTATGAACCTCTATTCTAACAAATTTGTGGCCTGTGTGTTATTATGTGAGCTGCTCTACCAGGTTCTGAACTTCCTCTTCTCCCTAATATTTAAATTCAAATGCCTAAATTCTGCATAAAAACAAAGGAAGAGATGAAGTATTAGTGTTCACAAAAAATCATTTAAATGGATTTGTGCACCAAAATTCCAAAATTTTGCAAATTGATTTCTAGAATATAAAAATTTCCAATAAACTCAATTATCCTCCAATTAAAATCCTTTAAGCCAAAATTTATAATCAGAATGCCTAATTTGAAGGGAAAAAATATATGAAAATTAGCAATCATCAAATTCCCTTACACTTAGGCTTTTGCACTCCTAGGCAAAAGAAGCCCAATATTTTGAGAAAAAGATAATGGAAAAGAAATAAAATAAAATAAATGGAAATGTATAAATCAATAGCTCAATTCTCCAAGTCATATCACTTGCATCAATGCAACAAGTACCATGGCAATACACTTAACAAAAATGAAATGCAATGAAAGTCCCTCACTTGGATTAGTGTTTATCACTCTACTCTTTAGTGTTTATGATGAAGTGCTTACTCTCAAATTCCATCCTATCCAACCTTACGGTAATAAGCTTGGCAATCATTTACATCTCCACCACCAAAAATCAAATACCAGTGAATGAATCAAAAGGTCTTTATTATGGTTGTAATGTAGGCCAAGGTATGAAACAAGTGGTAAACAAAAGAATGAAGGAAATTCAAAAAGCAAAGTGGATACTAAAAATCATCAAGAGCATCAAAAAAAGAATAAGAATGGAATACAAGTGCATTTTAAGGGCCCATTTACCACAAACAAATATATGTACTAAGAGAACAACTTTTCTTTCCTTTTCCTTCTTTTTTTTTCAATGCTTTTCTATTTACTTTTTTTTAATATTTTTGTATATCTTTTATTTTCCTTTTTCCTCTCTCTCTTTTTTTTTACTTGGAATATTTCCAAAGAAGAACAAACAAACAGCCTATAAATGATGTAAAAAATGCACCTCCACCCACCTTAACAAGATAAATTGCCCTTAATAATCAAAAGCATCCTAATCAAGGTAGGAAGAACATTTGTTTGGTTTTTATGGCTAAAAGGCTAAAAAGGAAACATAAAAGCAAATGGATTAAACACATATAGGATGGCTCTTCGGCTCTAGCTAAAACAAAACAACAATGAATGCCTTAATCCTTTTCATGCATGGCAAATGAATAAATGTGGCCTTGAATAAGATTCAAGCCAAGTTCTACAGTAAAAGCAAGGTAGGGAATACACACTAGAAATGAATAAGCAATAGGTTCAAAAATCTCACAAGGTAAATTGACCATCATCAAATTTCATTAAAGCAAAGCTAATTGCCACTTAACTTGCATTCTCAACACAAGATCAATTCCCTATCAAATCAAGACATATCAAAACTATAATCCCTTCAATACTAGCAACTTCCATAAAAGCACAGTTTTTTTTTTCAAAAGCTGAAAAACAACACAAAACTTCAACATTCCAAAAATAAAACAAAAGACTAAAAGCCTAGAAACTAGAAAAATCAACTAACCAAAACAAAGCAAAACTAAAAATTTTATTTGCATCCAATTCCCCCACACTTAAACATTGCATTATCCTCAATGCTAGCACGTAATCCAATCAATAGAAAGACAACACAATATAAAAAGGGAAAGAGAAAGGGTACAACTGGGGATCAAGGTGGGTCATGAAGTTGGAGCTCTTCCTTGTTATCCCTTGGAACTCCTTCATGAAAGTGCGTCAGCCTATGTCAATTAACTTTGAATTTAGGTCCTGTATGCTCATCCAAAAGCTCAACTACACCAAAAGGGAAAACATTAGAGACTATATATAGACCTTCCCATTTAGAATGAAGTTTACTTGGCATGAGTTTTAAACGAGATTTATAAAGCAAAACTTTTTGGCCAACTACAAACTCCTTTCTTGCAATCATCTTATCATGGAACTCCTTTATCTTTTCTTTATAAATCCTTGGATTATCATAGGCTTCCAACCTGATCTCTTCAAGCTCTTGGAGTTAGAATTTTTTTTTGAGACCCTGCTCCATTAAAATCTAAATTGCATTTCTTCACAGCCTGGTAAGCTTTATGCTCCACTTCTACTGGTAAGTGACAAGCTTTCCCAAATACCTACCGATAGGGTTACATGCCAATAGGAGTCTTGTAGGCAGTCCTATAGGCCTAAAGTGCATCATTTAACCTCTTGCTCTAATCTTTCCTATTCGGCTACACTGTTTTCTTTAAAATTTATTTCACCTCCTAGTTAGAAATCTCTGCTTGGCCATTTATTTGAGGGTGATACGAAGTAGCTACCTTATGCACAACACCATACTTGCTAAGCAAGATGTGCATACTTTAGTTACAAAAATGAGTTCCCTAGTCACTAATAATGGCTCTGGGGATACCAAACCTACAAAAAATATGAAAGCAAACAAACTCTACAACCATAGAAGAATCATTAGTCTTAGTGGGTTTTGCTTCCACCCACTTTGAAACATAATCAATAGCCAATAAGATATATGCAAAGCTAAAAGAAGTAGGAAAAGGTCCCATAAAGTCAATGCCCCATACATCAAAGACTTCACAAAACAAAATGGAATGCTGTGGCATTTCATTTCTCCTAGATATGCTACCTGTTTGTTAACACCTGACACATCTTTTACAAAAATCAAAGGCATAACAAAACAAAGTAGGCCAATACAATCCACTATCTAAAACCTTTCTAGCTGTGCATTTCGGACTAAAGTGACCTCCACATGCAAGTGTGTGAAAAAATTTCAATTAGGCACACAACGTCTAATCACTTTGTTACTACATAGTCTCCACAAGTATGGATTATCCCAAATATAATACCTAGTTTCACTCTTAAACTTATTCAACTGATGTTTATTCAAATCAACAGGTAGTTCAGAAGCAGCTACATAATTCACTAAATCTGCATACCATGGTTAGAAACTATGCACAACATACAAATGCTCATCACAGAAATCATCATCAATAGATAAGAAATCTACCTTCGGAGCCTCAATTCTGCTCAAGTGGTCTGCCACTAAGTTTTCAGCTGCACTTTTATCCCGGATGTCAATATCAAACTCTTGAAGTAGAAGCATCCATCTAATCAATCTTGGCTTTGCATCAGGCTTCTTCAGTAAGTACTTTAAGGCTGTATGATTAGTAAAAATAATGACTTTAGTATCAATCAAATAAGATCTAAATATATCCAAAGCAAAAAAAATAGCAAGAAATTCTTTTTTTGTGGTTGTATAATTTTCTTGGGCCTCATCCAGAGTCATGGAAGCGTAAGCTATCACATGATACTTTTATTCACTCTCTGGCTCAAAACTGTACTTATAGCAAAATTAGAAGTGTCACATAAAAGCTCAAATGGGAGGTTCCAATCAGGGGGTTGAATAATGGGTGGGGAAGTCAATCTTTTCTTAAGATCATCAAAAGCTATTTTACATGCATCATCAAAATGGAAATCAACATCTTTTTGTAACAGCTTAAACAATGGCAAAGCAATTTTACTAAAATCCTGAATGAATCTTCTATAAAACCTATATAACCTAGAAAAGACTAGACCTCCCGAACACATGTCGGATATGGTAGAGAAGTGACAACATCTATCTTAGCCTTATCAACCTCTATGCCTTGTTCAGATATAATATGACCCAATACAATGCCTTTTCGAACCATAAAATGACACTTTTCAAAATTAAACACAAGGTTCTTCTCTATGTATCTTACTAAGACTCTATCCAGACTACACAAGTAGTCATCAAAAGAGTTCTCATATACAGTGAAATCATCCATAAAAATTTCTATATTGTGTTCCAAAAAATTACTAAAAATAGAAACCATGCACTGTTGAAAAGTTCCAGGGGCATTGTAAAGACGAAAAGGCATTCGTCTGTAGGCATATGTTCTAAATGAGCATGTGAATGTTGTCTTCTTTTGATCCTTTGGGGCTATGCATATCTAGAAATAACTTGAAAATCCATCAAGAAAATAGTAGTGAGATTTCCCAGTTAAACGCTCATGCATTTGATCAATAAAAGGGAGGGGGTAATGATCCTTTCTAGTGACTAAATTAAGCCTCTTATAATCAATGCAAACCCTCCAACTGTTCTGTACATGTGTGGACACCAATTCATTATTTTCATTCTGGACCACTGTGATCCCTGATTTTTTGGAACCACCTACACAGGATTAACCCACTGACTATTTGAAAAAGGATATATAATACCAGCAGATAAAAGTTTAAAAAATTCCTTTTTAACCACATCTAGAATAAGTGGGTTCAATCTCCTTTGAGATTGTCTCATTGGTTTTGCCCCATCCTCTAATAAAATTTGGTGCATGCATGTATTAGGTATATCAGCCAAGGACCACCCTTTTGCTTGTCTTCTCCTCCTCAGGACTTCTAAAAGCTTCTCTTCCTCCTTTGGAATAATATCATTAGTTACAATCACTGGAAGCTTCTCGTCTTTCTCCAAATAGGTTTACTTGAGATTGTTTGGCAATGGTTTAAGCTGTAACATAGGGGCTTGCTTAACCGAAGGTATGAGTGGTTTAATTTCAATCTCTTCCATGCCAAATACTTGTTCAAACAACTCACAGACAAAAGAAACAACTTCCCTATCTTTGGGAACATTAACAAAATGAATATCAACAAGAGAACCAATAGCAGTAGGAACATCAATATCACTATTGGGTGAACTAGTTATACAACATCTAATACCACTATCAATAAGCAAGGTAAGAGTGGACATAGATGAACTAGCACAATCAACATATCCAGAAGTGACATCAACATGCAACACATCCTAAGAATCAGTAAATCCAATAGCTTTAGAACAATTAAGGTAAACAACAGCATGCACATCATCTCTAAAACAAGATGATTAATCTAGACCTGCATAATCATCCAAATCAATCATAGGCTAACTAACAGTGAAATCATCACAAAAAGAAGAGGTCACATAATCATGATAATCAGTACATACACGGAACTCACTATTCTTAATAAAAACACTAATTTGGGTACATCTATGATATATAGTGGTTCCAGAACATATACAATCAAGAGAATCATCCAAGTCAGCAATATCACAAGAATCAGTCAACAAACTATCCCTAAAAGCAGTATTGCATCATCAACTAGCATATCAATCAGATTGACACTAAAAATAGTGTTATCATCACAGGGGTGTTTCATGGCATCAAATATATTAAATTATATCACATTACCAGTAAACTCCATTTGAAGAGTACCCTCATGCATATTTATAATTGTCTTTGCAATTTTTAAGAAAGGTCAACCTAAGATGAGTATGGCATGTCCACAAGACCTATATCTATCATCCTCCATGTTAAGGACATAAAAATCAGTTGGGAATATCAAATCCTTTACCTTAACTAGGACATCCTCTAAAACTCCTGAAGGATAAGTGATGCTCACATTTGCAAACTGCATAACCATTCTAGTAGGTTTTAGCTCTCCCATCTACAAAGATAAATACACTGATTTAGGCAGAACATTTATAGTAGCACTAAGATCAATCAAAGCATTAGAAAACTCAAAATTTTCAATAGTGCATGGAATTGTAAAAGTACCCAGATCTTAACACTTAGTGGGCATTCTTGGCTATATAAATGCTAAAACATTCTTGCCAAAATTGACTTTTTCATTCCCTCTTAGACGCCTCTTGTTGGTACATATTTCCTTGAGAAATTTGGCGTATTTAGGGATGGTCGTAATTGCATCCAACAAAGGTATATTAACCTTAATCTTCTTGAAAGTCTCAAGAATTTCTTTTTCAATTTCTACGTTATTTTGTCTCTTTCCCAAGGTAGGTCTATGTGGGAAAGGAAAAATCTTCTTTGGCTCCTCTTCTTTCTTAGGCTCATCTGGTGCAACGTGTGTTTTTTATGATGCCAGCTTATCCATGGTAATGGTATCTAAGGATCCTGGAAGTTCTTTTCTGCTTCTCAGTGCAATGGCACAAACTCCACTTCTTTTAGGATTCACCATAGTTTGAGAAGGTAATTACGCTAATCCTTGGCTTTTTACCTCATTAAGAGAGGTAGCCAACTGACTAATCATGTTTTCCACATTCTTGTTCTGAGTTCGCATTCTATTTTCTATGTTTTGCATTTCATGTCTATGTCTATTCTCACTTTGTTCCATCTTATCCAAGAGTTGCTTCATCATAAGTTCCATGCTATTATCGTTCTTTGGCTCCTCCTGTATAAGAACTGATTACCTCATAGGTTAGGAAGGTTGTGCACTAGGTCCTGCAACATCATATCTATTCTGTTGTTGTCCTCCCCTATATCTAAAGTTGGGGTGATCCTTCCATCCTAGATTGTATGTATTAGAATAGGGATCATACTTTTGTTGCCCTTATTGCATTGGCCTGATCAAAAGCATCCCAACACAAGTCTCTACCTTGTCCTTTAACATTGAGCACTAATCAGTAACATGTGTGGCTAAACAGCATATGTCACATAGGGGTCCCACTAAGGTAGTAGAGGTAGATGTCTGTCTAGGTGTATAGTACTGTGGATAAGAATGTGTCTGAGTAGGATAGGACTATGGTGCACAAGTCTGAGATAGAGTAGAGGATGACCGTGGCTGCTGCTGAGCTAAAGTAATCTAACAAACTATAGAGGTTAACTTATTTAACTAACTCATAACTTGAGTAGTATACTATAGCGTATCCAACTCATTTACTCCTCTTGCCACCTGCATTGATCTAGAACTAAATTGCTTAGCATTTTGAGCCATCTTATCAATCAACTCCCAGGCCCTTGTAGGTGTCAGATCACCTAAGGCTCCACTAGAAGTAGCATTAATCATGTTTCTATCCATGTTCAACTACCCCTCATAGAAGTATTGAATAAGTAACTGATCAGAAATTTGATGGTGAGGACAACTAGTGAGTGGCTCGTCGCGCAACCCTCAAAATAATACTAGGTTGATAAAATATGTAGCTAATGGCACAACCTAGGTCATCTCCCTTAGAATTGGCGTTCAATGTTTAATTAAGTTTTCCAAATATTAAAAGACTCTAAAATTTCTAAACTAAAGGGGGTTTTGATTGAATTAAACTAACCTAAAACTAAATTGAATTAAAATTCCTAAATTCTATCTAATTATGGGTGAAAGATGGACTTGTGACTAGCTTTGGATTCGTCCCTTAGTATCCACTATCCTTATCCTAATCTAATTGTGATTAATTCTGGTCTAAGAATTCCAAATTGTGTTCATAACAAATTATCTTCGGAAACCACGCAAGATTCAAGAAATCAACGATCTAATGTTGAATTGAAACCTCACATCCAAATTAAATTGTCAATTCTTGTTTTAGGATCAATGAACACTCAATTTGATTGATTAACTAATTTGATTAACCTCTGAATCATCCTAAATATTTAATTAACCAACTAAACATTAAGGAATCCTCAAATTAAACATTCAAACAAATAGTCTCACTCATGTATTTTATCGAACACCTTCGAAGCACACATAGGAATTCAGATAATAATGAAATTAATCAATGTCTAATTAATCAACAAAAAGGTTCCCTAATTAGTGTCTAACTAGCCACTAATTACAATTACACAAATTTCCTATCAAATACAACTTAACCAAGACAATAAATGAAAGAGAAAAAGTGTAGGAAAAATAGAAAAGTCTTAGCCAAAATTCTAAATTTTTCTCCATGGATTCAAGCTTCTCCAAGGTCTTCTTCCTTGCTAGCCACAAGATGGAGATTAAAGCTTCATGGGAGATGGATGGAAGGAATGGAGAATGGGTGAAGGATGGATTGGATGATGGCCGAATGAATGAATGTGGCTGTGTGAATGGGTTGAAGGGATGGATGAATATATAGATGATGGAATGGAATGGAATCTGGGGCATTTTTGCGAATATATGGAGGCGTGTGGAATAATGACTCTGCCCGAGTCCTCTGAATCATGAGATCACATGGCTTCATCTCTTTATTTAAGTGATCACGTGCCAGCTCATTCTTCTTGGAACCCATAGCTCGTTTTCATGTGCTCTCTTTAGCTCTCCTTTCTCCAGCTCCCAAGCTTCATTAATCCACACTTTAGTCCCTGTTTCTACATGTTCTGCTTTCAGCTCGCAGCTTCCTCATTCAGTTCTCGATCTAGCGTCTTCCTTCCCATGAGTTAGCTTCAGCATTTCTTCATCTTGATACTGTACATGTTTCTGCATGTGTGTATAGGTGTGGGCCCTGCTATTTATTTTATTGAATTCCATATAAATTCCTTTTCTCTTATTTTTGCAGCTCCTTCATTTGTTTTTCCAATCTCCATGCAAGCTCCTACTCTCCCTCGTCTTCTCTGCTCAAGTTCAGACTGAAGAGAAAAACTCTTCAAGTAGCATTCATTCTTTCCAGCTTTCTCTGCCCAGCTCAAAACTGCCTCATGCTCATATGCACCTTCATATAGCTTCTTTTCTATCTTTCCAGCTAGAAGTAAATGAATGCAGCTCTTTCATGCTCTGTAAAAACATGGCTTATTTTGCACTTGTCTCCACCTATTTTCCACGTAAGCCTCTGCATGGTTTGGTGTCTCATGCATTCTGGACGTGGAATGAGTGAGTTAGTGCTTCATCGTGTGAGTGATATCTGCACCATAGGAATGTTTGACGTGAGGGCATGATTCTACTCATGCTCTGTTTTCCAGCCCCCACCTTCCTTAAAACTCTCTTTATCACGTGTTGTAGCCCACAGCTCTTTCTTCCTCTTAAACTCGTGTTGCTTTTCCAGCTTCTTCTTCATTTGCTTCCCACGTGCTTGTTTTGTTGCTGCCATGTTGAGAAGTCTAGCTTATAGCTTCTTCTTTGTCCTTCCAATCTCCAGCTTATACATGAATTCTTCCATATATTTTCCATGCATTTTCCACTGCTTTTCTCCTTTTTATATCCTATACATGGCTCTGTTTTGCTTGTGCTTCCAAGTAACTCTGTTGCCCAAACAAATGCATTCAAATTGTGAAAATTATTTCCTCTTGAGATTGCACACTAACAAACTTGAAGCCCATCTCTTCTCTTTTTCTTCTTCAATTCAATTTTTTTTATTCAAGCTCCAATTTCTATTGAAAAATCTGCATAAAATAATAGACCAAATTAAGTGGGAAAGATTTTATAAAATTCATTACAAAATTTATGCATTAAAATTCGAAAATCTTGTAAATAATTTCTTTGAATACACAAATGGGTACTAACATCAAGTTCTACCTAATTAAACCCTTAAAGCCCTATTTGGACACTAAAATGTTTAAGTTAAAAGGATTAAAATGTATAAAAATCATACTTATCAACTAGCCAGCAATCCCTTGAATCTTTCCTAGTACTTGTACAAAGTCTATCCACCATTCTGTCTGATCCCAAATATTTCCTTCCTTATTGATACAGTGCAAGAAGCAGGAAAGAATTTTTCTAAGAAGACCTTTTTCTGTTGATCTCAAGAAGTGATAGCACCAGGGGGTAAATAATATAACTAATCCTTGGCTAAACCATCCAAGGAAAAAGGAAATGCTCTGAGCTTAATTTCTTCTTCTGAGACTCCCTGTGGTTTTATAGTAGAGCAGACAACATGAGATTCCTTCAAATGCTTGTGAGGGTTATCTCCTGCAAGTCCATGAAATTTAGGAAGTAAATGAATCCAACCAGATTTAAGCTTAAAATTTGCATTTAATTCTAGATATTGTATACAAAGATTTTGATAATGCACATTAGGAGCTGTCAATTCTCTAACAATTCTTACATACATGTTATCATTCAAATTTGCCTTCACATTCAAGTTAGCCTGAACATGCATATTCATTTTAGCATTCATTTGATCTTGTTTAGCCATATTATCACCAGCAAATTGAAGTACACAATTAATTTCTTACTCACAATTAAAAGCAGAAGAAGTATTACCACTAATTCTTACATTATCTTTATTTTTCTTAGTCCTTACTTGTCTTCTAAAGGTTCTTTTAATTTTCGGATCCAAATCAATTAATTTCTCAGTAGAGGTCCTTGTCATAAACTAATTAGACAAGTAAAAACTAAGAAGGAACACAAAAAATCAACAAAGAAAAATTAAAACAATCAATCTAGAAAAATTAGAAAAATCCTAGAGAATTCGAGAAAATACTAAAAAATTAGAAAAAGTGCCTAAAACATTAGAATTTGGCCAAAAAATGGTGCAGCAAATAGTTATGCTATTAGTTTTGCTCAAAACACCCAAAAACCTTGGAAAACAAAGTTTGAGAATTTTTAGAGCACTTTAAACAAACATTCCAGCAAGTAGCAAAATCAATTCAAGCATCCGAAATGTCCAAAATCTAACTTCAAAATAGGGGAAAAATAGAACAAAAATAGAGCAAAAATACTAAGAAACTCTTTCAAACAATTAAGAAATTAAACTCCTCAGCAACGACACCAAATTTTATGATTGTGCCGTGCAATCTCAAATAAAACTAAGTAGAAAAATAAACTTGTAGGTAATGGTTCAACCTAGGTCATTTCCCAAGGAGTTTTTGCCTCTAATTGTTTGTGAAAGAGTATTCCAAGTATCACTAAACGAAAATTGTTTAAAACATTTTTGAGTTACTAAAATTTAATTGAACTAAATTTGAATTGATAAGAATAAAATACTTAAGACCAAGTGAAGCAAACAACTAAGAAAATGTGGTAGCTAGCCTTTAGATGGACTCCCTAGAATTCAATTATTCTTACTCTCTTTTTAGTGTACCAAAATTAGATTTAAATTCTTGATTATTAGTGTATTCTTTATAAGAACTCTTGAATTACCATCCAAGACTCAATTCACCAATAATTCAAGGATTTTGTAACCATAAGAAACCTTGAAGAATTAATCAATTGAGTTAGGAATAAGAACATACTAAAACCAAATGTAAATACTTATAAAAATCTATTGCACAATCCACTTAAAATGCTAATTAACCAATTAGATTAATGAATTCCTCAAACACATCAATTGCACAAAAATTCCAGCCACTTAATTCAACAACCATTGCATCAATTGGCCTATAATCAAGAGGAAATTAAGACCAAATTGCACAGCCACTAAGTCTGGATTTTCTACAAACACGTAAAGATCAAAATTAATATCCAAATATCAAATTACAACTAATCCATAATTCAAATCAATCCAGTAATTTCTAGCAATTAAATTCTTAAATTAATTAGCTAAACCTAGTCAAATTAATAAGAGAATCAATACTGAAATTAAAAGATAAAGGAGGAAGAATTTATCCAATTTGGAAAAGTAATTTAGAGCTTAAATCTGCATCTAGGAAGGTCCACTCTTCAGCTAGCCACCAAGAGGAAATCAAGCTGCTATAGAGGAGATAAATGGAGGAATTTCGATGGTAGAAGCTGCAGCCATATGGAGAAGATGATGGATGAAATTCTCTCATTCACCTCTGGAGCTCATAGCGTCTTCTATTACATTTCATGTCTTTCCCCCCAGCTCGCCTTCTCGCGTTATTCTTATGTTAATCTCCAGCTCTCATCGCGTCATTATTCATGTTCCCTCCCCTCACGTGTTTTTCTCAGTCACATTAATCTCCAGCTCCCTTTAATCCATAATTATATGCTTCATTAATTTGTCACATGCTCTCCACATACCAGCCCATAGCTCCTTTGATTCCTCTCATGTGTTGCTTCCTTTCTATTCATACTGCTTGATCTTTTTTTTTTTAATCATTGTGATATGTTCTCCCTACGTCAGCTTCTTTGCTTCATTCTAGCTCGAGCCTACTTGCTGCTTCTCCTCTATTATTCGTGTGTCATGCATGTTTTTTGCTTCCTTAGCCTCTTCCTTATGTTCACATGTCACGTAACCGATAGTAATCCATGTCAGACCTAAGCTTTTCAAGTGTTTTTCCTTGCTGCTAGCTCTTGCTTCATTTATTCAAGTGTACTGCCTCAACGTTCCACATAAGCTCTTGCTAACCTGTGGCTGCTGGACTGCCCAAGCTTCTTCTTATGCACACACCCAAGATTGTCTCATACATTTTGGATGTGGAATGAGTGAGATGGTGCTTCATCATGTGAGTGATATCAGCCCCGTTGGAGTGTTTGCCGTGATGAGGCTGTTGTGTGAAGACATGGCTCCACTCATGCTCTGTTCTCTAACTCCAGTACATGGCTTTCTCATTTGTTTTGCTCTACACTTCTTTCCACGTCTGGCTCTTCAAACTTGTACTGCTACATGATGTTCCAGTGACATGCGAGAAGCCCAGCCCGTAGCATCCTCTCCTTCTGTTATGAAGCTTCCTTTATTTATTGTTCACATGTTACGTAGGCTATGGCTTCTTCTCTCAATCCAAACCCAAGACTTTTCCTTGATTATAATTCCATGCACATAAAGCTCAAGCCTCTTCACAAGCTTCTTCATTCTCAGTGCTAGTTTTCTTCTTTATTCTTCCCTGTTCAACTACTCTGTAACTCTTCTCTAGCTCAGCTCTTTCACGTTAAAACCATGGCTAGCTCATTCCTTTCCATTTTCTTGAGTGTGCTACCTCCTCAACCTCCTTCCTACTCATTCCAACGTCTTCATGCTTATGAACCTTTGTTCCAACAAATTTGTGGCCTATGTGTTATTATGTGAGCTGCTCTGCCACGTTCTGAACTTCCTCTTCTCACTAATATTTAAATTCAAATGCCTAAATTCTGCATAAAAACAAAGGAAGAGATGAAGTATGAGTGTTCACAAAAAATCATTTAAATGGATTTATGCACCAAAATTCCAAAATTTTGCAAATTGATTTCTAAAATATAAAAATTGCCAATAAACTCAATTATCCTCCAATTAAAATCCTTTAAGCCAAAATTTATAATCAGAATGCCTAATTAGAAGGGAAAAAATATATGAAAATTAGCAATCATCAAACTCCAAACTCACTTATGCATGGTTCATAACCACTTACTCGTACAACAATTAAGGAAGAAGCAAAAGTTAGTGTGAAGGAGGAATAAAACACATGGGAACTTTCGACTACAAGTGTAACACCCTAAAAATTAATTAAGGTGTTAATCATGGATTTGGGTTAATTAAGAATAATTAATATGAGATAATTAGGCAAGTTAAGTGAATAAAAATTTTAGAAAGATAAATTATTAATATGAGTTTGAGATTTAATTGAGTTAGAAACCCTATCTAGGCCAAATTAAATTAAGTAGGCCAAGATTAGGGACTAATGGAGGCCCAATAATTTTAGGTGCAGACCCAACCTTTTATTGTGAGACTTCGCCCAAGAGAGAGCACCTAGTGATGGCCCAATAACCCTTGTTTAGACCCAAATCAATTGAGTCCTTCAAACTTGGTCTAGCCCAATTAAATTTCTGCAGCCCAACATATTAAAGCTGGCCTAAAAAGGTTTAAATCAGGACCCACTTACAATTGGACCTTTGGGTCAGCCCATAACCCACATTAGACCCAACTAAAACCCTAAACACTTCAGCCTCTCCACATTTTGCTGAAACACAAACACACAACTCATTTTCAGAGGTTTGAAGGGAGGTTAAGGTTTGGGGCAAGAAATCTACCATTTCTCACTTCTAAGCTCAAAATCAGCCAAGGTACTTGTTATATAACTTAATCTCCTTCTCTTTCTTTTCAATTTGACCTAATTAGTTTTTCATTTGGAGCATTTTCACCATATCCAAAATCTGAAATGTGATTATTTGGTGTTTTCCTAGAGGATTTTTGGAGGTAGAGGCTAGAAGGGACATTGGGTAAGTGTAAACTCTCCATTCTATTGTACTTTTTGCTGGTTTAAAACCCCCATGGTTGATTTATAGTATGGGTATAAATTCTGTATGAATTTGTTTAAGAATTAGGGTGATATATTGAAGTTTTTGGTAGGGGCCATATTCAATCTGAATTTAGGAATTTGTAGTGGCTGGGTAAGCATCTTCCGAGTAGCCATTAGTATTTTAATTCCTTGGGTACTTGTTGCTACTATACAATATGATTTAAAGTAGTAATCTTCTGATGTTATGGTTATAGAGAGATTTTAGCACTACTGGTGTCTTTTCAATTGTCTACAGAGTGAGGTAATGAGGTTTCATGCTAATTTCATGCATATGTCTATTTTAATTTGGTATTTGCTGGATGATTATGATTTTGATTCTAAATGAATTAGTAGGCTATCTGTTATATGTGATTGGACCTTATGAGTGCATGGTAGAGCTGTGGTACAGCTGCCACTCGTGCATGTGCTTCGATCAGGCACTGGGTTATAATCAAACCCCAAATGCACTGAACCCTGGTTGTGCTCATTGGGGAGTGGGTGCCGTGGATGGGCCTCTCCCAGTGTTAATGGCCTTTAACATGTGGAATTGTGATTACTAGTATGGGATAGTAATCATAGATAACCTAATTATTTCATTTACTGACATGACTAGTATGTTTTCTGATGCTTATGTGAAATCATGCATATATCTTGATTAAATTGAAATATATGAATGGAATTTGCCTTGGTTACTGAGATTTACATCTCACCCCATTTCATGGGATTATACTTTCAGGTGAGGGCCCTTTGGGTAAGGATAAGGGGAAGCAAGTGGATGAAAATCTATGAGCTCCAGCCATGTGTGAAGGAAGCTACACTTGGGCTAATTTGAGTAGAGTGGATGCAATTTTGTTAATCTTTTATATAGCATCATCATGTAATCATATTGCCAAGTGTAGGCATTTATATTTTGATTAGTTGGAATGTATCTATTAAGGAGTTAAGTCACATTATAGCTTAGTATTGGATGTATGAACTATTAGTATCTGATGTATGAACTTTGCTGAATTCATGATATGGTCTACTATTGGAAATGTCATTATAGGATATATTAGATTGTTGATTTGAATCAGTGATGTATGGAATCTCTAATGGAATATGTATTAAATGATAATGATTGATAGTTCATGAACTCTTACCGTTATTACTTTATGGACTTACTGATATAGGGTAGTTGGAGGAGTAGAAATTAACATTTAAGTCTTGAACTAGCAACAATAAATGAGCTAGGTAAATTAGGCTAATGAAAGTTATTAGAGCCCCACAATTAAGGTAGAGTGACCTTAGGGTATCATTGGAGGGAGAGTGGAGAGTATGAGACAAGATTTTAGGAGTGGTATGATCAAAAGACATTTCACCGCGGTTAAAATATTATTAGCTGCAGCCAATAGAGGCAAAATTGCCCAGGCAGAGTACCGGAGAGCAATTTGTCACTACGAAAAGTGGAATTAGCCAAGGTAAAATGTGAGAGGCAAAACTACGAGTCATCTAGAGGGTAATTCGTTGTGGCTAAATGGAAATTGGCTGCGGTAAACTTTTGTGAGAATTTGTCGGCCGTTCCAGAGAGGAATTAGCCAAGATGAAAGGGGGAATTGGCCACGGCCAATAGTGAGAGGCGAGCGAGGTAGGTTCCAGGAGGCTTCCTTACAGCAGCGCCATGTAAGTTAGCCGTGGCAACATGTAAAAATAAAGATTGAACCTAAGAGAAATTGGCCATGGTGCAAGGGCATTTAGCCACGGCTAACAGTCCTAAACTCTCATTCTAACCTAGAAATATTGGTTTTTTATATGGTAACCTCAATGGATGACTTATAAACATTGGTAGAAGATTTTTGTGAGTTAGAATTAATGGGTAATAGAACTAAAGGCCTATAAATGAGTGTTTGTTTCCCTTGTGTACATGTGTAACACCATATATTTCTAGCATGCTTCCGATCATTTCTAAGTCTCAGATGATCAATTGAACAAAAGGAAATGGAAAATGACATTAAAATAATGCCTTATTTCGCATTACGTCGCGTATAAAAATTCCATTCGATGTCACACAGACCATATGAGCTCATACAATATGTTCTCATATTTAATTACATAAATACAACTCATTTGCATAACCAAAGTTGGCCCATAACTCGTGGAACTCAAAGGGGACCATCAAATTCACACTCTTATTTTCGGCCAGAATTTCAGTTTTTCTATCACAACTTCAGAAATTCATAACTAAATCCAAAAAAATTGAAATCCAACAAAATTTACCATTCCAGAAAGCTCTAGATGTTTATCTCATGATAAAAATAGTTTCAGCTCATGAATAATTAAGGGGAGAACAATTGACATCCGAAAATCCACTGGAGTTGCTGCTGTCTGGGCCACTAGTTCAGTTTGCTGATAGGAAGTTTCAAAATTTGTAACTAATTCTAGAAAAATTGAAATCCTTCATTCTTGGCCATTCTAGAAAGCTACACATGTCTAATTTATTCTAAAATTATTTCCATGCCATGAAACATAACACAAAAAACGTTTGACACGCAAAAAGGGGTTAAGGTTCGGACAGCTACTGGTACTGATGTAAGTGTCTGCTATGAAATCCGAAAATGTCCAATTAATTCCAAAAAAATCTAATCCATGTAAATAATACCAATTTGGAAAGCTATGAACGTTAAATTTATGGTAAAAATAGACTTAGACCAGAGAAAGCATGCTTAGCTACCCAAATTCAATGGAACAGTGACTCAGGTCATGTTGAGCTACTGCTACTATCCTAGAAATTCAAAAATTCATATCTCTCAGCTCAGACCTCCAAATGAGGTGTTTCCAGTTGCTACAAGTCACTGTGAATACCTAGTTTCTAACTATAAAATTTCTTAGCCATTGGACCTCGTTTGCCCCTCGGATGACATAATTTCAAAACTGACCAAATGAACAGTACCAGTGCAAATCCGAAATTCTGATACCGACTTTGAAAAATCATAGAAACTTCTACAGACCTCCAAATGACCTGATCTTTAGCTTCCCAAAAATATCTAGGTAAGATCTACTTGCATGCACAATTCTAAGTCAAGAAGAGGTCATTTGGTCAGATTTTGCCATAGCTCAAGCTTATGGCAATTTTGGTCCCAACAAGAGGCAACTTTGGTTCAAATGAGCCATCCATGGTTCCACACACATTTGAGCAACTTAGAAAGCATAAATATAGCATAAATAAGTCCCTCATAAGGTCTGAACTCTCATGTAACTTAAATTCACCATGCCACTTCCATAAACATACATACACAAATGGGCTCCCAAATGGTCAAAATACATAATTCTACTCATTAGACTCTATTCTTGATACATACACTAACTTTACATAGTTTTACACTTATTCAAAGTGTCATGGCTCAAAAATAACATTTACATATCTACTTTTACATTCTAGTCATCATAGTATATCGAAATAGAAAGGTTTGCCAAGAGATGGAGATTTAGACTCCTTGGCTTCCATCCTTTGGATCTTGAACTCCACCTAAATCATATGAGATGAGAGAAAGGAGGGGGTGAGATTCATTGAATCTCAATAGCTCATACACCTATTCAATCACATTTTCAAGGCATATAACATGTCAAGGTACAAGTATGCAACTACTCAATCGATGAAGCATTCAATTTCCACATTTTTATGTCACAAACACATATCAAGAATAAGAATGAGTTCTAGGGACTTTTGGATTGGCCTCACCCCATTTCTAGGACTTTTGGATTGTCTCACTCTTGGTTCTTGGGACTTTTGACTTAGCCTCACCCACCCAAGGGACTTTTGGCCTTATCTCACCCATGCCATGAGACTTTTGGCATCTCCTCACCCACATTAAGGGACTTTTGGCACTACCTCACCCTTATGAGCCATTTCCATCATTCAAAAACATTCAAGAAAGCATATTGGTACCAAAATAGCAATATAGCATCAAGTGGCATGTCTTAAACATATAAACATACACACAAGCACATAATGACACCATATGCAACAAGAAAATACAACAAGAAAAGGTGGAGAGCTACCTTGGTGCAAATTCAAGCTTTACTTTGCTTGTTTCTTCTCCTTTTCGGCTCCACAAACACAAGAAGGTGGGGTTGGATTTCTTTGGCCTATTCATAATAAACAACACTAAATTATACTCTTGGAACAAATTATGACATCCAACTCACTTTTAAGACTACAGTTTGGTCTATTTGTCAAAATATGGTTCCATTAAGGATCTAATGAAGCAACTACCATAATTAACATTCTTGGTTCCATTCTCTTGCCATATTTAGACCTCTTGACCTCATTTAAGGTCCTTGAAGCCATCACACACTCACTTTCACAAACCTAGGTCCATGTTGCTTCATAAGGTTACATTATGGAAGCCATTGCCTCATCTCCCAACCTAAGGCTTCTAAATTTTTTCCAAGGGTTTCTCCTATCTTCTTTTATCATATAAAGTCCCAAATCAAGCTTGGAACCATTTAAAATACTCCCTAGCTATCTCTAAGGGTCTTGACCTAGTTATGCTTCCATTAAAAATCCATGGAGTTAGGGATTTTTCCTTAATGGATAGGGCACTTGGGAGGCTCCCTAGGAGTCTTGAAAACTTAAAGAAACACTCACATATGATGGGGAAGTCTTGAATCAACCCAGATTTTAATTTATGTTCAAGCACCCTACACTTTTCCAACTTGAGTTTTACTAGTTTTTCATGCATTTCTTTGGTATAATCCATCTTCCCATGCCTTAGTTTGATGGATTCTTTTGGATTATAAAATAGAAACTCTTCCCTCTTCATGGCTCTGGTTGAGACATCCTACCATGGAAGAGGAGAAGGAGAAAAAGAAGCAACAAAGGGAGAGAAACTACCTTGCAATCAAGCTTCCTTCAAGAGCCCTTCCTCTTCCCTCTTTCTCCTCCTTAAATTTTGAATTTCCCTCCTCTGATCTGGACCCAAATCAGCACCAAAAAATACATTAAAACCATGGAAAGATGAAGCAAGAAGGGGAGGATGAAGTTTCAAGAGGAAAGAGCATGAAAACCTTACATTTTCTCACCCTTTCTTTGGCTTTTCTTCCTCCAAAATTTCCTCCCTTTGTGCGCCTAAGACAGCAGCTCCATTTCTGAGTTTTGAGCAGAAGAAAGTCGGTTTAGAGAGGGGGGAGCTGAATGTGGCTTAAAAAGGGAGTTTGGAAGCTTCTTTTGTGCACTTTGTTTCTATTTTTGCCCTTCCATAATGGCATTTCCGGTTTGACTTCGTTTTAGCTCCTTTTTGAAAACTGTCTTTTCCATCATAAAATTAAGATTCCCAATTTAATAAAATGCCTTTGGAATCACTCAAATTGGAGCTAAAACCTTCCCGAACGAACTGGTCAAAGTTTAGGTCAACTGACATCGAAAAGAGTACACTGGAGGGGCTTTACTAGTCTCGGGGCTTCCCATGGTTTTTGGGGCCTCTGAGAACCCTGGGCAACTCAAAATTTCCATTTAAAAAAGCCCTCCTAGGTGTTTTTCTAAAATTATACTTATTTACGAAAATACCACTGGCCTTTCGGCAAAATTTTCGAATCACTCCGACCCTAGTTTTTAGGCAACTCAAGGCTCAAATCCTCGTTTTCTATTATTTAAAATTTTATTCAAATTTTATTTGGCCTTGAATCACTCATCTTAGGGGACTTGCTTTTCAAACTGGCCCATTCCAGCGATTGTACAACGTACCGAGCGTTACAACATGAATGCTTGTATTTATTTGGTTGATGACTCTAATAACATTACGGGTCAAATTTTCTTGCCTTTTTCAAGTGTAATTAGTCATAATGTCTTGTAACCCTGATTTATGGTTATTAATAATTTATTTTACCTTAATTACAATAATTAGAAGTTAAGGTTGTCATAGCAAGAAAAATAAAAAAAGAAAAACACGTAAATTCTTAAAAAAGAGGAGGAAACACCACGTGAGAAACATTATAAGAAAATGGAAAGCATGAGGGAAACTTGAAGAAGGAATTTCGTGCTTGAGAGGTGGAGAGGAAGCTGAAATAGGTAAGAATAGAGTTGAAGCACGGGTTTCTGGAATTCATGGAAGATACTCAAGTGTGCTGGAAGAAGAGCTAAGCACAAATTCATACTAATAAGTGACAGGCAACAGCTCATACATGTATACATACACACAGCTGTAAGGAGACCACGTGGGATAAAATAGAGGTAAAACAAGTGAACAAAAGCTACAAGTTGAGATGAGGCTCGAGCTGAAGGAAACAGAGCCATACATGTAGAGGCACATGAAGAGTGATGAAGCAGCTGAACAAAGATGCAGCCATAGGTTTATTGGATGAAGTTCACATGCAGCAATAGAAACAGAGGAAGAGCATGGGTTTTAAAGCATGAGTTATAAGGCACGGGAAGGAATAAAGGAAGCTAGAGGAGAAGTGAGACTCGGGTAGAACATAGAGATGAAAGAGGCTAACGTGAGGAATGAATAAGTGAGGCAAGGGTTGAGCACATGACACATAAAATGAAAGAAGCATAACATGTGAAGAGGAAAGATTGAATTAAAAAAATGCTTGAGCAGCTCCAAGACATCATTCATCTCATATGATTCACGTTATCCATCGTCCATGCATCCATTTGATCTTATCCATACATCCGCATTTCAATCATCCATATCCATTTCAAATAAATTAACACTCCATTCACTCCACCCCCACTGATGCCGTAACCATTCCTCACCCCATTTCCTCCATCCTTCCACCTTCAATGAAGCTCTAATTCTCTTGAGTGGCTAGCTAAGAGGAGAACCTTGAAGAAGCTTGAATCCAAGGAATTAGCAAGGGATTTTTGAGCTAAGATTACCTTTCTTTCTACACTTTTCCTTTTTCTTGTACATGCTTGGTTGAGATGTATTTGATTGAGATTAGTGTAGTTGTAATTAGTGGCTAATTAGAACTAATTAGCATACTTTTTGAATGATTAATTGATTGGATTTAGTACTAAACTTTTCATTATCCTCTAATTTCTCATGTATGCCATCAAGGTGTTTGATGAAATGCATGAGTGAAATTGTGTGCTTAATTGTTTGATTTGAGGATTCCTTAGAGTTTGATTAGTTAATTAAACATCCTAGGGTGATGATTCAGAGGCTAATTAATCGTCTAATCAATCAAATTAAGTGTTCATTGATCTTAAAGGTAAGAATTAATGATTTAACGTAGGATTAAGGTTTCAATTCAACATTAAATTGTTAATCCCTTGAATCTTGAGCAGTAACCCAAGATAACTTGTATTGGACACAATTAGGGACTTTTAGACCAGAATCAATGACAATTGAATTAGGATAATGATAGTGGATACCAAGGGACGAATCCAAATCTAGTCACATATCTATCATTCACCCTATAGTTCATGTAATTAGGTAGTGATTAGGAATTTTATTTCAATTAAATTTTAGTTAGCTAAATTTAGGCAAAACCCCTCTTTAGTTAGGTAATTTTGAGAGTTCTTTTACACTTGGAAAACCCAATTGAACATTGAACTCTATTTCCTAGGGAGACGATCTAGGTTGCACCACTAGCTATATATTTTTCAACCTAGTTTATTTTGAGGTTGCATGACACAACTCTCAATTCTTATTACACAAGTTCAATCTGACAAGGTTTTCAAACCTATGTGTAATGTTTGATTTTCGTTAAACGACAGAAAAGGGTGCATTTTTAAAGTAAGCCCTTCGAAATGAATTAGTTAAGGTCCCAAAAATTTTAAGTAGCATTCTTGACTTCAAAAAATGATAATCCCAGACTCAGATGGAAAGAAAAATGGAGCTAGAATGGAGAAACGAAATTGAATGAAAGACTTACGAAACGTAATGGTATTTTTGTAATTTTGAGCAAATTTTGGAATTCTCATAAAAGGGCTTTTAAATAAAATTCTTGAGTTCTTCAGGGTTGTTAGAGGCCCTGAAAACCATAGGAAGCCCCGAGACAGTAAAAACCTCTCCGGTGGACGTTTTTCAATGACAGTGGATCTGAACTTTAATAGATTTGTTCAGAAATGTTTTAGCTCTTATTTGAGTGATTCCAAAGGCATTTTACTAAATTGGGAACCTAAATTTTATAATAGAAAAGACAGTTCTCAAAAAGGAGCTAAAACGAACTAGAAACAAAAATGCCAAAATAAAAGGGCAAAATTGAAATTTTTGAAAAGTCTTTCTTATTCCCACCTATATATATAGGGCGCCCTACCTCCTCACTCATTTAGCTTATTTAGTTTCTACCATAAACTAGAGGAGAAACCCTAAGAGTGAGGCTCACCAAGAGGAGAAGAAGAGAAGGAGAAAAATAAGGTGAAAGGTATATAAATTCTTGGTTTTTCATGCTTTCTCTTTAGCCAATCTCTTCTCCTCCTTTTCCCCCTTCTTTCTTATGGTTTTATTGAAATTTTTGGATCTGTTTTGAGGGAAGAATAGAGGGGAAATTTTGAAATTGAAGTGAAGAAGCCAAGGAAGGTGAAGAACAAGCAAGAAGAACTAAGGAAATCAAGATATTTTGCTATCTTTTTAATTGATCTTCCTCTTCCCTTCTCTTATGGGTGTTTTGACCTACATATGGCCAGCCCTAAGGAGTTGAGTTTTTAACTAAACCAAGGGTGAATCTTAGGAATTTGAGAGAGAAGAACAAGGTTATGCAAAGAAAACAACAAACTAGCTATTAGATTTTAAGATAGCAAATCTAGGGTTTTTAGTGTTCCTTGAAAAATCTGCATCGATACCTTAATTCCTAGGCCTAAATAAGTGTTTGAATGAGCTCTTAAGATCCCTAGAAGTCTCCCCATATACATCTTCCATCAAAGAAACAAAGCAAACTTTCATGAAGCCCAAATGGTATATAGTCTTGGCCAAAAGGGGTTGAGGCACCTAGGGAGAGTTTTAAATTTTTTCAAGCCTAATTTTGAGTCATATATGATGAGTGAAGATGAGGGAAAGCCTTGAAAAAAATTTAGAAACCATAGAAAGTGAGATGGCTTTATATGTTCCATAATATGACCTAAGGAAGCAACATGTAATTAGGCTCTTTGTTTTAATTGTGTGATGACTCCAAGAGTCTTAAAAGGAGTCAAGAATGATAAATGAAAGGAAAGAATAGAGCCTAGAACTAAAATGATGGATGTTGGTTCATTAAGTACATTTTTGGAACCATAAAGGGGTTAAAAAACTAAGTTAGTGTTTAAGGAAGATGTATGGTTTTAAAAATGATTCCATGAACCTAATTGGCTTCCATAAATTGTGTTTAAGCCAAGAGAAACCAATTCCACACCCTTGTGTGTGTGAGGCCAAGGAAAGGAGCATTGTTTCAAGAAGAAAAGTGTGTGGTAGCATCAAAGGTAGCTCACTCCTCCTTCTCTCATGCATGAATGTATGCTTAACTTATTTTTGAATGTGTTTTAAGCTATGAAAATTATTCTAGCATGAGCTCTTATTCCATGGTACCATAATGATGCATTATGTTTCCAAATGATGCCTAATATGTTTGCTTGGGTTTACTTGAGTGTGAAGAAGCCAAAAACTCTTAACCATGATGAAGATGAGCCAAAAACACTTAGAAATGGTTGAGACAAAGTAAAGTGTCTCTCAAGAGTGAGGTTGAGCTAAAACCTCCTAGAGAAAATGGGTGAGGCAAGTCCAAAATCTATAAGTGAATAGGTGAGGCTGATCCACTTACTTGGCAAGCCAATGGATGCTTTGTATGACTTACTCACATGCCAAGATTGCTTCTTGAATGTTCATGTTATTCAATATGTCCATGCATGTATTTTCAAGACTTATTTTTCATATTTTATGTGTGATGGAAAGGGAGATGAGTTATTAGGATTCTTTGAATCTCATGCTCTCCTCTCCAATGCCCTAACATGCTAGGTGGACTAAGTGAACAAGGCAATGGAAGCCAACAAGTTGGAAGATGAGAGGATGACAACAAAGTATCTTGATTTTGCTTATTTATGGCTATATGAGTGGCAAATATTGTAATCTATTATTGTATATGACCTATGACCTCATGAACATATGTAATTATGCTAATGTATTATGTGCAAATGAGATTTAATGTTATATAAATGGTATGTTGCAATTTGAGTTTGGAATGGCAAGACTAATTTTATGTAAACTTATGTATAGCATGGGGTGAGAGAGTGAGTTTCTAAATTATGGGTTTGTGTACCTTTCAGACAAGTTTAGAATGTCATTTTGGTGCATTCCCATGTGCTCAAGTGGTCATGGTTGCCTTGGAGCTTAAATTGGACCATTTGGACCCTTTTGTAAAGCTTGAAAATGACCATTTCATAACCCAATATCAAGATCTAAACAAATGAATGAATTTGCTCATGAAATCTGGCACACATATAGATCTTATCTAGAGCTTTTGGGAAGCCAAATTCTAGATTAATTAAAACTTTATGGAATTAATTATGATTTTCAAATTTGGCATTTTTTTGTTGAACTGATACAGGTACTGTTCATATGGTCAAAATCTTGGGCTATGTTATTCATGGGCCAAATGATGTCTAATGTTCATGAAATTTTATAGGCATAAACTAGACATAATAAGCTTTCCATGGCAATTAAGATCACCCCAATTGGATCTTTGAGGAAGGAGATATAAATTTTTAAAGTTGGAGATTAGTATCAAATATGACAGTCAACCTCTGGTACTATTCCATCAATTTCCAATAGCTAGCAACCCCTACTGAGGTTTGGACATATTTTTAGCATAAAGTAGACATCTGCATCTTTCCATAATGGTAAATAATACATGATTTATATTTTTCTAGAATTAGTTATAATTTTTCAAATTTTGTGACAGAAATCTGGAAACTCTGGCCAAGGTTGCTCTATAGTATTTTGTATGTTTCTTCCACTTGCACGAATTCTAGGCCACTTCCTTGGATGGTTTGAGTTGTATTAGTGTAATTAAATATTAAAATGAGTTGAATGAGTTCATATGGTCCATGGAATACTGAATAAAAAATTTATACACCATGCAACGCAAAGAAATAAATTATTTTAATGCCATTTTCCTTGCTTCTTCATGAAATACATGATATGAGACATGGAGATTATAACATCTATTCTAATACCCCTTTTTTTTATAATATATCTATGAAGCATTCCTTATTGGAGTTTAATCAATTTTTATTTAATTATTCCGTCATAATAAAATCTAATGAAAGGCGTAGCGGACTACAGCAATAACGACAATACACTATAATTTATACAAAACTAGTTCAAGAGTTCCTTTGTAAGGGAATGAGGTCATACAAGTCACATCACATTAAAAGGGAATCTATCCTATAGCCATTCAAAAAGAAAGTTCTCAGATAACAAAAGGGTCAGTATCGGCGACTGGGCCTATGTTCATGCAAATGGAGGAGCAGGAGGGTCAACTCCACCCACTGAGAATGTGTGGGACTCCAGCTCTCCTGGGGACATAGATATATCGGTATAGCACGAACAATGTCATCACATGATATGTGTGTATATTATGGATGAAGAAGACCCATCCTCAGAGTGGGAATTGGATCCACTCTGCCTAGAGTTCTAGGGTCACTTGATAAATCGACATTTAAGAAAAATATAAATCACAATAGAGTGAGAAATAATTTTCTCAGTAACATAGACAGGATCAATACCACCTAATATCCATGAAGAAGAGTCAAGTTCTTTTAACAGACAACATGAAATATAGTGGTAAGATAGTTAATTTAGCAAACAATATAAGTAGAGAGACATACTTGTTAGCAATATCTACCATGAATATGAAATAGCAAAGTGAATAGGCATATTACATCTAAAGATAGGACATGAATGAAATACAAGAATTGTCTCAACGTAATTGATATTCAGCAATTGCAAGATATTCAAGAGATTTCTACATGCATCTACATGCATAGAATAGAGAAGGTATCACAACAATATTTATTCTCTTTTGACCATTTGGCTTTATTTATCATGTAGATCGACCTAATTTAGTTGGATTTAAGAAAATTCTTCCCTAGGTATATGTACATGTGTTAGCCAAACCTATGCATCCAAGAAGACATGTGATTTTGCTTCATTTTCATGTCACCAAATAGCCGCACATACATATTCAAGGAGATAAACAAAAGCCCTCAATCAATTTCTAGAGATTTCATATGTATTCTACAATTTTCCTAAGTTAAGATTCTAGGGTTCCTTGCCAATTTCTTCATGAAAATCAAAGTTGTATTAATCTTTCTCTTCCTTAGGCTTTCTTCCATCACTTCCCCTTTATTTTCTCTTCAATTTCTCCCATGGTATCTTCAAATGTAAGCTTCTTGATTTATAGAAAAATTGTCAAGAATAGGAATTTTCTTGAATCACATGAATCCATAAGCCATATATATGATTTCTCTATCTTTTCTCCATCTTTTCTTGGCTAGAATTCATGGAAACAACAAAATTTCCCATCTCCTCATGCCATGTACGAAATTTAGAGAGAAAGAGGAGAGAAGAATTCTTGGAGAAAAATAGAAGAAAAAACTAAGAAGAAGAAAGACTATCTATGTTACCTTAGCTCCGCGGTGTTGGATTTTCCCCGGTGGCTTTTCCTTTTCTCTTCCTTCTCTCTTCTCTTCTTCCTTAGGCCGAGCTCCTTCTCCTTCTCCTTCTCTTTGTCTTGGCCATATTTTGGTGTGTATTTTGTGTATGAGAAAATGGCATGAAAGTGTGGATGGTTCATATATATATGCTAGTTATGAATGGTCAAGATTTAATTAACTTTAAGGTGGAGACCTTGGCCTTTAGATTACATGAATGATCAAGATTTAACCTTCAAATAAGAGATAAAATGTAGGCCTTTAGATTAGATCAAAGGTGATGGTTTGATCTTGAAAAGGTGAAGAAATCTAAACCATTAGATTGCATTAACGGTTTAAGATCATATCACGTTTTACGGATGAATATTAGCCATTGGATTATCCAAGTTACTTTTTCGTAAAGTGTGAAGATAAGGTTTCATTTAATGCTACTTAAGTCAGCGTCTATGTCATGCTTAAGTCAGCGATAACTTTTTCGTAATGTGTGAGATTTCCAAGATTTGCTGACACAAGCCTGTGCAATCACTTCGTAGCTCGTGCAGCTTCAGAATTCTCTTCCAACTTCTAGTTTCTTCTTCACACATGGCACCACATCATCTCTCTCTCTTTTCTACATGGCGCCACATCAACACCTTCCTAGCTACCTGGGTACCACGTCAGCTCTTCCTCGGTTAAACTTACAAAATTGTCACTATTTTCCTAGGTTTTCCATAATATCTTATTAATCTGCATTTTCTAAGTTCTCTGCTAATGTGGGTCCCATTTAATGTTTCCAAAAGTCCCAAGGAGTCTCCGAAGTCAAGTATGAGGATCCAGGGACTAAATGCAAAGAAAAATTATATGCTGGCAACATATATAAATTGCCCAAAAGTTTAGGGAACTCTAGTTTCACCTTCTATTCGTGGCTTTAAGCACAAATATCAAGAAATCGAGTAAGAATCTTAGGAATCTGTGACCCATGGTTAAACTCAATTTGATGAGGCAGATCTAATGACATCACATTGTCCCGATGGCCGGGCGGGATCCAGTCCAAGATCTGGTTAGCCCGATCAATAGCCATGAGCTAGATAGAAAAGAAGTTGTAATAACTATAGAAATAGAAATAGCTAAAGGGCTAAGAAACCTTGAAGGAGTTTCAGGGGTTATTTATTCCCCTAATATTTCCATTCCTTCTAGAAAAACTATCAAGTTTTGTTCGGGTGGCAAATGGCAATTTTGCCTCTAGGCCCCCTAAAATCTCAAAAATTCCTATGGGTCCTATTCATCTTATACTTCTCATATACGAAGCTATTTCACTCAAATTCTTTTTATTTTAGCTTACTAAATTTATTACATAAAATACTAAATAATTAGAAAATCCAAATTTTAGGGATGTTACAGAGATAACATGAGATAAGCTAGAAATTTATGGTGTTACACTATGTGCTACCAAACCATACAACAAGATTCCCTTAGTTTCTCCTTGTCAGTAAGAAGTCTAATCCTTAAAAATGTTAGCCCACAATCAGGGTGAGATTTACAATCTCAGTAACAAGAGGAAAATCCCATATATATGTACAGATTAATCAACATAATGCAATTACACAAAAACATACTAGAGGCATCAATATCGTCAACAATAAAATAGTTAGACTACTAGTGACTTCTATCCTATACTAGTAATCATATATAACATGGTAAAGGCCAATAACACTGGGAAAGGCCCGTCCACAGTGCTACTTTCTTATTCAGCACAACCAGGGCTCAGTGTATTCAGGGGTCTGTGTAATGGCCTTAATTTCTAATTATAGTGATTAGGATTAATAGCATGATTAGTAATCATAAATCAAGGTCAAAATTCATTAAAATAAGAGAAAGTAGGGAAAATTTGAACCTTGATATCATTAGAGCCATTAACTAAACAACCATAACTAATCAAATCCATAAGTGATCATAATTATCATTTATGACCTTTGATTCATCTTGCTACTTATTTCAACTTACAAAATACCTTTTATAAATATTCCCAAGTCATTGCACAATATTATCATAGCAAATCTCAAGGTCTCTAAGTCAACAATAGGAGTTTAAGAACCTTTGCCACGGCTTAGACCTTTTTGCAGCAGCTAAGTTAGCTACTAGAACTGAAAAACCAAGTTTCACATTTGCGTCATGGCCTAAGATTTTCATGTTGTGGTGAAGTTGCTCTCAGGTTCAACTTCTCACATTTACGCAAAGCTCTCTGCAGTGGAAAAATACCCTAAAACCCACTATAGGAAATTTCCCAATCAAGGCCATGGTAGGCTATACTTGCACCATGGTGAAACTAGCTACTGGGATATTCATCACCTGATTCCATTAACTTGCATCGTGGCTAAAGATTTTGCACCATGGTGAGGTTGCTATCTGTGACCCTCATTAGGCAACTTTTTTATTTTGCGCCGTGGCACTTCTCACCTCTGCCTAATACTTGGTCGCGATTTAGCTCTTCTTGGTTGCAGCATGACCCTCTTCTGCATTATTTCTCCCCAAGTTTCGTCCCATACACTCCAAGTCTCCCTCTAGTAACACTCAAAGGCTACTCCGCCTTAATTTGTTAGGCCCTAATAGCTTCCATCTACCTGATTTACTTAGCTTATCTATCATTACCAATTTAAGATTTAAGTGTTAATTCCTACTCATCTAACTACTATATATCAGTAAGTTCATGGATTAATGATAGTAAATGATTCATAAACTACAACATTATCACTCAAACATAATTCCATCAGAGGTTCCATGCATCATTAGTTTAAGTCAACATGTAATGTATCATATGATTACATTTCCAAATAGCAAACCATATTATAAGATCAACCAAGTTTCATATCAGATGTTATAAGTTCATATATCAAACACCAATTTAATAGAAAGCCTAACTCCTCAATAGATACATTCTAAGTTGTCAAAATACAAACTTTTACCTTGGCAACATGATTACATGATGATGCTATACAGGGAGAAATACAAAATTTAATATCTACTTTACTCATATCAGTTTAAGTGTAGCCTTCCCCACACATGGTTAGAGCTCATAGATTTTTATCTACTTGCTTCCCTTTATCCTTACCTGAAGAGCCTTCACTTAAAAGTATTGTCCCATGAAACAAGGTGAGATGCAAGTCTCATTAACCAAAGGCAAATTCCATTCATATATTCTAATTTAATTAACATATACCAGTCATATCAGTAAATGAAACAATTAGGCTATCAGTGACTATTATCCCATACTAGCAATAACATTTTCACATGTTAAAGGCCAATAACACCAGAAGAGGCCCATCTATGCCACCAACTCTGCTATGAGTGTAATACCTAGCTCCTCAAGAATGTGAGAAACGTAACATACAATTTCTCTATAAACTTATGAAATTCACCTGATACAAAAGGAAGTCCCCTAAATAGAGCGATATGAGGTCCAATAAAATTAGAATAATATTCTAGACCTCAAGTAATGGTGATTCAAGGGCAGAGGTGCCTTGAAACCAAAGCCAAAATAGTCAGACAGATTTTAACGAAAATGCAACGAAACATAATGGTATTTTTGTCATTTTAGAAAATTTTTAGAATTCTCACAGGAGGGCTATTAAATGAAAATTTTGAGTCCTCCAAGGTTCTCAAAGGCCCTAAAAATCATGGAAAGCCCCTTTGGTGGATGTTTTCCAATGGTAGTGAGCATGAACTTTGATCAATTCTTTGGGAAGGTTTTTAGCTCCAAATTGAGTGATTTTAAAGGCATTTTATAAGATTGAGGACCTAAATTTATGATGGAAAAGATAGTTCTCAAAAAGGAGCTGAAACGAAGTAAATGAAAATGCCATGATGAAAGGGCAAATTAGAATTTTGTGAAAAAGTAGCTTCTTGAACTCTCTATAAACTTCACGCCACATCTCCTCATTTCACTAACTTGCTTCTACCAAAAATAAAGAGGAAGACTAGATCTCTTAGGCACACCAAGGAGGAGAAGAAAGGAGAAGGAAAAGTAAGAAAAAGTGAGAAATTTCATGGATTTTCTTGGTTCCTCCTTAGTAAATTCATTCTCCTCCATTTTCCCTTCTTTCCTATGGAATTTTTGATGTATTTAGGATTGTTTTGAGGTCAGACCAAGGAGGGAAATTTTGTGTTTGGAGAGGAAAAGCCAAGCAAGGGGAAGAATCATCCAAGAAACCAAGGAAAAACAAGGTAAAATCTCATCTCCATAGTAGCTCCTCCTTGTTCCTCCTTCTTGCATGTTCAGCCAGCCAAGGGGATCCAAGAGGGCTTGGATTTTAGGCAGAACCAAGGTGAATCCTAGGAAATTCAGTGTGGAGAATGAGAATATGCAAAGGAAATTAACAAAGAATCATTAGATTTCAAGATAGAAAAGTTAGGATTTCAAGTGCTCCACCAAAAATTCGATTGGATATAATAATTCTTAGGCTTAAATGAGTATTTAGATGAGCTCTTGAGATTTGTAGAAGGCTCCTCATATGCATCTTCTATTAAGAAAATACTCACTTGGTGCTCACATGTTCCATAGCCACGCCCTAGAGAGGTTGGAGCACCTAGGGGTAGTTTTAATTTGTTCCAAACTTATTTTTGAATCATATATGATAGAAGAAGATGAGAGCAAGCCTTGAAAAAAATTTAGAAGCCATAAAAAGTGAGATGATATCATAGATTCCATATTATGGTTTAAAGAAGCAACACTGGCTAAACTCCTTGATTTGATTGTGTGATGACTCCAAGAGGCCTAAAAGGAGTCAAGAATCATAAATGAATGAAGAGAATGGAGCAAAGATCATGCTTCCATAGGGTTGCTTCATTAAGTGCATTATGGAATCACAAAAGAGCCATATGAACTACCTAGTTTTTCTAATGAGTGTGTAGCTCTAAAAATTAGTTTAAGAGTGTAATTGGCTTGCATATGATGTGTTTAGGCCAAGAGAAACAAGATCCACCTTCTTATGTGTGTGTGTGGCTGAGGAAGAGAAATCCAATCCAAAAGGAAAAGTTTGCAATTGCAACAAAGGTAACTCTCTCTACTTTTCCTCATACATGGATGAATGTTTGTCTTGTCTTGAATGTGTGTATATGTGTTTTTAAGGCATGAAAAAGTATTCTAGCATGTATTCATATGCCATGGTACCGTGATGTTGTTTTATGCATTTAAATAACACTTGATGTGTTTGCTTTGATTTGCTTAAGTGTGGTGAAGCCAAGAATGTAACGTCTGGCTTTTTGTAAAACATCGAAATGAGTCAGTTTTCAAAGCAAGCCCCTTGAGATGAGTTATTTAAGATAAAAAAAAATTAGAATAAATTTCTAAATAATGGAAAATTAGGATTTAAGCCCTAAGTTGCCTAGAAACTATGGCTGTCATGATTCAAAAAATTTGCTAAAAGGCAGGTGGCATTTTCATAAATAAGTGCAATTTTGGAAAACACACATAGGAGGGATTTTTAAATGAAAATTTTAAGTTCTTCGGGGTTCTCAGAGGCCCTAAAAATTATGGGAAGCCCCAGGACAATTAAAACCCCTTTGGTGGATGTTTTCCAATGTCAGTTGACTAAAACTTTGACCGGTTCGTTCGAGAAGGTTTTAGCTCCGATTTGAGTAATTCTAAAGGAATTTTACTCAATTGGGAATCTAAATTTTATAATGAAAAAGACAGTTCTCGAAAAGGAGCTAAAACAAAGCCAAACTGGAAATGCCATTGCGAAGGGCAAAATTAGAAGCAATTTTAACAAGAAGCTTCTTTCTTCTCCTTTAAAGCTCATGTTCCAATCTCTCTCACTTTGGACCGACTTAGTTCTGCCAAAAACTAGAAGGGAGTTCATCCAAAAGTGGGGCACCAAGAGAGCTAAGAAAGGAGGAAGAAAAGTTTAGTAAAGGTAAGAATTCTTAAGAATTTCCATGTCTCTCCTTCTTGCAACTTGTTCCTCTCCTCTCAAGCTTCCTTTCTATGGTTTTAATGGGAATTTTGGTGCTGTTTTGAGGGTAGAACAGAGAGGGGAATTTCAAAATTAGAGAGAGCAAGCCAAACAAAGGAATAACTCTCTTGAAAGAACTTGATTCAAGGTGATTTTCGTGCAAGGTGTTGCTTCTTTTTCCTTCATTTCTTCTCCGATATTTTGACCAAAATAGACCCAAGGAGTGGGAAGGGTTTTTGTTCAAGAACCATCAAGAATTAGTGAGATTAAGTTAGAGGAAGATGGAAGATACCAAGAAATTTCAAGAAAATCCATTAAACTAGAAGTTGGAAAAGTGTAGAGCACTTAAGGGAATTGTAAAAATTGATTTAATCTATGAGTTCCCTTGGCTATTTAAGTGTTTCATTGAACTTCTAAAACTCTTAACAACCTCCCTAGGTGGTCCCCCCATCAAGGAAACATCAAGAAGCCATTAAACCCCATTAAGGCTCTATATTTCAGCCAAGCAAGGATAGCATAGCTAGGGAGAGTTTTAAATTTTTTTCAAACTCATTTTTGAGTCATATATGATGAGTGAAAGTGAGGGGAAGCTTTGGAAAAAATTTAGGAAGCTTAGAGAATGAGTTGGTACTTTACGTTCCATATTATGACCTAAAGAAGCAACATGTAGCTAGGCTCTTGGTTTTAATTATGTGATGACTTCAAGAGACTTAAAAGGAGTGAAAAATCATATTTGAAGGCAAAGAATGGAGCTTAGAATTTATTTGATGAGTGTTGCTTCATTAGGTGCAATTATGGAACCATAATGAGGTTTATAGATCAAGTTAGAGTTCAAGCCAGTTATGTGGCCTTAGAATTGAGTTTATGAATCTAATTAGCTTCCATGAATTGTGTCTAGGCCAAGGGAAAGCATCCCCACACATTTTTGTGTGTGAGGCCGAAAGAGGGAGCATTCTTTCAAAGGGAAAAGTGTGTGGTTGCTTCCAAGGTAGCTCTCTCAACCTTCTCTCATGCATAGATGTGTGCTTAGCTTGTCTTAGAATATGTGTATGTGTATTTTCAAGCCATGAAAAGTATATTAGCATGATTTCATATGCCATAGTTTCATGATGACATATTATATTTCTAAATGATGTTATGATGTTTGTTTAGGTATGCTAGAGTGTGGAGAGGCCAAGAACTCTTAGCTATGGTGAGGATAAGCCAAGAACCCTTAGAATTGGTTAAGACAAAGTGAATAAGTCTCCCAAAATGAGATGGACTCCCAAGAGCAAGGTTGAGTCCAAAAATCTCTTAAAGAATGGGTGAGGCAAGTCCAAAATCCATGAGGGAAAGGATGAGGCCAATCCATCCACCTGGCAAGCCTTTGGATGCCTTGTATGACTTATTTACATGCCAAGCTTGCTTCTTGAATGTTCATGTCATCTATTATATCCATGCATGCATTTTTAAGACTTGCTTTGCATATATTATGTATGATTGAATGGGAGATGAGCTATTGAGATTCTTTGAATCTCATTCCCTCCTTTCCAATGATCTAATATGCTAGATGGACCCAAAGAACAAGGCAATGGGAGTCAACCACATGAGAGATGAAGGAATGACATTAAAATGTGAAAATTTTGTTACTTTAAGGCTATAAGAATGGCATATATTGTAATCCATAGTTATACATGTTTTATGAAGTCATGAATATGTATAAATTTGTTGATGTATTATGTATAAGTGAGAAATTATGGCATATAAATACTAGAATGTAAAATGAGCTTGTTATATCAATGTAGCCTCTTGAATGATGTTATGGAAATGTGCATAAGTGTGGGTTAGATGGCCAAAATGAGAGGCATGAGGTTGGGACCATTTGAGCAGCTCACACAAGTCCTAATTATGCTTTTAGACTTGCCCAAGAGGTGCCAAACCCCAAGGAAAGCCATTTGGACATTTTGGTATCCCATATGGAGCCAAATTTTACCAATTTAGAGCCCTATGTCACTTTTTATCCAAATGAGCTCTTCTTAATCTGAGATTTGGTATGAAATTAAAACTTATTGAGAGCTTTTGGAAAGATAAAGAATATAATTTTTGGAGGTTTACAGAATATTTGATGAATTTTCAAAGTTGGCAAATTTTCTAGTTTTGATCATGTCCTTGTTCACTCAGGTCCGAAAATGAAATCTATGACCTGGGGCTCAAATGATGTCTAATTACCACAAAATTTTATACAAAGAAACTAGACATTTCCAGTGACTTGTGCCAACTAGAAACACCTCATTTGGACGCCTAGAGAGGGAGATATGAATTTTCAAAGAATCTATTTAGTATCAAGAACTCCACCCGACCTTAGTTATTGTTTGATTGGATTTCAAGGTCTGGGCATACCTGAACTGGTCTGAAGTTATTTTTTCTCTCTAGCTAACATTCAGAAATTTCCATATTGGTATCATTTGCATGGATTAGATTTTTGTGAAATTAATTGAATATTTTTGAAATTTGCTGCAGAATTCTATAATAGCACCAGTGGACAGTCTAACCTTTGGACCATTTCGAATGTCAAACATCTATTGTATTGGATGTTATGGTCTAGACATATTTTTAACATAAATTAGACATGTGTAGCTTTCTATAATGGTCAAGAATGTATGATTTCAAGTTTTGTAAAATTAGTTATTATTTTCCAAATTTGGTGATAGAAATGAGCAAAATCTGCCAAAAATGAATATGTATATTTCATGCTTCCCTTCGAGTTTCTTGAGATGTAGGCCACTTTTGATGATTCAAATGAGTTGTATTCATGTAATTAAATATGTGAATATGTTGTATGAGCTCATATGGTCCACGTGACACCGAATGAAATTTTTATATGTGACGCAGCACTAAAATAATCAATATTTTTATTGCCTTTTTTATTGGAAACTTATATGATTTATGGAATTGAGTAATTTAAAGGCATGATATTAGCTAGAAATTATGGTGTAACAAAGAACCTACTAGCCATGGTGTTACAAAGTCTAGAGTCTTCCAAAAGTGAGACTTAGTTTAAGGCCTTTAAGAAAAAGGGTGAGGCAAGTCCAATAACCTTGAAGAGAATAGGTGAGGCTAATCCACTTACTTGGCAAGCTTATATATGCTTTGCATAACTTGTTCAAATGCCAAGAATACTTCTTGAGTGATCACACTTTTTATTATGCTCATACATGTATTTTCAAGACTTGAATTGCATTCTTTACATATGATTGAAAGAAAGATGAGCTATTGGAATTCTTTAAATTTCATCCCTTCCTTTCCATTGTCTTAATATACTAGATGGACCAAATGAGCAAGGTAATGGAAGCCATCAAGTTGGAAGATGAGAGTTTGACAAAGATTTGTTGTTATGTTCATTTTGTAGCCATATGGATGGCATATGATGTAATCCTAGGGTGGAATTGTTTTATAATTATTTGAACACATGTAAATATCCAAATATTTGATGTATGTATAGAACTTGATGCCAAATGAATGATATTATAGTTTTTGGACATTGGATGGCAACATAAAGTGTATGTATTCTTGTGTATGGCTTAGGGTGAGAGATTGAGCTTTTTATTTTTGGGTTTATGCACCTTTGAGACAAGTTTAGTAGACTATTTTGGTACTTTCTCACGTGCTCAAGTGGCCATGGTTGCCATAGAAACCAAAATAGACCATTTGGACCCCTTATGGGTCATAAAAGTGGCCATTTTGCAACCTAATATCAAAATCTGACCAAATGAATGAATTTCACATTCATATAGATCTCATTTATAGCTTTTTCGACAGAAAAAGACCAGATTATTTTGAGCTCTATGTAATTAATTATGATTTTTCAAAATTAACATTTTTCTGCTGAACTGATGCAGACATTGTTCATTTGATCAGTTGCTTGGGCTGTGTCATTTGAGGGCCAAATGGTGACCAATGCTCATGAAATTTTATAAGCATAAACTAGACAAAATAAACTTTCCATGGCCACTAAGATCACCCCAACTGGACATCTGAGTACGAAGATATAAATTTTTGAAGTTGGCGGACAATATTAGTAGTGATAGGCGACCTCTGGTACTATTCCATCAATTTTTGGTAGCTATACATCTCTATTGTAGTCTAGATTTATTTTTATAATAAATTAGACATTTGTAGCTTTCCAGATTGGTATAGTATACTTGATTTTTATTTTTTTAAAATTAGTTATGATTTTTCAAAATTTATGATAGAAATTTGGAAATTCAGTTAAAGGCTGCACACTTGGCTTTTATGCATCCACCTCATTTCCTTGAGTTTTAGGCCACTTTTTAGGATGGTTATGAGTTGTATTTGTGTATTTGAATATTAGAATGAGATGGATGAGTCCATATAGTCTACGAGACACAAAATGAAAAATTTACATACAATATAATGAAAATTTTATTTGATTTTTTTAAATGGCTTTTCCTTGAATTCTTATCATTTGTATGGAAGGAAGCTAAGAATTAATATGAGATTAGCTAGAGAATTATGATATTACAATGAGGAAAACTTGGGCTCAGTACATACAAGGGGTTTGATCATAACCCAGTGCTTAATTGAAGCACAATACATGGGTGGTAGCTGCACTACAGCTTCACCGTGGACTCACAAGGTCCATTTATTATATAACAGGTGGCCAACCATTCATTATATATTCAAAATTATAAATGTGCAGTAGATATAAAATTAAATTAGACATATGCATGGAATTTAACATCAACACTAATTACATTACTTGTAGACAATTTCTTGAAAGCCAACAACAATGTTACCTTAGCTTATAAAAACAAAATCAAACCATCATATTCCTATTTATCATTTATAGCACAACCCAATACTCAGAATTAAACCAACAATAGTTACCTAGAGGATATTTACCTAGCCACTACAAGAACAAAATTTGGATTAGATGTTTCCCCCACCAATAACTTAAGAGTATCACCCTAAATCCCAGGCTAATTCGTACAAAATTAATACCTATACTACAAATCAACTATGGGGGTTTTAAACTAGCAAAAAATGCATCAAAATGAGGAGTTTACACTTATCTAATATCCCTTCTAACCTTAACCTTCAAAAATCCTTGAAGAAGACATCACATAATCCATATCAGATTTTGGGTGTGGTGAAAATGCTCTAAATGAGAAACCAATCAATTTAATTGAAGAGAAAGAGAAGAGGATTAAATTGTATAACAATTACCTTAGTAGATTTTGACTCTAAAAGTGAGAAATGGTAGATTTATGCCAAGAACCCTGGCCTTCACCTTAAACCTCCAAAAATGCTTGTGTCTCTTATGTATTTTGTTTTCTGTAAAATGGTGGAAGGGCTACTAAGGGTTTAAGGTTTAAGTTTGGGTTTTGGGCTGACCTAAAAGCCCAATTCTAAGTGGGTTCAATTTTATGCTTATTGGGCCATTGATTTTAGGATTACAAAAGTTAGATAAGAGTTAGGATAATTTGAAAAAGGTCCATTAACATTTGGGTCTACACAAATAAATATTGGGCCCTTAAGAAATGGAATTGGATTTCCCTAAGGCTACGATTAGGCTCATACACTTAACCCAAATAAATAATTAAATAAATTATAAGTTCCAATTTAATGTCCTCCTCTCTTAATTGATTTTCCTGATTAAACCCATATTACTCCTTAATTAATCATAATCATTCTTAATTAATTTTGGGGTGTTACATTCTCCCCTCCTTTTAGGAATTTTGTCCCCAAAATTAAACATACGTTACTCAAATAGTGCTGGATAGTCCTTCCTCATAGCTTCCTCTATTTCCCAAGTTGCTTCATCTGAAGTAAGTCCCTTTCATACCACCTTTACCAGAAGGATGTCTTTATTACGCAGTTGTTTGACTTTTGAGTTCACAATCCTTTTTGGCTCAACCACATAAGACAGATCATCTTGTAGATGCACATTCTCATGCTCAATGACTTGCGAAAGGTTGGAGTGGTACTTTTTCAATTAGGACACATGGAACACATTAGGTAATTTGGTTAGGTTTAGAGGTAAAGCAACTATATAGGCCATAGGTCCTATCTAATCAAGGATTTGGAAAGGACCAAGGTAACGAAGACTAAGCTTTCTTGTCCTACCTCAAATTCTAAAGGTTTCTTTCTCTTATCAGCATAGCCTTTCTGCGTACTCTAGGCAGGCAACAACTTCTTTCTAATGAATTCTATTTAATGAGTGGTTTGGTCAACTATGTTCAGACCTAAGAGAGTCCTCTCACCAAGCTCTACCCAACACAAGGGTGATATGCACTTCCTCCTATAAAGTGCCTCAAAGGGTGCCATTTATATACTAGAATGGTAATTATTATTGTAGGAAAACTTGCTTAAAGGTAAGTACATATCCCAGTTTCCCTTTAACTCTAGCACACTAGCTCTAGGCATGTCCTCAAAGGTCTAAATGGTCCTCTCAATTTGTCAATTTGATTGAGGATGATAGGCAGTGTTAAAATTAAGACTAGTACTTAAAGCTTCTTATAGAGATTACTAAAGTTTCGATGTGAACCTTAGGTTTCTATCTGGCACAACACCATTGGGGACACCATGTAATCTCACAATCTCACAAACATACAATTGGGCTAGTCTATCTAGAGGATAAGTGGCTCTTATAGGCAAGAAGTAGGCAGACTTCGTCAATCTATTCATAATTTCCCATATAGCATCCTAAGCCGAGGATCTTCTAGGCAAACCCATCACAAAATTCATGGATATACTATCCCATTTCTATTCTAAAATCTCTAAAGGGTGCAGTAGGCCTGTAGGTTTTTTGTAATATCTGATTTTTGTTAAATGACGGAAACAGGCACGTTTTCAAAGCAAGTCCCCCGAAATGAATTAGTTAAGGTCTTCAAAAATTTGAGTAACATTCTAGACTTTTAAAAATAAAAATTCTACCCTCAGACGGAAAGAAAAATAAAGTTAGAATGAAGAAATAATTTCTTACGAAAATGTAATAGAATTTTTGTAATTTTGAGCAATTTTTGGAATTCACATAGGAGGGCTTTTTAAATGAAAGTTTTGAGTTCTTTGGGGTTCTCAGAGGCCCTGAAAACCATGGGAAGCCTTGGGATAATTAAAACCCCTCCGGTGGATGTTTTCCAACGTCAATGTACCTAAACTTTAATGAATTCATTTGGGAAGATTTTAGTTTCAATTTTAGTGATTCCAAAGGCATTTTACTAAATTTGGAATCTAAATTTTATAATAGAAAATACGGTTCTAAAAAAGGAGCTAAAACAAAGTAAAAACAAAAATGCCAAGACAAAGGGCAAAACGAAAATTTTTGAAGAAGCCATTCTCCTCCACTTATATATATGAGGCGCCCCACTCTCCCATTCATTTAGTCTCACATTTTTCTGCCCCAAACTAGAGAAGAAACCCTAGGAGAGTGGTGCACCAAGGGAAGAAGAAGAAGAAGAGAAATCAAGGCTTGAAGGTAAGGAATTTTGGTAGTTTTTCATGCTTTCTTCCATCCAAACCTCTTCTCCTCCATTCTCCTTTATTTCCTTTGATTATAATGAAGTTTATAAATATGTTTTAAGGGAGAAATTAAGGGAAAAATTGGGATTTGAAGAGAGGAGCCTAAAGAAGACAAGATTCAAGTGAGAAAACAAGGAAAAACAAGGTAATTTCTTCTTCCATGGTTGCTACCCCTTGCTCCTCTTCTCCACCCATTTTCCATACTCAAGAAGTCCTAGGAGGGCTTGGTTTTTAAGTAGAACCAAGGGTGATTGTTAGAAAAAAGGGTGTGGAGATTAAGAATATGCAAAGAGAATTATCAAAAAACCATAGAAATTTAAGATGTAAATTCTAGGGTTTCAAGTGTTCCTTATAAAATCTGATTTGATCTCTTAATTCCTATGCCTAAATGAGAGTTTAAATGAACTCTTAAGATCTCTAGAAGTCCCTCCATGTGCATCTTCCCTTGAGAAAACAAAGCAAGCTCCATGGAAGCCAAAATCAAGCATAATCTCGGGCTACAGGTGTTGGAGTACCTAGGGATGGTTTTAATTTGTTCCAAGCCCATTTTTGAGTTATATATGATGAGTGAAGATGAGGAGAGGCCTTAGGAAAAATTTATAAATCATAGAAAGTGAATTGGCCTTATATGTTCCATAATATGACCTAAAGAAGCAATATGTAGTTAGGCTCATGGTTTTGATTGTGTGATGACTCCAAGAGGTTTAAAAGGAGTCAAGAATCATATTTGAAAAGAAAATAATGGAGCCTAGAATTTATTTGATGGGTGTTGCTTCATTAAGTGCATTTTTGGAACCATAAAGGGGTTTATAGGTTAAGCTAAAGTCTAAGCAAGTTATGTGGCCTTAGAATTAATTTTATGAACCTAATTAGCTTCCATAAATTGTGTTTAGGCCAAGAGAAATCATTCCCACATCTTTGTGTGTGTGAAGCCAAGGAAGGGAGAGCAAATCCAAGAGAAAAAGTGTGTGGTTGCATCCAAGGTAGCTCTCTCCACCTTCTCTCTTGCATGATTGCTTGCTTTACTTGTCTTTGAATGTGTCTATGTGTATTTTAAGGCATGAAAAATGTTCTAGCATGAGCTCTTATTCCATGGTACCATAATGATGCATTATATTTCTAAATGATGTTTATTATGTTTGTTTTGGTTTGCTTGAGCATGGTGAGGCCAAGAACCCTTAGCCATGGTAAGGATGAGCCAAGAACCCTTAAGATTGGTTGAGACAAAGTAAAGAGTCTCCCAAAAATGGGGTTGACTCTTAAGAGCAAGGTTGAGTCCAAGAACCTCTTAAAGAATGGGTGAGGCAAGTCCAAAATCCACAAGTAAATGGGTGAGGCCAATCGACTTGCTTGGCAAGCCTTTGTATGCCATGTATGACCTGCTCAAATGTTGGAAATGCTTCTTAAATGTTTACATATGACAATATGCCCATGCATGTATTTGTAAAACTTGTTTTGCATCTTTTATGTATGATTGAATGGGAGATAAGTTATTGGGATTCTTTGAATCTCATTTCCTCCTCTCCAATGATCTAACATGTTAAATGGACCACGTGGGCAAGATAATGGAAGCCAACCACCTTGAAGATAAGAGTATGACATCCAAGTGCATGGTTTTTGCTTCTTGAAGGCCACACAAGTGGCAAATGTTGTAATCTAATGTTGTATATGACCTATAACCTCATAAACATATGTAATTATACTAATGTATCATGTATGAAAGAGAATTAAGGTTGTATGTATGGATATGCACATTTTGATTATGTAATGGCAAATTTGCATTACGGAAGTATATGTATAAATGGAAGTGGAGTAGCTAAAATGAGATGCATGATGTTTAGGACCATCTGGATAGCTCATACAAGTCACAATCATGCTTTTAGACTTGCCCAAGGGGTGCCAAATATCAAGAGAAACCATTTAGGCATTTTGGTATCCTATATGGAGCATAAATTGACCATATTGGAAATCTATACCACTTTTTGTCCAAATGAGTTGTTCTTGATTTGAATTTGGCATGCATTTAAAGTTTGTTAAGAGTTTTTTGGAAAGCTAAAGAACATAATTTTTGAAGGTCTAGAGAATATTTGATAAATTTTCAAAGTTGGAAAATATTCTAGTTTTAGATTGTTGTACTGTTCACTTGGTCCAAAAATGATTTCTATGACACAGGGCTTAAATGATGTCCAATTGCCATGAAATTTTATATGGAAAAACAAGACATTTTCAGTGACTTGTGACAATTGGAAGAACCTCATTTGGAGTCTAGAGAGGGAGATATAAATTTTTAAAGATTCTGCCTAGTATCAGGCACCCCAACTGACCTTAGGTACCATTTGATTAGGTTTTGAGGTCTGGACGTACCTGAACTAGTTTGTAGTTATTTTTTCCCTCTAGATAACATCTGTAACTTTCTAGATTGGTATAATTTGCATGGATGGATTTTTTTGAAATTAATTGGACATTTTTGAAGTTTTCTGTAGAAACCTATGATAGTACCTGTGGACTGCCAGGCCTTTAGACCTTTTTAAATGTCAAAAATCTTTTGTGTTGTATTTTATGGCATGTAAATATATTTAGTATAAAGTAGACATGTGTAGCTTTCCAAAATGGCCAAAAATGTATGATTTAAATTTTTCTAGAAGTAGTTATGATTTTCCAAATTTGTGACAAAAAGGGGAGAATTCTGGGCGAAAATGCAACTATATATTTTATGCTTTCCTTTGCTTTCCATGAGTTGTAGGTGACTTTTGGTGGTGGAAATGAGTTGTATCCATGTAATTAAATATAAAAATGTGATATATGAGCTCACATGGTCCATGAGACACCGAACAAAAATTTTATACGTGATGCAATGTTAAATAATACATTATTTTGATGCCATTATTTTGCCTCTTATGTGAGTTGAATGATGTGAGGCATAGATATAGCATGAAATGAGCTAGAAATTTATGGTGTTACATTTTTTATATTCAATCTTAATTTTTTGACAAACTAGACATCTAGCAATAAACTCAGTTATGTCCGACTTCTTCCTAGGCCACCAAAAACTCTTCTTAAGATCTCTATACATCTTAGTGGTGCCCAGATAAAGGGTGTACCTACTCGTATGAGCTTTAGACAGCACTTTGTTCCTTAACTCTTCATCCTTGGGCATGCACACTTTACCTTGATACCTCACTAAACCATCCTCTGATAGGTCAAGTCTTTGACCTCTCTATTCCTTAAGTGCTCTCTAATTCTTCCTAGATGTTTATCTAACCCTTAGGCCTCTCTAATTATCTTCCTAAAGTCATTTTCTATCCTCAATTCTCCTAAAAGAAGGCTACTAGGATGTATTGAAAGGGACAAATTCAAATCTCTCAACTCCTTAATCAACTTTTGCTCCCTAAGAATCATCATTGTCATGTGAATATATTTCCTACTGAAGGTGTTAGCGATGACATTGGCTTTTCCCAAATGATACTTCAAGGAGAAATCATAATCGGTAAAAAAATCCATCCACCTTCTTTGCCTCGTGTTTAACTCCTTCTGATCAAACAAGTATTTTAAACTTTTGTGATCACTATACACCTCAAATTGTGCACCATACATATAGTGCCTCCAAATCTTAAGGGCAAAAACAATGACAGCTAACTCTAGTTCATGGGTGGGATAATTTTCCTCATGGGATCTAAGTTGCCTAGAAGCATAGGCTATCACCCTACCTTGTTATATTAAAACACACCATAATCCCTTTTTAGAAGTGTCACTATAGACCGTGAATGTCTCTTTAAGGTTGGGTATCACTAATATAGGTGCAGTGGTAAGCCTATCCTTAAGCTCCTAAAAGGCATTCTCACACAAATGGTTAGTCCATTCTAGTTAATTTAGTCAAAGGCATGGGTAATTAAGAAAATCCCTTAATAAATCTCCTATAGTAACTAGCTAGACCTAGGTAGCTACGAATTTCGATCGCCATTTTAGGTCTCTCCCAATTCAGTACTGCTTCTACCTTGCTAGGATCCACCACTACCCTAGTTTCGATATCACATAACCTAGGAATTTAACTTCCTGTAACCAAAATTCACACTTACTCAACTTAGCATACAACCGATGCTCCCTCAAGGTTTGAAGAACTATCCAAAGATGCTTTTCATGCTCTTCACTACTCTTAGAGTAGATAAGGATATCATTAGTAAACATTATCACAAACTGGTCAAGATAAGGCCTAAAGATCCTATTCATATAATCCATGAAAATAGCAGGGGCATTGGTTAACCTAAAAGGCATGACAAGGAACTCATAATGACCATATCGAGTCCTAAAGGTAGCTTGAGGTACATCCTCAACCCTGACATTAAGTTAGTTATAAGATCCATCATTTTCGGGCTAACAATTAGCTAAAAATAGTAAAAATGAGGCTAGGACAAAAAAAGGCTTAAGACTGAGACGATAGGGCTGTAAGAAACGTACTGTACACACAGCAAAAATTTTAATTCATTTCCTCCCATGGATCCATCGACTTGATTAAACTAAGTATGAGATAAAATATTACCTTTGTAGCGTGCTTTGTCCTTTCGGATCTCTGGAACTGAAGTCTATGCGCAGCCCCCTCTACCGGTATCCACACAAATGATCAGGCAACTTGAAAGGTGTGCTAGTACCTTCATTCACCACGTCCATACGCGAATTGATGAGAAGACGATCTTCTTTCTCTAGGCGTACGTACACTTTCTCTCTCTAGGTGTACGACCGCTCTCTCTCTCTCTAGGGTGATGGCTTAGGGTTTTAGAAAGCTGACTCTTTAGTGTATCTAAACCCTAGCCTACCTCTCCTTTTATAGAGGTATATTTAGATTAAATTAGTTAATTTAATACATTATTTAAATTAATCCAAATTAATCTTAAACAAATTAGTTGAAATTCAAATTTATCTCATAAATTCAATTTTAACTAATTCATTTATAAATAAATATATATATTGAAATATATAATGCAATATATATTCATATCAAATATAAATATATATTTTTTGAATTAATTACATATATATATCATATATATATATAATTATCTCATCCTAATTAAGGGTAACATTCATAGAATCTAGACAAAATTCTAAGTTCAATGAATTTGGACATTCTTGTTCAAGTTGATTCATTTTTGTGTGCGACCTTGTAGCTTGGCAATGGGCCAACAATGTTATTGCACCCACAAGTCACCAGTGGCCTCTAGCAAGACATAGTGACTACCTAAATCACATAGGGTTTGATGATCTGATACAACCTATCGTATAACTCTTTCATATCCCTTTTATCACACGATATCTTGATCGGGCATGAGGCATAGAAATGTCATCCTTATCTTACTCGATCATTAGTTTCTCGATTTGCATGCAGACCGACAGAACGAATGGAAAACCCTTCCATCCAAGTATGGCCATGCATTTCTTAGTGTCACTCGTCGAGGGGCCCAGAGATATCTCTCCGTTAACCAGAGGGACAAATTCCATCTTGACCACTCATCATCCTCTACATGGAGTCCATTATGCCCGACCATAGCTTTTATGATCACCTGGTCAAAGGTGACTTTTGACAATGCCAAAGCACATTGTCCTTCATGTTGGAATCTATAATAATCTCAAGTATGAGGGATTAGTGACATGGTTATATATGAGGTACGCTTATGACCTAATCCATGAAGCTACCTCATGATGGGGCAATCCAGTGCCCTGTTCCCAACAGGCGCCTATGATTTTGATTTGTAACTCCATACATGATTAACACATAACCATCAATCAAAATCATACTCGTCTTAATTCATCATCATTCCCACAATGATGATCGACTAGGGATATTTAGGATAACTAATATAATTTATCCAAGGATATAATTATTATAAAAACATACAAATATAATAATTGTAATAGAAAAACTTTTATTCTTAATGAAGTACAATGTTTACAAACGATTGGCCTAAGGCACAATCTCCAACAAAGGCCAAAATAGAAAAAAGGGATTAGAAAAAGTCCTGAAGAGCCTCAAAGGCTAAGTATAAAGGAGCTAGGGACTAAATCACAAAGAAAAGTTATGAGCTGAGCAAATGTAAAGATTGCCCAAAAGTTCAGAGAACCTTGATTTCACTCCCTATTCGCTGCTTTAGGCACGAATGTCAAAAAAATTGGGCAAGAATTTTAGAAATTTGTGACTTACAATTAAATTCCGTTTGATGAGATGGATCTGATGACGCCAAGTAATCTGAATGGCTGGACAGGATCCGGTTAGCCCGATTAGTAGCCATGAGCAAAATGGAAAGAGGATGTCGTAACACTCATGGAAATAGGAATAGCTAAGGGGCTAAAAAACTCTGATGTAATAAATGAAAATTTTAGGGCACAATCATAATACAAAATAGTGAAAATTACACTTAAAGACCCAGATGTTCGATTGACTCTGAAATCTACAAAGATCAAGGTTGAGGGCACTTGATCTATGTTTGAGGCTCGGCATGGCCAAAAAGTAAAGAAAATAATATTTATAAAATTTAAAAAGTCTAAAGGTATACATTGTACCGTAAAAAACTTAATTAGGCTTGGACGTCAATTTTGGACTGCTGTAAGGCCCAATAGTTGATCCTAAAGGTCTAATAAGAGACAAGAAAGTATAATTAGGGTTTTAGAGAAAATGAAACCTAAATATAAATATAAAATAAAAAGGAAAGAAAAGAAATTAGTTTTAGTCAATTTAAAGGATTAACCATGGTTATGTTAAAAATTAACTATGGTTGAGTTAAAAATTAACCATGGTTACTAACCATCAAATCATCATAATTAAGGGCCAAGAATGAACCTCCAAGTGTGTGGCCAAGAAATTTTATGAAGGAGATATTTAGTCATAAAATTAGAAAATAAAAAAAAAAAGAATGGGAGGTTAAGATTTGATCTTAAAAAGGTGATCTACGGGCCCAAATTTAGTATGAACACTTAACATCATTTAAGTTCATCTTTCTCCCCTCTATTTAGCCATATTCAAGCAGCACACAAGAAAAAGAGAGAGAAAATGTGAAGAGGGAGCAAGGGAGGAAAAGTGGAAGAGGAAGTGAAATCAAATAAAAATATCACCATTCTTCACCAAATTACTTCATCTTCTTCATCCTCCAATCATTTTCTCCAAAGGGCAGCTACATTGTCATCCTTTCTTCAGGGTGCCATACTGGTAAAATGGGGAAAAGAAGGGACTTTAGTGTGATAAAAGAAAAGGAATCAAGGATTAAGCTTAAAGAGTAAATTTCTCCACTTTGCACTCGAAAATCACATGATTTAAGTAAGTTTTGTTAAACCCTAGTTATGGGTCACTCTTGGATAGCATGAGGATGATTAGGAATGGAGTTTATATGTTAAATATGAAGGCCATATGAATGGAGTTGATATGTTAAATATGAAGGCCACATGAGCTTAATCATTGTTGTTATGTGTTGGAACGTTGAAAAACACAATCATTATAATTTTTGGGAAAGTGGAATTTATGGGGATATGCAGTTCGAATTTTCTCAAAATTTTTATGGTGTTTTCTTAATGTCCTAGAGTCATATATACCAAATTTTAGGTCATAAAATGTAAAGGAAAAGGCTATGGAATTTTTAGAACTAAAGAAACTCAATTTTGAGCCTAAAATGGAGCTAGGTCCTGTTATGATCAAAAAGTGTTATTGAAGCTGGAATTTGATAATTTTAAGCATTCCAATAGATTCAAAAGGGTGTTTTCAGCTATGAATACCTATAGGAAAGCTCCCAAAACTTATGGAATAAAATCACTAAATTTTTTGCCAAGAAATGCACACTATTCGGCCATAGTGATGTGGAAAGAAAGGAGTTGGATTTTTCAAATTTCAATGATTCCAATGAGTTTAAAAGGGTCATATTACTTTAGGAAGTGCCCTTGGAATGATGAGAAAAGGCCTAGAATAAAAGTCAAAGTTTACCCCCTTAACTATATAAAGTGTTGACCAAAACACATTTCTCATAAAAGGAGTGTGTTTTCCCAAAATCTAAGTTTATGGATGAGTTTGGCATGTCGAAATTAGGGAGGGAGGGTCCAAGAATGATTTTAAGGCTTGTAAATAAAAGTTAAAGTTGAGCCTAGAAGTCAACATTGGTTAAAATAAAAGAATTAAGGGAATTTAAGCAATTTTAAGGATTTAAGGTCTATGTGTTGATTGTAATGAATTATCATCATGATTATAGGGTTTGGTATTTGTTTGGGAACTCCAAGAGCAAATGGACCGAGTTACAAGGCTTGAGAAGCAAAATTTGCTAAGGTATCAGTTTCCCTTCCCTTTCTCTAAGCTTACATGTTTGTATAATGATGAGTGTTATGCTATATCAAGTTGTCATTTATGCTATAAGATGAGACATGTACATTTAGATTGTGCTTAGCCTTGTATGAAATTCCTTGTATTACTATGTGGTATATGACACCTTGGTTGGTATTATGTTATGTACTTATATGCTTGCCTGTGAATGAGATTGGTTTACTGTTACTGAGATTTCATAATCTCACCCCAATTATAACCCATGCTAGGTCCGAGTTCAAACAAAGAAAGGGCAAAGGGTGTGGAGGTATAAATTGAGGACCTTACTTTTATGCATCACATTTTTTCATATAATTAAATATTTTGGATTATTGCATGTATGAGTTATGTTATAATACTATAGGATAATAGGGTATATAATAGAAAGCCATGTATATACTCAACTATTAAGTAAACAGAATATGATTAGCGTACCTAAAATGCAAAGATGCATATGCTTATATAAAGGCAAAATAATAATAATATGAAAAGTGAGAGGTAAAATCATCTAATTTTTTAGGGGCAATTTTATATGAATTAATATGTATTCTGCTGAGTAAGTATTTTTTTTCTTGTAAAAGACTTAGAGAGCTCAAATTAGAGTCTTGAATCAACCTCACACGATTTTTCTATAATTAATTATGTATTTTCAAAGTTGGACAAAATTTTAGAAATGATCAAATGAATAATGAAATTGTATGAGAAAGTTTTTAAAAAAAAAAAAATCAATTCAAGTTTCCATTGACTCTTCTAAGTTTTATATATGGTATTAGTAGTAGAAAAGGCATTATATAGTAAGGTATGACATTAGTGGTATCCTGATCTAAGATCAATCTTTGAAAAGACTGATGTTTTAGTTAATTGGTCAAGCAAATCATTAATTCTAGGCAAAGGGTATTGGTTTTTTTATGGCCACTTGGTTCAATTACCTATAGTCAATGCAAAGCCTAAGGGTACCATCATTCTTCTTAACAAACAACACCGGTGCTCTCCACAGAGACACACTTGCTCTAATTAACCTTTTCTCAAGTAACTCCTCTAATTAACTCTTCAACTTAACCAACTCAGCAGGCGTCATTCTATATGGAGCCTTATAAATCAGACCTGTATTGGGTTCCAAATCAATGGAGAATTCTAACTCTCTCTTTGGAGGTAGTCCACTAAACTCCTTAAAAACTCCCTAATCACAAGGTACAGCCTCTAACCCATCATCAACCTCAATATGCAAGGAAAAGAATATTAGAAACCCTTGGTAACTACGCCTAAGGTACCTCTTAGCTTGAGCATCCGATACATGTAACATCTGGTTCCTCCGTAAATGTGAGAAATGTAATGTCTGGTTTCTTTGTAAACGTACAAAACTTACCGAATATAAAGGAAAGTCCCTTAAATAGAATGATTTGGGATCAAATAAAATTAGAGCAATATTCTAGACCTCAAATAATAAGGATCTAAGGCCAAAGGTGCTCTGAAAATAGAGTCAGAATAACCAAACGAAAATACAGCAAAATGTAATGGCATTTTGGTAATTTTAGGAACTTTTTGGAAAACTCATAAGAGGGATTTTTAACTAGAAAAAATGAGTTTCTCGAGGTTTTCAGAGGCCCTAAAAACTATTAGAATTGTCAGAACAATTAAAACCCATTTGGTTTACGTTTTAGAATGTTGGTGGACCCAAACTTTGACCCTTTCATTTATGAAGGTTTTAGAACCAATTTGAGTAATTTTGAAGGCATTTTATGAGTTAGAGAACTTAAATTTTATGATGGAAAATACAGTTTCTCGAAAAGGAGTTGAAATAAGCCTAAAATGAAAAAGTCAAAAACAAAGGGCAAAATTAAAAACTTGAAATGTCATAAATGGGTCCTTAGCCTATATATAGCATGCCCCACTTCTTCCACCTACCTTGGCTGACTTTCCTCTACACCAAAATAGAACCCTAAGCTTCTTGAAGTGGCACACCAAGAGGGAGGAAGAAGGGAAGAGAAAACCAAGTAAAAGGGTAAGAAAATTCATGGTTTTTCATGCTTCCTCCTTCACCAATCTTGTTCTCCTCTTTCTCCTCTTTTTTCCTATAGTTTTAATGATTGATTTGAGGATGATTCATGGCTGGTTCAGTGAGAGGAGGATAGAAATTGAAGGAGAAACAAGAAACAAGTGGAAGAACTCTTGGAAAAGCTTGAAACCAAGGTAAATTCAATGGATTTTGTTGCCTCTTCTTCTATGTATGGTTTTGGCCAACCCTAGGCCCATTCAATAGGGGATAAATTTAGGCTAAAACAAGGTAGAGCGAAGGGTTTTCAAGCATGAGGAATAAGAATATGCAATTAGATTCAAAGGAAAAGCTTTAGAATTCAAGTTGTATAACTTAGGGTTTTTATTGCACCTAGCCATTCTTGAAGCTTTCCAAGGATAGTCTAGCCTATGTAAGAGTATGTATGAGATCCTAAGACATCTAGGAATCTTCATAAGTGCCAATTCCCTAAGAGAAAGCAAGCAAACTCCATGGGTGCACAATACTCTTCATGTCTCGGCCTAACCCACTTCATGCACCTAGTGAGTGTTTTAATTTGTTTTAAGCCTAGAATGGGACTAAATATGATGGAAGAACATTAGTGAAAGCCTTGAAAAAATTTTAGAAGCCTTGGTGTGTGAGATAGAGATTTAGGTTCTATTTTAAGACATTAAGAAGCAACTTATAGCTAGGCTCCTCAAAATGAATGTGTGGTGACTCCAAGGAGTCTAAATGGAGTCAAGAGACTTAGATTGAGGGAGAAAATAGAGCCAAGATCACAAATTCCCATAGTTGCTTCATTAGGTATTGTATGGAACCATAATAAAGCTATGTGAGAAAGTAAGCCTCCATAGTAATTTCATAAGGCTAAAGCTTGTTCCCATGATGTAATTGTGTCTTATTTAATGTGTTTAGGCCAAAGGAATCAAGCCCCACCTAATTGCAAGTGTGTGGCCGAAAAGGGGGAGGAATAGCCAAGGAAAAAGTGTTGGGTTCTTACTTTAAGATAGCTCTCTAGCCTTTCTCTCATGCATGTCTTAGATGTTTACTTGTCTTTGAGTTCTTATGTGTATGGTTGAGCCATGAGAAATGTTTCTAGCTAATGCTTACATGTTATAGTACTATTATGTTTCTTAAAATATAGTTGCATTATGGTTTGCATAAGTTTGGTGATGCCAAAAGTCCCTTAGCAAAAGTAAGGATAAGCCAAAAGTCTTTAGAAATGGGTGAGACAAAGCCAAAAATTCCAAGAAGAGTGAGGCTTAGTAAAAAGTCCTAAGATAGATGGGTGAGGCTAAAACAATGCCCTTGAGAGCTTATGTTTATGGTGTATGAGTTAATTTGCCAAGGAAAATAATTTGTGTATGCTTATTAGTTGCTTGAATGTCATGCATGCATTCTTTAACTTGTATATGCATCCATTATGTATATTTGAAATGGTTAAGAGCTATTAGGATTCTTTAAATCTCACTCTTCCCCCACATATACCTAACCATATATAGGTGAGTCAAGTGAACAAAGAAATAGAGAGCAATAACCTTGAAGATCAAGATTTTGACAAATGGTTATGAAAAATGGATATTTTGATGGCATATTGATGTCAAACTATGTAACCATGAGATGTATACATGATGTAAACCCTTGAACATGCTCTAATGTATGTATAAATGGTGTATGTATCAATGTGGAAGCTAGATGAATGAATATGTATGTTCTTACCACCAAGGAGCCTTTATGGGATGTGATATTCATGTATATGTATGCAAGTGACAATATGAGATTAAGCTCCATGATGATATGAATCATTTAGTATGCTTTTGTATGTTATATTTGTGCTTTTAAACTTGCCCATGTGGTGGTGAAAAGTGTAAAAGAGCATTTGGTGCTTGAAAAGCCCACTTTGAACTTCAAATTTGACCAAATAGTAATCTGAATCAAAGTCTAAGCAAATGAGTGAGTTTTTCCATGGCCAGCAAGTAGGTCTCATCTAAAGCTTTTCACAGAGCCAAAGAACACTCAATTTAGAGCTCTAGAGAATTTATTATGATTTTTCAAAGTTTGTTAGATTATGAAAAAATGGTATAGTTACTATTTATTTAATTAGTTTGCTTCTCTATGTCACACGTAGGACAAATCAAATCCAATGATCATAAAATTTTACAAGCATAAACTAAATATCATAAGATTTCTATAGCCACTAAGATCACCTCATTTTGAGTTCTTTAGAGAGTGATATGAATTTTTGAAATTGCATGACAATACAAGTAATATAGCCTAACTTGTGTTATTGTTCCATCGATTTTCGATGGCTTAAGGCTACTACCTTAATCTAAAATTATTTTTACTCAAATGTAGACATCTACAGCTTTCTATAATGGTATGGTGATGGTCATGTCGCGTAACCTCCAAAAAAAAACTAGGTTGAGAAAATATATAGTTAGTGGCACAACCTAGGTCATCTCCCTAGGAAATGAAATTCAATGTTTAATTGAGTTTTTCAAGTGTAAAAGAACTCTAAAAATTGTCTAACTAAATGGGGGTTTTGCTTAAATTTAACTAATTAAAATTAAATTGAATTAAAGTTCCTAATTACTACCTAATTGTATGAACTAAGGAATGAATTATAGACATGTGACTAGCCTTGGACTTGTCCCTTGGTATCTACTATCCTTATCATAATTCAATTATAATTAATTTTAGTCTAAGAGTCCCTAATTGTGTTTGTGGCAAATGATCTTGAATTACCATTCAAGATTTAAGAAATTAACAAGTTAATATTGAATTGAAACCTTAATCCTACACTATATCATTAATTCTTGCCTTTAGGAATAATGAACACTTAAATTTGATAGATTAATCGATTAATTAGCCTTCGAATTATTACCCTAGGATATTTAATTAACTAATCAAACTTTAAGGAATTCTTAAATCAAACAATCAAGCACACAATTTTACTCATACATTTCATCGAACATCTTGATTGCATATATGGGAAATTGGAGGAGAAATGAAACATTTAGTACTTAATCCAATCAATTAATCAGCAAATGTCTCCTAATTAGTGTCTAATCAGCCATTAGTTATAAGCAACACAAGTTTCCAATCAAATACAATCTTAACCAAGATAATATAAGAAAGAGAGAAGTGCTAGAAAAATAGGAAAATCTTAGCCAAAAATACTTTATTATCTCTATGGATTCAAGCTTCTCCAAGGTTATCCTCCTAGCTAGCCACAATCTTCAATTAAGCTCATTAGATGGATGGATGGATGGAGGTGAGAAAAAATAAAGAAGAAGCTATGACATGTGGAAGAGAATGGAGTGTGGAATGTGATGAATTATATGATGGAATGTTCCCCACGTGAATTGAATGAATCCTTTTTTTAGCTACTGCCTGAGTGTGTAATGACGTATTCCCCTCACGTGCTCCTCTCATGCCTCACTTAATCAATTATTTCACGTGCTTCTTCTTTTGTTTAAATTGCCCATAGCTTGTCTTTTATTATTCTGGCTTCTTTCTTACTAAGTGAATCATATGCTTCCTCCTTGTGTATATGAGTATGGGCCCCATTGTGATGGTGATAAATTGTGGCTTCTTCATTTGCTTTTCTCCATCATGTAGCTACCTTCATGCCTTCTCACTTGCTTTTCTTCATTCCCAACTTGAGACTCATCTTTTGTGTGTTCCTTCCATGTTTTCTTCTCAGGCTTTAGCTCATGCTTCTTCTCACAAGCTTCTTACTCCTTACCAAAATAGAACATCATGCTTTTTTTGTTTACTGTTCCTGTGATTCTGCATGTCTTCTTCTCTCATGACTTCCCACATTTCTTTACTTGAGCTTCTTCTCCTCGAGAAGCCTTCCCATGTGTAGCTGCTCCTTACATAATTTTGACATCAGAATCTGCAGGTGTGTGTTTGAGTTTCCTTCTCCACGTCAACCCATAGCTTTTCACATGTTTTAATGGATGTTGCTATATGAGTAAATGGTTCTGCTTGCTCTTCACTCCTGTGTCTTCCTCCTTTAAACCCAAAACCTCACTTCCACATCCTCCAGCTCTCCATTTGCCCAAGTATGCTCTGTGTGTGTGTAATATCTGGTTCTTTGAAAACAAGAGAAAATGTAAGAAATATAACGTATAGTTTCTTTGTAAACAAACAAAATTCACTAGATACAAAAGCAAGTCCTTCGAAATGAATTAGTTAAGGTACAAAAAAATTTGGGAAGCATTTTAGACTCCTAAAAATGAGAATCTTGGGCTCAGACACAAAGAAAAACGGAGCTAGAATGAAAAAATAAATTTGAACAAAAAGTTGATGAAACATAATGGCATTTTCATAATTTTAAACAAATTTTGGAATTCACAGAAGAGGGCTTTTTAAATGAAATTTTTGAGTTCCCCAAGGTCCTCAGAGACCCTAAAAATCATGGGAAGCCCCTGGACAGTTCTTTAGTGGATGTTTTCCAACATCAATGCACCTGAACTTTGACGAATTTGTTTGGAAAGATTTTAGTTCCAAATTGAGTAATTCCAAAGGCATTTTACTAAATTGGGAACCTAAATTTCATAATGGAAAATATTATTCTAAAAAAGGATCTAAAATGAATTAGAAACGAAAATACCAAGAATGAAGGGCAAAATGAGAATTTTTTAAAAGGCTTCCTTCCTCCACCTATATATATAGGGCACCCCACTCTCCCACTCATTTAGCTTCATATGTTTCTAGCCCAAACCAGAGAAAAAACCCTAGGAGAGTGATGCACAAGTGGAAGAGGAAGATGAGGAGAAATCAAAGGCTAAACGTATGGATTTTGGTAGTTTTTCATGCTCTTTCCTTTCCAAACCTCTTCTCCTCCATTCTCCTTTATTTCCTATGATTATATTGAAGTATATGGATTTGCTTTAAGGGAAAAATTCAGACTTGAAGAGAGGCCAAAGAAGGGAGGATTCAAGTGAGAAAATAAGGAAAAATAAGGTAAAATCTCCATCCTACAGTGGCTACTCCTTCCCCCTCCTTCTCCCTATTTCGCCCCATATATGTAGCTATAAGAAGGCTTGAATTTTGGGAAGAACCAAGTGTGAATTCTATGAAATTGAGAAAGGAGAGTAAGAATATGCAAAGAAATTCAATAAAAGATAATTGATATTCAAGGTGGCAAACCTAGAGTTTTATGAGTTCCCTTAAAAATATGATTTGATATAATTATTCCTAGGCCTAAATGAATGTTTGAATGAGTTCCTAAGATCCCTAGGAGTCTCTCCATATGCATCTTCCATGTAAAAAACAAAGCAAACTCCATAGAGACCAAAAGGAGGCATAGGCTCGGCCTAACATGGTTGAGACACCTAGGGAGAGTTTTAAATTTTTCCAAGACCATTTTTTAGTCATATATGATGAATGAAAATGAGGAGAAATATTGAAAAAAATTTAGGAGGCCTAGAGAATAAATTGGTGTCTTAGGTTCCATAATATGACCTAAAGAAGAAACATGTAGGTAGGCTCTTTGTTTTAATTATATGATGGCTCCAAGAGGCTTAAAAGGAGTGAAGAATCATATATGAAAGGAAAGAATGGAGCCTAGAACTCATTTGATGGATTTTGCTTCATTAGGTGTATTCTTAGAACCATGAAGGGGTTAATAGACCAAGTTTTAAGGAAGATGTGTGGCCTTAGAATTAACTCTATGAACCTAATTGGATTCCATGAATTGTGTTTAGGCCAAGAGAAATGATCTCTGCCTTTTTGGGTGTGTGAGGTCAAGGGAGAGGATTCAAGACTCAAGGAAAAAGTGAGTAAATGTAAGCAAGGTAGCTCTCTCCACCTTCTCTCATGCATGGATACGTACTTACATTGTCTTTGAATGTGTGTATATATGTTTTAAGCTATGAAAAGTATTTTAGCATGAGCTTTTATTCCATAGTACCATGATGATGTTTTATGTATTCAAATGATGTTTTATGTGCTTGTCTTAGTTTTCTTGAATGTGGAGAAGCCAAGAACCCTCTAGCGATGATGAGGATGAGCGAAGAACCCTTAAAGTTAGTTGACACAAAGTAAAAAGTCTCCTCAAAGTAAGGTTGACTCCCAAGAGTAAGGTTGAGTCAAAAACCTTTTAAGGAAATGGGTGAGGCAAGTCCAAAATCCACAAGTGAATGGGTGAGGCTAATCCACTTACTTGGCAAGCCTATGCATGCTATGTATGACTTGTTCAAATGCCAAGAATGTTTCTTGAATGCTCACATATGTTAAACATGTCCATGCATGCATTTTCAAGGCTTGTATTGCATGCTTTATGTGTGATTGAAAGGAAGATGAGCTATTAGGATTCTTTGAATCTCATTCACTCCTCTCTAATGTTCTAACATGCTAGGTGGACCAAGTGGATAAGGCAATGAGAGCCCACACCTTGGGATATGAGATTTTGACATCAAAGTGTATAGTTTTATCCCTTTAAGGCTATATGAATGGCAATTATTATAATCTATGGTTGTATATATCCCATGATGTTATGAACATGTATAATTATGCTAATTTATTATGTATAAATGAAGTTTAAGGTAATATGTATGGGAATGTGCAATTTGAACATGTAATAGAAAACTTGCATCATGGAAATGTATGTGTAAATAGAAGTGGAATGGGCAAATTGAGATGCATGGGGTTTGGAACCACTTGGGTAGTTCATTCAAGTTATATTCATACTTTTAAACTTACCCAAGAGGTGTCAAACATCAAGAGAAGTCATTTGGACTTGTTGGTATCTGATATGGAGCAAAAATTTACCATATTGGAAACCTATGCCATGTTTTATCCAAATGAGCTCTTCTTGATCTGAGATTTGGCATGCTCTTAGAGCTTGTTGAGATCTTTTTGGGAAGCTAAAGTAAAGAATTTTTGGAGGTCTATGGAATATTTGATGAATTCTCAAATTTGGGAAAAATTCTAAAATTAGTTTTGGGTACTATTCACTCAGGTCTAAAGATGAATTCTGTCACTTAGAGAGAAAATAATGTCCAATTGCTACAAAATTTTATAGGGAGAAATTAGACATTCCCAATGACTTGTGACAACTAGAAACACCCCATTTGGACATATATAAAGGGAGATATGAATTTTTAAATTTTCTTCCTAGTATCAGGCATTCAGATTGACCTTAGGTACTATTTGATTAGTTTTAGAGGTCTGGATGTGTCTGGACTAGTTTGAAGTTATTTTTTCCCTCTATCTAACATCTATAGGTTTCTATATTGATATTATTTTCATGGATTGGATTTTTTTAAAATTAATTGGACATTTTTGAAGTTTATAGTATAAACCTATATCAATACTAGTAGCCAGTCAAACCTCTGCACATTTTCAAATGTCAAACATCTTCTGTGTGATGTTTCATGATCTAGTCATATTTTTACTATAAATTAGACATTTATAGCTTTCTATAATGATAAAGAATACATGATTTCAAGTTTTCTATAATTAATTATCATTTTTCAAAGTTTGTGGCAGAAAGGTGACGTTTCTGGCCAAGGCTACATCATGATGTTTTATGTGTTCCTTGCACTTGCACGAGTTCTAGGGCATTTTTGGTAATACATTTGAGTTGTATCTATGTAATTAAATGAATGTGAAACATGAGTCTATATGGCCCATGGGACTCCGAAAGAAAAATTTATACGTTACGCAACACAAGAAAATTCATTATTTTAAAGCCATTCTTCCTTCTTTCTTCATGAAATACATGTATGAGACTTAGAAATAGCATGAGGTCAGGCTAGAAATCTATGGTATTACATTTATTGGTATCAAAACAAAGTTCTAGGCTCTCTTAGATTGAATTTGGCTTGAGGATATGGCAACAAGGCTATATAAAGGGCTTGTATAGTTATGTAGAGCCTTGTAGAAGACATTTTGCGTGTGTGAAAATAGTTTGTAGCTATGTTTATGATGAGTAAGTTATAGAATGGTCTTGGAGTAGATAGTGAGCATCAAGGAAGACTAACCTTTAAAATAGCTTGAATAGAGCTAATTAATCTGACAGCTAGAGCTCTATGTGATATGATGGCTCACCGGGATCAATGGCAAGCCTTAGATATGAACGATGAGAAAGATCTCGTCGATATGAAGAGGCTTGCTAGAAAAAGTATGTGAGACCTAACTCTCCCTGGTAGTCATACTCAGACCATTCCAAGATATCTCGTGTAATGCAAAGACAAGTAGTGATGCAGCACAATGTGAGATGAGACTGTGGCTGTAAGAGATTAGTTTAGAGGAGAAATGAGAAAGAGAGTTACCCCCAAGCCACAACACTTCATGTCTAGATGAGTTTCAGAAACTAAAAGGCTAATTCCCTCGGGGCAAAGGTTTGAGTTACAAGTTACACCTTTAGAGCTCGATAGCTCAGAGGTGATAACTAGTTATGCATGAATGAAGCAAGAGGTACAACCCTTTAGCTTGATGATGGGCCAGATATAGAGGCAATGAGGCTCAGGTTTTGTAGCTAAAGATGAATTTCCAATTCATGAAAAAGTAAGCCAATCAGAGGCCATTAGGTGCAGCTAATTAATTGCTTAGTCGTAGCTAATTATTCCATAAAGCAGCGAGGCAATCCAAAGAGTTCCTCGCCACGGCCAATTAAGAAGCTAGCCACGACCAATACTTAGGCTCCATTTGGTTCAATGGAGGGGAGGGGAGGGAAAGGGATGGGGTTTAATGAGTTGCTGTTTGGTTGGAAGGGAGGGGAGGGTGATAACCATGATTTTTATATATTTTAATTCTCCTAACTTAGGCATTTTAATGATTAAATATGGCTCTAAGACTTCAATTAGATAAGATTTTAATTTAGTGGCCATTTCTATATTTTAGGAATTAAATCACAAAATCTTGGATTTTTAATGCATAAATCTTTTTAAATGAATTTTGTGAATATTTCTATCTCATCCTTTTTATTCTTTTTGTTTCATTTTGTGAATATTTCTATCTCATCCTTTTTATTCTTTTTGTGCAGATTTTCAATGGAAAATAAAGCTAAGAATGAGAACAAGCAACTCCCACGTCCCACGAGGCTTGCATGGACTCTAGGCTCACCATACACAAGCATCGGCATTTTGTATGAAACTAGAAATAGAGGCAGGGAAAGAAGAACAACATTGTAAGCTAGAGAAGAGCAGAAACAAAGGAAGCAACACAAGCTTTGGGTTCAAGAAACATACACGAGCTGGATTGTCACGGGCTGAATGAAGAGGAAACAAGCAAAAAATGTGTAAAGGAATGAAGGAGAGGAACCATGTGTTTTCTATGTGCTGGATGGAACATGAAGCCACAAAACGAAGAAGCAGCTACAAGATGGAAGAAGTCTCAAGCTTTGGTAGATGAATTAAGAAGAAAAGACATATGCAGAGGCAGAACTTGAGGGCTGGAATAAGCTAAATAAGAGAAGCCACGGGTCTCGAGCTAATACAGAATACGCAAACACAGAGGAGAGAAAAAAAAACCTAGAACGAAGAGCAGAACGTGGATAACATGGGAAGCAAATGAAACCTAATTGCATGATGGAGGAACACGGATGAAGAGCCACAGGTTCTTACACAGTAGCTAAACAAAGGAGGCTGTACATACATGCAAAAATGAAGAGCAGAATGTGGATAACGTGGGAAAGCTGCAGAGAAAATGAAGAAGAAAGCTACATGAGAACTCGGGCTAGAGATGAAAGAAGTTAACGTGGGCTCCTGCGTAGAATGATTAAGAAAGTTAACGTGGAGTATGAAGCCACGTTGTAATAAAAGAAGAGAAAGGCTCAAGCTTAATTTGTGAAAGGCAGAACACGTGAGAGAAGAGGACGAATGAAGGAGCTTAGAGAACAATGTGAGACCAGAAGATGCAGCTCCAGAAAGCAGAATGCTCGAGTTTAGGGACGAACGCATGAAGACACTGGATCGAGAAGTTGAACGTGGTGAAGCAAAAAAGAGAAACACAAGGAGTTACATGCAGCAGAAACAAGAAACACGAGCTAGGCATGTGATTCATTAAAGAGCACGTGAAGAACAAAAGGGGACCACGTGAAAGGATTAAAAGGGCACTCGTGGCAGCATCAGGGAGGATTGAATTTCATCATCATATTAATTCATTCATTCGAGGAGGTGATACACACGCCGCATTCCATTCACTCATTCCAGCCATTCGCATGCCCCCTTCGTCCATTCCACGTCCAGTAGCCATCCACCACGCCATCTCCTCAATTCTCCATTCCTTCCATTCAAATGAAGCTTTGATCTCTATCTGTGGCTAGCTAGGAGGAAGATCCTTGGAGAAGCTTGAATCTATTGATTAGAAAGGGAATTTTGGCTAAGACTCTCATCTCTTCTGCACCTTTTTTCTTTCTTGTATTTTCTTGGTTAAGATTGTATTAGATAAGAGATTTGTGTTGTTTATAATTAGTGGCTGGTTAGACATTAATTAGGAGATTATTTTTGTTGATTAATTGATTGAATCAATTTCTGAATTGTTCATTTTCCTTTAATTTTCTCATGTGTGCCTCGAAGGTGTTCGATGAAATGCATGAATGAAATTATGTGTTTGAATGTTAAACTTGAGAATTCCTTAGTGTTTAGTTGGTTAATTAAACATTTTTGGATGATGATTCAGAAGCTAATTAATCAGTTAAGCAATCAAATTGGGTGTTCATTGATCTTAAAGACAAGAATTAACAATTTAATGCGGGGTTGAGATTTCAATTCAATGTTAGATTATTAATTTCTTGATTCTTGCGTGGTAACTCAAGATAATTTGTTATGAATACAATTAGAGACTCTTAAGCCAGAATTAATCACAATTGGATTAGGATAAGGATAGTGGATACCAAGGGATGATTCCAAAGCTAGTCACAAAACCCATCATTCAATCATAATTCATCCAATTAAGTAGCAATTAGGATTTTTAATTTCAATTTAGTTTTAGGTTAGTTTAATTCAATCAAAAACCCCCTTAGTTTAGAAATTTTTAGATTCTTTTAACACTTGGAAAACCCAATTAAACATTGAACTCCAATTCCAAGGGAGATGACCTAGGTTGTGCCACTAGCTACATATTTTACCAACCTAGTTTTATTTTGAGGGTTGCGCAATGAGCCACTCAGAGGGTAAGGGAGGTTATTGTTTGGTTCAAGAGGGGAGGGGAGGGGAGGTAATTATACTTGGACAAATTTATTCTTATATTATTTTAATTGTTTCTCTTATAAAAAAAGATATTTATATCAACATTTTTTAGAAGTTATTAAAAACATATATACTAATTAAACTATTGCATATGAATTAGTTTTTTATTCTTTTGGGTCTCAAACTATTTTTCTCTTTCATCAATATAAAAATTGATGAAAATAAATACAATTGAATCAAAATAACTTAATATATCTTTTAATTTATTTTAAAAGAAAGAATAAGTCTATCTTCCAAAAAAGAGGTGCATGATTAAAAGTGGTTATACATAATAATCATAATAATTGAAGTATCATAATAATCATAACAAGTGGTTATGCATAATAGAACTTGTGCATTATACAAAATATCTCTAAAATTATCAAAGTCATGATACACATAATATCCAAAAAGTGTTCAAATAGTCACAAAATTAACATATCACATAGAAGATAAATCCTTGATGACATCCATTAGCAAATCCCTACGTGCATCAAGCAGACATTCAACAAATATCTTAGTTGTTTGCGATGGTGGGATGCCACAATCTTTAATAATGTATCCACATCTCATTTGCTATATTATCTCTAATAAGCCTTCCTTGAGCAGCCTCCTCATTGTCACTATGTGGAACACAATTATCATCATCAGACATAGATTGATTTGCAAGTTCAGCATCCACTTTAGTTATGAGTTCTTCGTCAGGATCTATGCTCATCAAGAAGTTATAAAGAATGCAACATGCTCTAATGATAAGTTTTGTGCTTTTAGATCATAAGTAGGCTTTGATGAATTAGATATAATTTCAAATCTTTTTTTCAATATACCAAAGGCTCTTTCAATTGCATTACGTAACGATGCATGCTGCAGATTGAACAATTCTTTATGATTTTGAGGTGGATTTCTTCTTGAATATTCTTTCAAATGATAACGAACTCCTTTATATGGTGTAATAAGTTCACATGTTAGCATGAACCTAGCATCTATAAGGTAATATTTACCTTAAGGAATTTTGATCCTATCTACTCGTCTTAATGCATTTTTCATAATCCTAGAGTCAGATGCAGTGCCTTCCTACTAACAAGCACATAGGTGAACCTTAAATCAAATGTACATGCTACTAAAATATTTTGTGTTGGATATTTCTTCCTACCACAATATTAGGGAGCATCTTTAGTAGCTATTTTCACACATATATATGTTCCATCTATGGCACCGACACAATCCTTAAAAAAAGGGTAGAACCTATTACTCCCATGAATTTCAGGAGGGACTGTTGAGCCGTCAGGTTGTATAAAAAATCTATCTCCTATTTCAAGGATAGCTCTCAACACATTATGTAGATGACGACTAATTGTCTCACCAGAACGTCAAAACCAAAAATTTACTTCACAATTTTTTGCTTTATGTGTTAATATGTAAAGAGTTTTTGCAACTTGTTCTTCCACTGTTGCCCACCTTGTAGGTTTTAATCCACCCTCTCTTTCTAACATAGCACATAATGTTAAAAAAGTTTTAAACCTCATCTTGATAATATTTTGACTAGTATCACAACTAGTTTTCTGACTCATTATTTCTTCACACACCCTTTCTTTCTTTGAATTCATACTGTAACTTATTTTTCTTCTATTAGAACTTCGAATTACATAGTAGACATAAACAAATGTGAGTAGAACTACAACTCTTCGATGCAAATCCCACTATTGGTGCGAGAATAAATTATTTAGGAATGGCAATACCATCTAACAAACAAAGTCAAGATACATATAATTAATAAATGGCAGCGTATCTATTTCTATTGACTTGCAAAAAAGAACCTAGCAGCAACAAAATATCAAACTCAATGACTCACTTTATTAATGATTAAAAACATATCAACAAGTAGTAGAATATTGCCAACAAGCAATGGAAGAGGCAGATGGTGTATCAAAACTCAATGACTCACTTTATTAATAATAATAAAAAATCATTTCTTGCTGTAGTATATGTAATGTACAATTAGATCAATAACTTGGATGTGGTGGTAAAGTTAAAGAAATAACCAATGACTTGGAATGGTTTCTAATTGTGACACCAACAAATATTGGAACGTTAAAGGCCTAGCTTTATGCATTTTATGAGTGTATGCCCTTTCAATCTTAGGTTTTCTCAAGAATTCTTAAAATGTATGCTACAAAACTATTTGAAAGACTAATGAGTTAATATTCCACATGATATCATTTATAATTCTTCAAATTAAAATAAGTTTGATACCGAAGATTCAATTTCCACGGCTGTTCCTTTCTTCATTTCTTATTCATTCAAGCTCAAGACTTTATTTGTAAGTAGAAAAAAAATTAAATAATAAAAGCATAGCTTTCATTGGAAAAATGTACTGAATATCGGTATAATTATCTTCATTTTCATTATTTGGTATTCATTTTTATTTGTCCTGTATGTTGCAAGAAAAGAAGGAAGATTCAAACTAGGAAATAGGAATTATGGACCAAGACTGTTGCTTTAGTTTTTAGAAACAAAAGGCATCTATGAAAATCCTCATATATTTGACTCCCCCTAAAATAGGAATAATGTCAAAAAATTTAGATATCCTTACACTTTATCTTTGAAGCACTTGCTTCTGATAAGTTTTTATCTTTTATATATATATATATAAGAATCTTCTAAAGAACCAATAATTTAAAAAAAGACGATTCATGTGCAGCCAAACAGGATAAAAAAAAAAACAAAGAGGGCTAATCATAAATTTTTAAAAGACTTGATTATGGAGCTGGGATGCAGGCTGTCACAAAATTCAAAGAATTTTAAGTCAAAGCTCTTTAAAATTTGATGATAAGTCAAACATGTTTTAACTCATGATCAAATCTACTTCAAAAGTATAAATATCCTTGCCATCATGAAGCTGTCAGCACACAAGTTTGGCCCCAAATAAATGATAGATCTCAATCCTCTCTTCTGTACATGGTTCCCTAAGATTCTGCATTCGCAGTCATTATAATGTTCAAGTAAGGAGACTAAGGAGCAAGATTACAGCTCCACTATAAGATTCTACATTACTGATTCAACAACTAGTTATAGATCCTTATATACAGTTCAGGAGCACATCTAATGACACCAGATGAGTTGATGTTGAAAGAACAATATTGAATCAGTTGTTGGTTAGATGATCCTTATGTACAACCATATCAAGACTCGAAAGTTTCACACCCCAATCTACTTTTAATATCAAAATCAAGTGTCATTGGGATATTAATTATTTAGTAAGGATGACAACACTTTGACAGAAAACTAAATTTCCATTCATGATTTCAGCAAATGATAACACATTAAAGAAACTAAATTTCTGGGAAACTTCTTTGCTTATATTACATATTGAAGAAACATACAATCCCATACATCAAGCACTTCTTGCTACCCCAAAACCCTATTCCCATCATATGATACTATTAATCACAAGCCAGTGTCAATGATATTATTTTTCTTTTGACTGAAATACATAAACAGAGCCCATACAACTTAATTCGACCAATATGTACAAATATTCGAACACTTCAACCAGCATGTCTAGAGCCCAGACCCAACCTTCATATGTAGAATTCCTAATTGTAGAAAAATTCATAGATAACAATAGGTTGACAAAAAGGCACAAGAAGCCTTCAAAAGAGTCAATTTCATAATCTGGCAAGGGGATTTCCAAACAATTACATTACACTCCTACTCATTGCAACTAATTTTAAGTTGAAATTGATTTAGGTTTCCTGTCATTTTGGGCAAATTATTTTTCACAACTGGCTAATCATCCATAAATCTGAAAAGAAGTGACTGGAAAATTGAAAAACTCACTTGAGCCACGATTTGCTGGACTCGAGCTAGAGTATAGAGGTTGAACGTGAGCTGGAGGCTGAAGCACTGGACGCGAGTTGGAGTATGAAGGCCAGATGGGATCTAGAGGTTAGAGCACCAGACACGAGCTGGAGGCTAGACACCAGACGCAAGCTAGAGGCTGGAGCACCGAACGCGAGCTGGAGGTGATGATCCACAATAGAGCTACTGGAGCTTGGAGCACCGAAGGCGAGCTGGACGCGATGAGCTGCAGCGACGCCAATGGTGACACCAAAGGGAGAGGTTAACAGTGCTCCAAAACAATGACTAGAGAGAAGAGTGTCTAGAGGGAGAGGCAGGAATGAGAAAAAGTGAGATAATATCATTTCCCTCCCTTCCCCTCCAAAATCCTCTAACCAAATAGAGCCTTAAATAGGAGACTAGGGTGAACCTGAGGCTAAGTAGCCACGACAAATGATAGTATGAAGGGCCTTATAAGTCATATTCAGGCCAACTTAAGGAATGAGTTAATAAGGGGTCAATTGACCCATAGAGAGTGGGAACCCCTAGTATAAGTAGAAAAAAAGAGTAGTAAATAGTTATGGAGAGTTAGTAAGAAATCTGTGGGCCTAGTAGTTGACACTAAGGAAAGAGTTCAATATAGAGAAAGTTAGACACAGGGATGATAAGGTTGTTGAGACCCACCTTTAAGGCATGAACTCCAACCTAGGTTGCTACCCTATGAGACACTGAATAATGGAATGTTAATGTAGCCTCAAAACTAACATAAGGTAAAACTACTAGCAGTGAGGCACATAGTAAGGGCCTAGAACGGTGTACCTTATAGGTAATACCTAGAGATGAGTATGAGTAGCCTGGTAATAGAAGCTTAGAAGAGAATGAAGATAGTTTAGAAAGTACTAAGTTATTGCAAGCTACAGGTCTGATGAGATAGGCAGCTCAGACTAAGTATGAGCTGAAGCCTAGAGGAAGTGACCAGTAGCATTGTCTAGGTGAGATAAGTAAAAAAAGAAATTAATTTGACAAAAAGTTCAGTGAAAGTTCTCTCTAGATCGAGAAAGGAAGATAAAACATCTTGAGTTAGGGAGACCACTCAGTAATGGTTAGTAAATTCCCCTAGATAGACCTCCATAAATTATAAAGTATAGTGATCAGAGAAGCAAGGAAAAAGTTGAGCGACTAGTCACATAAGAGATGCCCTCGCTTTAGTAATGACTAAATGAGTGGACTGAGTCTAGAAAAGTAAATAGATAGGGGTTCGATAGTTAGTTAGACGAGCTCCCTAATATGAGAATGATATAGGGTTATGGCACGTGAGTGATTAGAGCACCCAGTAGAGTATAAGTTCCAACAAGGTAAAATCAAGACATTGATAGTATATGTCCTAGATTAGGTTAGTAAAACCCTAAAAGTAGTATACTATGCTCCTGGGGATGAGCCTAAAGAGGCTGAACAGAGAGAGAAAGCTTAGCTTTGATTCAAACATAGAAATGAGCTGAGATAAATGGTTAGTGCCTTAGTACCCTAAGGAAAACTTAAGGGAGCTAGGGACTGCCTCAGAAGGTGAGTCTTGCATTATGTAGAGAAAAAGTATAAGCCAAGAGTGCAATAGAATGTAATTCTTGAGATTTCATGAAATATAACTTTTCTTACAGAGGAACAGTCTAGTTAAAAGCAATGTAAGAGTATGAGAAACAGTAGGCCCCCTCGACGTTACAAAAAGTGAATAAGTAAAGGAACCCCAATAAAATGCAGGTGCTCTTGAGCGTAAAGAAACCCATATTGGCAATAGAGACAGCCAGTAGTAGAGCATCCTTTTATTGAAGTAAAAGGATAAGAAAGGAAAAAAGAGAAAGAAAATATGATAGTGTTCAAGCCGATGACATAATAGATTAAGAACAAATATCTAGTTGATGTGCTTGAATACTTGAGGAAGCACCCTTGTCCTTAGCATAGATGCCCTTTTAGCATGATAGCGCCCGATGTAAAAACAGTCGAGCAATGCAAAGTGATCTTGGGATGAAGTAGAGGAAGAATCCTACTTCCCCAAACATCCTACGAGAATAGGGCAGATAAAGAAAAGTAAGAGAGGAATACTTTAGATTATTAGAAAACTTATAATATACTGGCAATAGTGGCCTTGAGCTCAACCATGAGGTGTCCGTGTATTAGTGTTTGATATTATAGTTTGCTTGTGACAATGGTTACACGATATTGGGTCTAATCAATCCAGTAGTAATGTGACTTGAGTGCGTAGCAAACAATGACATCAATCACTAAAGTGTCCCAATAATCGAAAGGTATTCTAGTTAGTTAGATAACGAGATAAGTCAAAAAAGAAAGGTAAAGGGATTCCAATAATATCAGAATGATGAGAAAAATATGTAGAAAGGAATTCCCAGTAAAGCATGTTCAGATTCAGATAGCACGAGTTCAGTATGCATAGCCTGAGTCTCTCATAGTATATGTAATGAAATGAGAAGGGACTAATGTATAGTCTCTCTCCTGCCAAAGACGTGAACCACACTCAGTGTGTGAGATGCCCTAGTGCCAAGGTACTCAAAAGCAGAGTATGGCCATAGTCAAAAATTGCAGGATATGAGAGGAAAACATAGCCAAGTACAGTTAAAGTAAGAAAAAAAAGCCTAAGTAAAAAAGGACTGAAGTGAGAATTGAAAGATCTCATGAGGAGCGATGAATGAAAATTAAGATGCTCCTAAATACAATATGATGGGATCCTAGAGAATCAGATGACACAGAATCCACTTTACATAGAGAGCATGATGTATCTCTAAGTTTAGCCTCAACTATTATGAGTGATGGTTACTAGACTTAGTGAGCATTTATTTACTATCAGATACAATGATCTTAGGCTTTGACGTCTCCCAAAGATGAATCACAGTAGATTCTAATATAGCACAGCGGGTCGCAATAGGCCCTAACAAGGCTTTGAGAGGTCATAATAGACCTAAAGGTCACAGTAGATCCCCCCGAGTTATAGAGAGCCCCAATCATAGCATGATAGTTCTCTGGTGAGATGACAGCCTAAGATAGTTCCCAGAGCAGTAGTTTCAGAGACTAGTACAATTTCAGTTAGCTTTTGTCTCAGAGACTAAAGACCTCATAAGTTTGGTAAACTATTGCCATAGAGATATGAAGGCTTTACTCAGATAGGTAGACCACTGACTAGATCTCTTGAGAGATAAGCATAGTGTATGGGATAAGAAAAGGAAAAAATTAGCTTTCCAAAATTAGAACCAGATGAATCGCTACCAAGTAGATATTAGCCCTGACTAAGGGATAGAAAGATCCCCACATGCTAGCTTATGTATTCAGAAAGGGGTCAGGTGCAAGTTTTACATGAGGTAAGTGGTATAGTATGCCTCAAGTGATCGAAACTATGAGTATAGCTAGCATTCCATTAAAGCTCAGCAGTAGTCAGTGGTAGTAGCTCTTCGATGCCAGTATGAGACACATATGTTAAGTCTATCAGCATTGAAATGAGGGACTATGAAATGCCACTATAAGTGAGCAAAGAAAGTGAGGAAAAGTCTTAGCTTATAGAGACAGATGTAGTAGTAAACAGAGAAACTAGGATCATTAAAAATAGAAACTCCTTAAAGGAGTTGTAATCCCAGTAAGTAATTGAAACATGAGGCCTGTGACAAAAAGAAATGTGAACTATAATCATGGGATGAGCTAATAAGAAAAAACGCAGAGATGGATAGTGGATAATATATTTTAAATAAGTAAGTAGACCGATAGAAACCTCCAATGGCTATAATGATCAGAAAAAAGATGATGAGACTTTATGAGAAGCAATTAGGAGAGGACACAGGAGATTTGATATGAAATAAGTTACCTCTCAAAATATGTAAATGAGTCCACTAAAAAGAATGTTCACCCTTGCGAATAAGTTAAGACTAACCCGATATGATTAGTAAGCTTTTCCAAGATAGGCCTCCAGAGTTAGAATTTCTTTCCCTTATGAGAAGAACTAGTAAGTACTCTATAATAATAGAGCCCTTATTAAGAGCTAGTAACAAAAATTCCCTAGATGAGAGAAAACTCGAATGAGTGAAATCGTTGAGACAAGGGTATAGAGATAGGAAGAAGGGAAAGAAAAGAGTAGTTAACTAGAAAAGAAAAGAGTAAGAGAAAAGTACACCCCAAATTTTGAGGATGAAATTTATTTAAGGGGGAGAGAAATGTAATATTTGGTTCTTTGAAAACGAGAGAAAATGCGAGAAATATAACATACAGTTTCTCCATAAATGAACAAAATTCATTAGATACAAAAGCAAGCCCACTGAAATGCGTTAGTTAAGGTCCTAACAAATTTGGTAAGAATTCTAGACTCCTAAAAATGAGAATCTTAGGCTCAAACGGAAAGAAAAACAGAGCTAGAATAAAGAAACGAATTTGAACAAAAGGTTGACAAAATGTAATAGCATTTTTGTAATTTTGAGTAAATTTTGGAATTCACATAAGAGAACTTTTTAAAAGAATTTTTTTAGTTTCCTAGGGTTCTCAGAGACCTTAAAAACCATGGGAAGCCTAGGGATAGTTAAAACCCTCCGGTGGATGTTTTCCAACGTCGGTGCACCCAAACTTTAACAAATTCATTTGGGAAGGTTTTAGCTCCAATTTGAGTGATTCCAAAGGCATCTTACTAAATTGGGAACCTTAATTTCATAAGGAAAAAGATGGTTCTAAAAAAGGAACTAAAACGATTTAGAAACAAAAATGCTAAGAACAAAGGGCAAAATGAAAATTTTTGAAAAATCTTCCTTCCTCCACCTATATATAGGGCGCCCCACTCTTCCACTCATTTAGCTTCATATGTTTCTAGCCCAAACCAAAGAAAAAACCCTAGGAGAGTGGCACACAAGAGGAAGTGGAAGATAAGGGGAAATCAAAGGCTAAAGGTATGGATTTTGGTAGTTTTTCATGCTCTTTCCTTTCCAAACCTCTTCTCCTCCATTCTCTTTTATTTCTTATCATTATATTGAAGTATATGGAACTAATTTAAGGGAGAAATTAAGGGGAAAATTCAGACTTGAAGAGAAGAGGGCAAAGAAGGAAGGATCAAGTGAGAAAACAAGGAAAAACAAGGTAAAATCTCTATCCCATGATGGCTACTCCTTCCCCCACTTTCTTCCTATTTCACCCTATATATGTAGCTACAAGAGGGCTTGAATTTTGGACAAAACCAAGGCCGAATTCTATGAAATTGAGAGAGGAGAGTAAGAATATGCAAAGAAATTAAAGAAAAGATAATTGATTTTCAAGGTGATAAACCTAGGGTTTCATGAGTTCCCTTAAAAATCTGATTTGATTTAATTATTCCTAGGCCTAAATGAATGTTTGAATGAATTACTAAGATCCCTAGGAGTCTCCCCATATGCATCTTCCATGTAGAAAACAAAGCAAACTCCATGGAAGCCAAAAGGAGGCATAGGCTAGGCCTAACATGGTTGAGACACCTAGGGAGAGTTTTAAATTTTTTCAAGCCCATTTTTTAGTCATATATGATGAATGAAAATGAGGGGAAATCTTGAGAAAAATTTAGGAGGCCTAGAGAATGAATTGGTGCATTAGGTCCCATAATATAACCTAAAGAAGCAACATGTAGCTAGGTTCTTTGTTTTAATTGTGTGATGACTCCAAGAGGCTTAAAAGGAGTCAAGAATCATATATGGAAGGAAAGAATGGAGCCTAGAACTCATTTGATGGATGTTCCTTCATTAGCTGCATTCTTGGAACCATAACAGGGTTAATGACCAAGTTAGTATTTAAGGAAGATGTGTGGCCTTAGAATTAACTCCATGAACCTAATTGGCTTCCATGAATTGTGTTTAGGCCAAGAGAAATGATCTCCACCTTCTTGGGTGTGTGAGGTCAAGGGAGAGGATTCAAGACTCAAGGAAAAAGTGTGTAAATGCAAGCAAGGTAGCTCTCTCCACTTTCTCTCATGTGTAGATGTATTCTTACATTGTCTTTGAATGTGTGTATATATGTTTTGAGCTATGAAAAGTATTTTAGCATGAGCTTTTATTCCATGGTACCATGACAATATTTTATGCATTCAAATGATGTTTTATGTCCTTGTCTTGGTTTACTAGAGTATGGAGAAGCCAAGAACCCTCTAGCCATGGTGAGGATGAGTGAAGAATCCTTAAAGTTAGTTAAGACAAAGTAAAGAGTCTCTCAAAAGTAAGGTTGACTCCCAAGAGTAAGATTGAGTCAAAAACCTCTTAAAGAAATGGGTGAGGCAAGTCCAAAATCCACAAGTGAATAGGTGAGGCAAATCTACTTACTTGGCAAGCCTATGCATGCTATGTATGACTTGTTCAAATGCCAAGAACGTTTCTTGATTTCTCACATATGTTAACATGTCCATGCATGCATTTTCAAGGCTTATATTGCATACTTTATGTGTGATTGAAAAGGAGATGAGCTATTGGGATTTTTTGAATCTCATTTCCTCCTTTCCAATAGTCTAACATGCTAGGTGGACTAAGTGGACAAGGCAATGAGAGCCCACACCTTGGGATATGAGATTTTAACATCAAAGTGTAAAGGTTTTGTCCCTTTAAGGCCATATGAATGGCAATTATTGTAATCTATGGTTGTATACGTCCCATGATGTTATGAACATATATAATTATTGAGTGGCTTGTCGCGCAACCCTCAAAATAAAACTAGGTTAATAAAATATATAGTTAATGGCATAACCTAGGTCATCTCCCTTGGAATTGGAGTTCAATGCCTAATTGAGTTTTCCAAATGTTAAAAGACTCTAAAACTTCTAAACTAAAGGGGGTTTTAATGAACCTAAAACTAAATTGAATTAAAATTCCTAAATTCTACCCAATTATATGGATTATGGGTGAAAGATGGGTTTGTGACTAGCTTTGGATTCATCCCTTGGTATCCACTATCCTTATCCTATTCTAATTGTGATTAATTCTGGTCTAAGAGTTCCTAATTGTGTTCATAACAAATTATCTTGGGTAACCACTCAAGATTCAAGAGATTAACGATCTAACGTTGAATTGAAACCTCAATCCCGCATTAAACTGTCAATTCTTGTTTTAGGATCAATGAACACCCAATTTGATTGATTAACTAATTTGATTAGTCTCTGAATCATCATAAATATTTAATTAACTAACTAAACATTAAGGAATCCTCAATTCAAACAAATAATCTCACTCATGTATTTTATCGAACACCTTCGAAGCACACATGGGAATTCAGATAATATTGAAATTAATCAGATCAATTAATCAACAAAAAAGGTTCCCCAATTAGTGTCTAACCAGCCACTAATTATAATTACACAAATTCCATATCAATTACATCTTAACCAAGAAAATATATGAAAGAGAAAAAGTGTAGGAAAATAAAGAAATTCTTAGCCAAAAACTCTATGTTCATCCATGGATTCAAGCTTCTCCAAGAGCTTCCTCCTAGCTAGCCTCAAGATGGAGATTAGAGTTTCATGGGATGTTGGATGATGGAATGGAGTATGGAATGGGTGAAGGATGGATTGGATGGATGAACACTGGACGTGGATTGCTTGGAAATCTCTCTTGGAATGGACGAATGAATGAATATATATAGATGAAGATTTCTATAAACATTGAGGCGTGAGATGGTTGGATTCTGCAAATGGATAATGGATTGTCATGAGCTGAACAATTGAACGAAGGAAGCGTGCTGAATGAAGCTTCTATCTCCTTTAAAATTCACGTGCTTCTCTTTGTTTTGCTTTACGTGTTAACTAATGCATCTTTTACGTCATTTTTTATTCACTCTATGCAATGCATTATTTCCAATTCCCTGAAGCTACTTCATGTATATAAGAGGTGGGCCCCATTATGAATATAATAATCCACTTGTTACTTTAAACCCCACGTGCTCAGCTGCTTCTTATCGCCCGTAGCTTCTTAGCTTCTTCATGCATTTTTCACGCAGCTCTTCATTTTTCTCAAGCAGGGGCTGCCTCTTTTTTGACGTGGGATGCTTCCAACTTCAACGTATTACTTCTTATCCATCACGTCAGCCTTCTTTAAACTCCACATATTCTTCATGCATGATTCTTCTCTTCTTTGTCATGCAGCAGCTCGTTTACCTGGTTCCTTTAATTCTGCTCGCTTCTAAAGTGTTAAAGACGTAGCTTCTGCATGCGTTCTACTTAACTGGTGCTTCCTCATTCAGCTCGCTTTTAACGTGTTACAGGCGTAGCTTCTTCTTCATTTTCAGCTCCATCGACTTCGTGCAGCTCCTCCATACCTAGTGCAGATCCTTTCTTCGTGTTCTTGCTTCAGCCAAGCTGAAAGCTTCTTCAACGTCGTGTTTAGCTCAGCTTCTTCATCTTTCAGCTTGTGCAGCACCCAACTCTTGCTTCTCTTCATTTGTGAACCAATAGCTTAGTGTTGCTAAAAGAGAACATGGCTTACACTCTCCTAGCTTTCTTTGATACTGCCTCCCACGTGTTCTGCATGCCTTTTACATATTGCTTCATTCCTTCTCCAGCTAGCTCAAGCTTGCTTGCTTCTTGCAATTTCTGCTTCTTCACGTGAAGATTCTGCATGCTTTCTTCGTTTAGCTGCTGTGCTTCGAGCTTCCTCTTCTTTTCCAATACCCAAGCTCTCTTCCCCTCAACCAGAAGCATATTCTTCTACATTGCATCTACTTCAATGCGTTGTTGCTCCATGCAACCTCACCAAAACAGAGCATCATCTATGTGAGTTGATATGTGTATGATGTGGAAGCCTATGTGACATGTTTAACGTGAAATGTGTGCCCATGCATGAATGAGTGAATGATGTGGATGCATGCTTCATAGAAAATAATATATGTGTGGGAATTGTGGGTGCAAAGTGAGAGTGTTGTGGAGTGTAAGTGAATGGCTAGACAAGTGCATGGATAAATGAGAAACCATGTACAAGTGAGCTGTTAAATGGAATGGATATGAATAAATTTGCATAAAATCCTTTCTTCTTCTAAAACCTCCATCACCTCCTAAATTCTCCTCTATCCCTTAGATTTAAATTGCCCAAAGCCTACACAAAAAGATTAGAAAATATTAAGTAGAAATATTCACAAAATTCATTTAAAAAGATTTATGCATTAAAAATCCAAGATTTTGTGATTTAATTCCTAAAGTGCAAAAGATGACAACTAAAATAAAATCTTATCTAATTGAAGTCTTGGAACCATATTTAATCATTAAAATGCCTAAGTTAGGAGAATTAAAAGATATAAAAATAATGGTTATCAATTATGCTAATGTATTATGTACAAATGAAGTTTAAGGTAATATGTATGGGAATGTGCAATTTAAACATGCAATGGCAAACTTGCCACATGGAAGTGTATGTGTAAATGGAAGTAGAATGGCCAAATTGAGATGTATGGGGTTTGGGACCACTTGGGCAGTTTATATAAGTCACATTCATGCTTTTAAACTTGCCCAAGAGATGTTAAACATCAAGGAAAGTCATTTGGATATTTTGGTATCTTATATGGAGCAAAAATTTACCATATTGGAAACTTATACCACGTTTTATCCAAATGAGCTCTTCTTGATCTGAGATTTAGCATGCTCCTAGAGCTTGTTGAGATCTTTATGGGAAGCTAAAGTGTAGAATTTTTAGAGGTCTATGGAATATTTGATGAATTTTTAAAGTTAGGAAAAATTTTGAAATTGGTTTAGGGTACTGTTCATTCAGGTGCAAAAATGAATTATGTCACTTAGGGAGCAAATGATGTCCAATTGCCACAAACTTTTATTAGGGGAAACTAGACATTTCCAGTGACTTGTGCCAACTAGAAGCACCCCATTTGAATGTCTAGAGAGGGAGATATAAATTTTTAAAATTTCTACCCAGTATCAGGTATTTAGACTGACCTCAGGTATTGTTTGATTTGTTTTTTAGGTTTGGATGTGCATGGACTAGTCTAAAGTTATGTTCATGGACCGATCTAAAGTTATTTTTTTCCTCTAACTAACATCCATAGCTTTCTAGATTGGTATCATTTGTATGGATTGAATTTTTATGGAATTAATTGGATATTTTTGAAGTTTGTAACAGAAACTTATATCAATACCAGTAGCCAGTCAGACCTCTGTATTTTTTGAATGTTAGATGTCTTCTGTGTGATGTTTCATGGTCTAGTCATATTTTTACTATAAATTAGACATCTATAGCTTTCTAGAATGGTAAAAGAATGTATGATTTCGATTTTTCAAGAATTAGTTATGATGTTTCAAAGTTTGTGACAGAAAGGTGAAGTTTCTGGCCGAGGCTACATTATGATGTTTAATGTGTTCCTTGCACTTGCACGAGTTCTAGGCCATTTTTGGTGATGGATTTGAGTTGTATCTATGTAATTAAATATGAGAATATGATACATGAGTCCATATGGCCCACAAGACTTTGAAAGAAAAATTTATATGCAACGCAAGGAAATTCATTCTTTTAAAGCCATTCTTCCTTGCTTCTTCAGGAAATACATGTATGAGACGTAGAAATAGCATGAGGCAAAGCTAGAAATCTATGGTGTTACAGTGTGTTGATGGAAGTGTACTGCAATATGTTTGTGAGCTAGACTTGTGGATATATCTCTTCCTTAGCTGCTTACGTGTGACATGCTAGAATGTGGAATAGATAGCTATGTGTTTCTACGTGGAAGGATGGTCATAGAGTGAAGGGGTGTGCATGGACGAGTTCTATACAAGGGTGTGAGACTATGGCTTCCCTACATGCTAAATGAAATGGGTGCAATGTGAGAGTGTATGAATTTAAAGTTTGTGTGAGTGAGCTAGAGTGTTGCATGAGAGTGGAGTGTATGGAGGTGCAACTTGTGCATGAGCTAAGGGAGAGGGAAGTGTGTGATGTTTGGAGGTGACTCGTGAGAGATGTGTTGCATGTGTGTATTAGTTTAAGTGGAATGGGTGACTTAGTGCTTATAGTGGTAGCCCTTGTACATGTGTGATTCATGGAATGAATGATGGACTGGCTTGTGTTGTGTGTTTGAAGTATATGGAGCTACATGTATGTGTACCTTGTGTTCTGGTGCTGCTTCTTGTGATGTGGTCTTCATGGAGCTAATGAATTAGTGACATGGTGACTGCATTAATGTGTAAATATGTAAGGGCCATGTGTGAATCAAAGAAAGCCTTGGATGTACATCAATGTGTGTCAATTAGGAAGCCCCTCATTATATTAGACTATGCCTCTTAAAGAACCTTCCAATCCCATATGACCTAGTGCTTTATTCCCTTTTTTTTTCTTTTTTTTTTTTCTAAAACTCCATTGCACAAGTGAAGCTTTCATCTTCAACTTCAAATCAATTTCCTGTTCAAGCTCCAATTGCCATTGAAAATCTATACAAAAGAATGAGAAAAATCAAGAAGGAATATTCATAAAATTATTTAAGAGAAATTTATGCATTAATATTCTAAAATTTTGTAAATAATTTCCTTAAGTGCAGAAATGGCCACTAAACTCAAATATTATTTAATAAAATACAAAAAAAAAACCATATTCAATCATTAAAATGCCTAAGTTTAGGAGGATTAAAATATATAAAAATGGCATTTATCATATAGTTTTCTTGATTTTGATTTTTCTAGAATTAGTTATAAATTTTCAAAGTTTGTATCAGAAAGCTAGAAAGTTGAACTCGAGAGCAAATTGTAATATCCAGTTCTCCAAAAATGAAAGAAAACATAAGAAACGTAACGTACAATTTCTCTGTAAACGAACAAAATTCACCGGATACAAAAGCAAGTCCCCCAAAATGAATTAGTTAAGGTCCCTAAAAATTTGGAAAGCATTCTAGACTCCTAAAAATGAGAATCCTAGACCTAGAAAGAAAGAAAAGCGAAGCTAGAATGAAGAAACGAAATCTGACGAAAGACTTATGAAACATAATGGCATTTTCGTAATTTTGAGCAAATTTTGGAATTCACACAGAAGGGCTTTCTAAATGAAATTTTTGAGTTCTTCGGGTTTCTTAGAGGCCTTGAAAACCATAGGAAGCCCTGGGATACTTAAAACCCCTCTTATGGATATTTTTCAATATCGGTTGACCAAAACTTTGACTAATTCGTTCGAGAAGGTTTTAGCTCCGATTTGAGTGATTCCAAAGGCATTTTACTAAATTGGGAACCTAAATTTCATATGGAGAATATGGTTCTCAAAAAGGAAATAAAATGAGTTAGAAACGAAAATGCCAAAAAGCAAAGGGTAAAATTAGAATTTTTAACAAAGTGGAAGCTTCTTGAACGCTCTTTAAGTTTCTTAGTTCTTCTCCCCTTTATTTGCACGACCTATTTTGCCCAAAAACCAGAGAAAATACTAGCTCTCTCAGGCACACCATGGAGGAGAAGAAAGGAGGAGAAAAAGCAAGGAAAAGGTAAAGAATTTCATAGATTTTCGTGCTCCTCCTTCTTCCAAATTTGTTCCTCTCCTCTTAAGCTTTCTTTCCTATGGTTTTATTGAAGTTTTTGGATCTGTTTTGAGGGAAGAACGAAGGGGAAAATTAAGATTTGAAGAGAGGAGGCCAAGGAAAGTGAGAAACAAGAAAGAAAACAAGGTAAATCTTCTGTCCTATGGTAGCCACTGACTCCCTCTTCTTCTCCCTATTTTGCCCCATGTATGTAGCTATAGGAGGGCTTGAATTTTAGGTAGAACCAAGTGTGAATCTTAGGAATTTAAGGAAGGAAAATAAGAATACGTAAAGAAATTCAAGTAAAAGGCATGGATTTGCAAGATAGGGAGGCTAGAGTTTTGATTGCATCTTGAACTCTATCATGAACCCTAGCCATATTTTATGATGTTTAAGTGTTCATATGAGTTCCTAAGACACCAAGAAAGCTTCCTACATGTTTCTCCCATCAAAGGAAGCAAAGAAACTCCAAGGGTGCCAAGAAGAGTACATGCACCTAGGGAGTGTTTTAATTTCTTTTAAACTTAGTTTTGCATCATATGTGATGGGGGAATATGAGAGGAAGCCTTAGAAAAATTTTAGAAACCATAGATAGTGAGATGGCCTTATATATTCCATAATATGACCTAAAGAAGCAACATGTAGTTAGGTTCCTTATTTTAATTGTGTGATGACTCCAAAAGGCTTAAAAGGAGTCAAAAATCATATATGAAAGAAAATAATGGAGCCTAGAATTTATTTGATGGGTGTTGCTTCATTAAGTGCATTCTTAGAACTATAACAGGGTTTATAGATCAAGTTAGTGTGTGAGAAAGATGTATAGCCTTAGAATTAATTCTATAAACCTAATTGGCTTCCATAAATTATGTTTGGGCCAAGAGAAATCATTCCCACACCTTTGTGTGTATGAGGCAGAGGAAGGGAGATCAAATTCAAGGAGAAAAGTATGTGATTTCATCCAAGGTAGCTCACTTCTCATTCTCTCATGCATGGATGTATGCTTGGCTTGTCTTTGAATGTGTGTATGTGTTTTCTTTAAGCCATGAAAAATGTTCTAACATAAGCTCTTGTTCCATGGTACTATGATGGTGCATTATATTTATAAATAATGTTTATGATACTTGCTTGGGTTTGCTTGAGTGTGGTGAAGCCAAGAACCCTTAGCCACAGTGAGGATAAGCCAAGAACCCTTAGAATTGGTTGAGACAAAGTAAAGAGTCTCTTGGAAGTGAGATTGACTCCCAAGAGTAAGGTTAAGTCCAAGAACCTTTTAAAGAATGGGTGAGGCAAGTCCAAAATCCACAACTGAATGGGTGAGGCTAATATGCCCATGCATGCATTTGTAAGACTTGTTTTGCACCTTTTATGTGTGATTGAAAAGGAGATGAGCTATTGGGATTATTTGAATCTCATTTCCTCCTCTCCAATGTTCAAACATACTAGGTAGACCAAGTGGATGAGGCAATGAGAGCCCACACCTCAGGAGATGAAAGTATGACATTGAAGTGTATGGAATTTGCTTCTTTAAGGCCGTATAAGTGGCAAATGTTGTAATTTATGGTAGTATATGTCCTATGATGTTATGAACATGTATAATTATGGTAATGTATCATGTATAAATGAGAGTTAAGATTATATGTATGGAAATGTGCATTTTGGACATGTAATGGCAAACTAGTATTATGGAAATGTATGTATAAATGGCAATGGAATGACCAAATTGAGATGCATGAGGTTTGAGACCACTTGGATAGTTCATAAAAGTCATATTCATGCTTTTAAACTTGCCCAAGAGGTGCCAAACATCAAAGGAGACCATTTGGACACATTTGGTATCTTATATGGAGCAAATTTTACCATATTAGAAACCTACACCACTTTTTGTCTAAATGAGTTCTTTTTGGTCTGAGATTTGGTATACATTTAGATCTTGTTGAGAGCTTTTTGGAGAGCTAAAGTGCAGAATTTTTGGAGGTCTATGGAATATTTGATGAATTTTCAAATTTGGGAAATTTTCTGAAATTGGTTCAGTGCACTGTTCACTCAGGTCCAAAATTAAATTCTGTCACTCAGAGGGCAAATGAAGTCCAATTGCCATAAAATTTTACAGGACAAAACTAGACATTCCCAATGACTTGTACAGAAGCACCCCATTTGGATGCTTAGAGAGGGAGATATGAATTTTTAAAATTTCTATCCAATATCAAGCGTTCAGACAGACCTAGGTTACTATTTGTTTGGTTTTCGATGCCTGGACGTGCCTAAACTAGTCTAAAGTTATTTTTCCCCCTATCTAACATCTGTAGCTTTCCAAATTGGCATCATTTACATGGATTGGATTTGTTTGGAATTAATTGGATATTTTTTAAATTTATAGCAGAAACCTATATCAATACCAGTATCCTGTCAGACCTCTACAGTTTTTCAAATATTAAACATCTTCTGTGTAATGTTTCATAACCTAAAAATATTTTTATTATAAAATAGAAATCTTTAGCTTCCCATAATGTTAAAGAATTTATGGTTTTGATTTTTCTAGAATTAGTTATGATTTTTCAAAGTTTGTGACAGAAAGGTGAAGTTTCTACTTGAGGCTACATCATAATGTTTTATGTGGTCCTTGCACTTGCACGAGTTCTAGGCCATTTTTGGTGATGAATTTAAGTTGTATCTATGTAATTAAATATAAGAATGTGATACATGAGTTCATATGGCCTATAGGACTCTGAAAGAAAAATTTATACGCTATGCAACACAAGGAAATTTATTATTTTAAAGCCATTCTTCCTTGCTTCTTCATAAAATACATGTATGAGTCTTGGAAGTAGCATAAGATAAGCTAGAAAGTTATGGTGTTACAAAAATCATTAATTTTGTGAGGTGTAGCTCCAAGCCCCAAATGAATGAGACCAAATGTGATGTGTATGACTTATATGGATGTGTTAAGACTAGAAAATGATGCAAATGAGTGCACATGGTCCTTAGAGCATAAAATGAAGAAATAAAACCTTATGTAACACCATTAAATCCCATTAAGTATTCATTATTTTCTTTATGTAAGGTGTATTCCTTCTTACAATTGTGCTCCATCACATATGTTATGGATTGAGATAGCTTATGGTACTAATGTGTAAAGGTAAAGAGGCTAAGTTATTACAACACACAAGCAAGGTTAGTCACAGGACAAGTTTTAGGTATATTTACAGATAAAGAAATAGTCTTATAGTTACAAACAAGTATCATATTATTAGCTGACAACCAGTCCACACCAATGATTACATCAAAGTCACACAAAGGGATACAAATTAGGTTAAGGGTAGTACAACGACTATCCAATTATATAATGCAATTCAAGCACACAACAAATGTAATCATAAAATATCTAGTAGGGTTGGACACAGATAGTTTAAATGGCAATAGGCTAATTTTAAGATCTAGACACTTAACATAGTCATATGAGATGAATGAGTAGGTCGCACTTGAATCAAACAATGTATCTACAACATGATTATAGATAAGTAAAGTACCTAAGATCAGACAAGGGGATCTACTATCCTGTAACACCATAATATCTTAACTCTAATTCATCTTCCTCTAGGCTTGATTCCATATGATTTCCCAGGAAAATGACCAAAATCATGGTATTTTACTACCTTAAGTCGGGGTTAAACTGGTCATATTTTGCCCCGTGGGTCCCATGAATCCATCATTCACATTCTCTACTCAATTAAAATTTATAAGACTTGTACATAGCCTCAAACAACTCATAAACCACGGATATGAAGCCAAAAACTAAGAAAAAGCAATTTCTCAAATGAGCCCATAAGTCAGATTTCTGGATCCAAATTTGGAAAATCATAACTAATTCTAGAAAAATGGAAATCAAGAAAATAATAGCTCTCTAGAAATATTTGGATGTTAACTTCATAGTAAAAATAATTCCCAGCTACAATTTCAACGTCTGGAGCCTCTTTGACATCGAAAAAGAGACAGATGTCCGGCTGTCCCTGATACTGGTGCAGTTTACTGTCATGAACTTTGAAAATTCGTAATTAATTCCAAACAAATCTAATTTAAGAAAAATATACCAATTTGGAAAGATACAGATGTTAACTAGTGGTGAAAAATAAGTCCAGATCAGTTCAGGAGCTCTTGGACCTCGAAAACTAATAGAACAGTAATGGAGGTCAGAAAGCTTCTCTGATGCTGATACAGAACTTCAGAAAGTCGTTTCTCTCTCTAAAGACCTCCAATTGATGTGCTTCCAGTTGTTATAGGTCACTGTGGATATCTAATTTAGGCTCATAAAATTTCATGACAATCGGACACCATTTGGTCCATGGATGACACAGATTCATTTTCGGATTTATTGCACAGTACCATGACCAAACCATTAAAATTTCCCAACTTCAACAATTCACCAAATATTCCCTAGACCTCCAAATATTACCCACTTTAACTTCTCAAGAAGCTCTCAGTAGACTCTAGAGTCATGCCAAATTTTATATCAAGAAGAGCTCATCCGGTCATACTATGGCAGAGCTCACACAATTGGCGATTTTGGCACCCAAAATGGTTCAAAGTGGGTCCAAATGGCCTCTCACATGCTCTAGTATCTCTTGGACAAGTTTGAAAGTACAAACATAGCATGTATGAATTCCTTAAGTGGTCCCAATAAATACACAACTCAAACTCGCTATGCTACGGGACAAATTGCACCATTTCATATAAGCCACTAAAGGGCCAACTATCACATTCTCATTATTTTGGCTCTTTACACAGTTCATACATCACTTATACATATTTTTAAATTTGCCCACATAATTACACCTCAAAAATAATATATATACAAAAGTACTTGGTCTTCCTATACATCAACCTAAGTGTAGGTGTGCAAAAGTGGCAAAATAAGGCCTTCTATGTCTCATGGCCTCCACTTTTAAGCTCTTGAGCTCCACCTAGATGTTAAGATGGGAGAGGGAGGGGGTGAGATTTAGGGAATCTCAATAGCTCATACTCATTCAAGAAGCAATTAAGATATATAAACTAGTCAAAGCATTCAAACAAGTCACAATGACACAATATATGAGTTTCATGCCATGAATAACATATCAATGCCAAGATTAGGCTCTAGGGACTTTCGGTCTAGCCTCACCCGAGCTTTGGGACTTTTGGATTGGCCTCACCCTTGGTTTAGAGACTTTTGGCTCCACCTCACCCGTCTCAAGGGACTTTCGGCACCACCTCACCCGAGCAATTTACACAATTCATATCATAAACGTATTGGTACCAATGCATCAAGGCAACATCAATGGCATATCTCATCATACAAGCACATACACAACATACAATGACTATTACACATCCAAGAATGCAACAAGAAGGAGTAGAGAGCTACCTTATCGGCTAATACAAGTCTTCCCTTTTCAATTTATTTTCTCCCTTCTTGATTTCACACTCACAACTAGATGGAGTTGCTTCCTTTGAGCCTAAGCACAACAAAGAGCATGGGATTATTCTCTCATAACTCAAATAAACTTTCATAAAGCTAAAGGGACTCTTCATCAAAGCAAATCCCTACTACTCATGTAAGAAACTAGGGATTCTCTCTCTAGAATTCCACTCACTCTCCTTCCTCTCTCAAGCTCTCAAAAAGAAAGCAAGGAAGAAGAAATGAAACTACATGAGCTCTACGCTTCCTTAATAGTGGTTTTCCACCTTCTCTCTTCTGAACTAAACCCAAATCAACTACCAAAACTATAGAAAGAGAGGGAAAAGAGGAGCAGAATAACATGCTAAGAAGAAAAGTTAGGGAAATCTCAAGATTGCTTACCTCTTTGCTTGTTCTCCTTCCTTCTCTAGGTCTCTCTCTCTCTCCACAGGCCTTTTCTCTCTCTTAGTCGAAGCTTAGGTCGGTTTACAGAGAAAGGAAGAGTTTGGAAGTTTAAAAAGGTCAAAATCTTGCTTTTCACACTTTTTCAGACTAACCCTCGCTATAGCGAGCCATAACCCTCGCTACGGTGAGCTCGTGTCAGTCCCAGACCTTCATTTTCGCTATAGCGTACGCTATAGCGAGCAATTCCCTGATTTTTGTATGGGATGCCCGTACTCGCTATAACTAGCAGCATTTTCGCTATAGCGAGAAGGCACTCTCACTATAGCTAGCCCATTTCTCGCTATAGCGAACAGGTACATTCGCTATAGCTAGCAAACTTAGAAAATTTTTATCCTTCGAAAATTTTCAGCTTTTCTCTTTCTTTCCCTTTTCTTTTCTCTTTTCTTGGTTGTTACAAGCCTCTTGCTACATAAGTGCAAACACCTTTCCTTGTGTAGGTGGTTTAACAGATTAGGTCGACTCTCATTACACTATGTATGCCCGTGCATCATGTCCAAACTTCCTACAATTATAGTATACTAGGCATGGTCCATTACTGTGGCTCTTTATACATTTCTCAAAAATTGATGGCATACTGGCTGTGCTCTTTGGGGGTCCCATACTCTTTCTTTGAGGAATATTTCTTGGGGTTGCTCTCCTACCCAATGTGTAATATTCGATTCTTTGAAAATGAGAGAAAATGCGAGAAACATAACGTACGGTTTCTCTATAAACATACGAAATTCACCGGATACAAAAGAAAGTCCCCCACATAGAGTGATTTGAGGTCCAATAAAATTAGAATAATATTCTAGACCTAAAATAATGATGATTCAAGGTTAGAGGTGCCTTGAAATTGGAGCTAGAATGGTCAGATAGATTTTTACGAAAAGGGCAACGAAACGTAATGCATTTTCATAATTTCAAGAAATTTTTAGAATTCTCATAGGAAGGCATTTTAAATGGTAAATTTGAGTTCTCTGAAGTTCTTAGAGTCCCTAAAAACCATGAAAAACCCTAGAACAATTAAAGCCTTTCCAGTAGATGTTTTCTAATGGCAGTGAGCCTGAACTTTGACTAATTAGTTTGAGGGGGTTAGCTCTAAATTGAGTGATTCCAAAAGCATTTTATAAGATTAGAGACCTAAATTTTATGATGAAAAAGGAGGTTCTTAAAAAGGAACTAAAATGAATTAGAAACAAAAATGCCAAGAATAAAAGGCAAAATTAGAATTTTTGAAAAATGGAAGCTTCTTGAACCCTCCTTATATTTTGCCTTCCTTCTCCCCTCTTCTAGGCCGACCTAACTCTGCCCCAAAACTAGAGAAGAAAGCCATCTCTTAGGCATACCAAGGGAAGAGGTTTTGAAGGGAGAAAAGGCAAGGAAAAAGTATGAAACTTCATGAAATTTCAAGCTCTTTCTTTAGCAAAATATTTCTCCTCCTTTACCCCTTTCTTCCTATGGTTTTCTTGAAGTTTTTGGTGCTATTTTGGGGCAGAACAGAGAGTAAATTTTCGTGTTTGAGGAGAGGAGACCAAGCAAAGTGAGGAACAAGCAAGAAAAGCCAAGGTAACAAAGTAAAATTTCACTTTTATGGTAGCTTCTTCCTCCCCCTCTCTCTTATAGGTTTGGCCACCTTTGGAAAGTCCAAGAAGGCTTGGATTTTGGGCAAAACCAAGGGTAAATTCTAGAAAATTAAGTGTGGAGAATAAGAATATGCAAAGAGAATTAACAAACAACCATAGAAATTTAAGATAGCAAAGTTAGGGTTTCAAGTGCTCCACCAAAATATGATTTGATTCAATAATTCTTAGGTTTAAATGAGTGTTTGGATGAGCCCTTGAGATCCCTAAAAGGATCCTCATATGCATCTTCCATAAAAAAAACCAAGCAAATCTAATTTGTGCTTCCTTGAAGCCTACCCTTGGCCTAAGCTAGATGGAGCACCAAGGGATAGTTTTAATTTGTTTCAAGCTTATTTTTGAGTCATATATGATAGAAGAGGATGAGAGGAAGCCTTGAAAAAATTTTAGAAGCCATGGATAGTGAGATGTATCATAGGTTCTATATTATGGCTTAAAGAAGTAACACCTAGGTAGGCATCTTGAACTGATTGTGTGGTGACTCCAAGAGACTTAAAAGGAGTTAAGAATCACAAATAAATGAAGAGAATGGAGCAAAGATCATGTTTCCATAGGGTTGCTTCATTAGGTGTATTATGGAACTATAAAAGAGCCATATGAACCACTTAGTTTTTCTAATGAATGTGTAGCTTTAGAATTTAGTTCAAGAGTATAATTGGTTTCCATATAATGTGTCTAAGCCAAGAGGAATAATCTCCACCTTCTTGTGTGTGTGGGGCCGAGGAAGAGTAACCAAATTCAAGAGAAAAAATTTGCAGTTGTAACAACATCAAGAGAATTTAGTTCAAGAGAAATTCTCTCCTTTCTCTCATGCATTAATGTATGCTTGCCTTGTCTTTGAATGTGTGTATATGTGTGTTTTAAGCTATGAAAAGTATTCTAGCATGTCTATACTCCATGGTATCATGATGTTGTATTATGTTTTCAAATAATGCTTAGTATGTTTACTTTGGTTTGTTTGAGTGTGGTGAAGCCAAAAACCCTTTAGCCATGGTGAGGATGAGCCAAGAATCTTTAAGAATGGTTAAGACAAAGCTAAGAGTCTCACAAGAGCAAGGCCTAGTTCAAAGACTTAAAGAAAAAGGGTAAGGTAAGTCCAAGGTCCTTGAAGAGAATGGGTAAGGCCAAACCACTTGCTTGGCAAGCCTATGTATGTTTAATGTGACTCTTTAAATGCTAAGAATGCTTCTTAAATGATCACATATCTTATGATAGTCATGCATGCGTTACTAGACTTGGTTTTGCATTCTTTATATGTGATTGAAAAGGATAAGGGCTATTAGGATTCCTAGAATCTCAATCCTTCCTCCTCACATGTCTAACATGTCTAGGTGGACCAAGGGAGCCAAAGAGTTAGAGCCACCAAGCTAGAAGAAGAAAGTGTGAGAATCAAGTATGTAAAAATGCAAATTTGTAGCCATATGGATGGCACATGATGTAATATCTTATCATATATGTTGTATAACCTTATGAACACATGTAAATATGTAAATGTATCATGTATGTGTGAGATTTAATGCCATATGTATGATACAGTGCATTTTGGGCATTTAATGGCAAGCCTTGACATGTGTGCTCTTGTGTATAACTTGGGGTGGATGAGTGAGTTTGAGAAATTTGGGTTTATGCACCTTTGAGACAAGTTTATTAGACCATTATATGTTTTCTCACATGCTCAAGTAGCCATAGTTGCCCTAGAAGCTAAAATGGACCATTTGAGACCCTTATATGACACAAAATGAGCAACCCAATGTTAAGATCTAACCAAATGAATGAATTTTCCTATGAAAATTTGCATGCATATATATCTCATCAAGAGCTTTTTGGGAAGCTAAATACTATATTATTTGGAGCTCTATGTAATTAATTGTGATTTTTTAAAATTGGCATTTTTTTGTTGAACTGATACAGACACTGTTCATATGGTCAAAAACTTGAGATGTGTCATTCTAGATCCAAATGATGTCCAATGCTCATTAACTTTTACAATAATAAACTAGATATGATAAGCTTTCTGTGGTCATTGAGATCACCCCAATTGGATATCTGAGCAGGGAGATATGAATTTTTGAATTTAGAGGACAGTACTACGAATGACTATCAATTTATGGTATCGTTCAATCAATTTCTAGTGGCTAGTAGCCTCTATTTTGGTTTGGATATATTTTTACCATAAATTAGACATCTGTAGCTTTTCAGAATGGTATAGTGTGCTTGATTTTGATTATTCTAGAATTAGTTATGATTTTTTCAAAGTTCAGGTACAGAATCTAGATTGGGTACCTAAGGCTACACATTATATTTTTTAGTATTCCATCCATTTGCACGATTTCTAGGCCATTCCTTGAGATGGTTTTGAGTTGTATTTGCATATTTAAATATGAGAATGAGATGGATGAGTCCATATGGCCCATGGGACACTAAATGAAAATTTTCCTCGTGATGTAACGCAATTTAATGAATATTTTTAATGCTTTTTCCTTGGCAAACTTGTATGATCCAATGAAGGGAACTTATAAATGAGGTAAGATGAGGTCAGTTAATATGGTGTTACATTTATTAGTATCAAAGCAAAGTTCCAAGCTTTCTAAGATTGGATTTAGCTTGAGAATGTGGCAACAAGGCTATGTAAAAGTTTATATAGTAATGTAAAGCCTTCTATAAGGCATCTTAGGTGTATGAAGGTAGTTTAGGGTTATGTCTATTATAAGTTGTAGAATGGTCTTTGGAATAGATAGTGAATATTGGGAAAAGTTGGCCTTTAGAATAGCTTAAGCAGAGCTAAGTGATCTGCCAGTTAGAGCTTCATAAAGTATGATAGCTCACTAGGATCAATAGCAAGCCTTAGGTATGAACAACAAGAGATGATCTTGTTGATACGAAGAGGCTTTCCAGAGAGAGTATGTGAGGCCTAATTCTCCTTAGTTGTCATACTTAGACCATTTCGAGATGTCTTGCTTAATGCAGAGGCAAATAGTGATGTAGTGCAGTATGAGATGAGACTGTGGCTGCAGATCTGTAGGGATACTATCTTATCCTTCAATTTCAGTTTTAGGCCTCTTTCAAATTTATTGGCTTCCATGGTTCATCATCAAACTATCTCGATAAGAGGAAAAACAAGACAATTGGATGAATTTAGCTTCATACTGATCCATACTCATCTCTCCTTACTCAAGGAAGTTAAACTCAGCTTCCTTGTTAGTCCTCACTGAAGGTGGGAAATGCTTGCCCTCAAAGGTGGTTTGGAAACTTTCTTAAGTCAAGGGTATCTCCCTTGAAATCAACAATTTAGAGGCACTCTACCACCAATGTTCAACTTCACCCTTTAGCTTGTAGACGACAAACTTTGTCTTTTGTTCTATGGTGCATGTCATAACTTCAAATATTTTCTTTAGTTGCATTAGCTACCTCTCAGCCTTCTCAGTGTCCAACTCCCTCATGAATGATGGAAGATCAGCCTTTTTAAACTTGGCTAAGATAACAGAGAGCTCATCATTCTCCCCTTAGTGTCCCACACCAAAGTTCTGACCAGCACCAACTTGGTTCTCTACTGGCACTTCTTGATTTTGCTTGTTCATTGTCTCATATAATTGTTGTAGCACTTGAACAATGGCTACATAGGCCTTGCCTTGCCCTTAAAGTCAGTTATTCAGTCATTGCCTTAACTGTAGCTTCATGGGCCTTAGTTCGTTCTCTTATATGGTTAGCCATTGTAGTCAGAGCCTTTTACACTTCTCTCAGCATCTCAGTGGTTTCTTTACGTGTAGCCATATCACTTTGCAATGCCACAGGCACAACCAAAAGCATCCCCTATTAAGCTACAGTTTAAAGGTAGTCCAAACATAACTCCATCCATAACAGGTATATATAAGTATAAAAGTCATCACCAAATCATAATGTTCTTACTCTTAACATGCATACATCATGATTGCCATGTTTTCTAACCACAAGGTTCTAAATCTAACATAATTTCTTAAACCATTGTTTTGATACCAAATGTAATGACCCTAATTTCTAATTATAGTGATTAGGCTTAATAATATGATTAGAAATTGCAAACCAAGGTTTTAAGTCATTATGATTAATTAAAATAGGAGAAATTGGGGAAAATTTGAAACTTGATATCATTAGGGTTATTAGCTAAACAACCACAGCTAATCAAATCCATAAGTGATCATAATTATCATTTAAGACCTTTGATTTATCTTGCTATTGATTTTAACTTACAAAAAGCTTCTTATAAATATTCCCAAGTCATTGCATAATATTATTATAATAAATGTCAAGGTCTCTAAGTCAAAAATAGAGTTTGGGAACCTTCACCCTGACTTGGACCTTACCCACTGTGGCTAAGTTGGCTATTGGAACTAAAAAACTAAGTTTCACATCTTGCATTGTGGCCTAAGATTTTCACACCATAATGAAGTTACTCTCGGATTCAACTTTTCACATTTTCACAAATCTTTCCACGATAGAAAAATACCCTTAAAACTACAATAGGAAATTTCCCAATCCAAGTCGCAACGGGCTATACATGCACTGCAGTGAAACTAGCTACTGAAACACTCATCATCTGATTCCCTTGACCTGCACTATAGTGAGGTTACTCTTTGTTACCCTCCCTGGGAAACTTTTTCATTTTGTGTTATGGTGAGACACCTCCTACTATGACGCTTCTCACCTCTACCTAACACCTGGCCATAATTCAGCTCTTCTTAGTCGTAGCGTGACCTTTTTTTACACTATTTCTCCTTAAGTTTTGTCTTATACACTCCAAGTCTCCCTCTAGTAACACTCTAAAGTCACTCCACTTTAATTTTTAAGGCCCTAATAGCTTGCATCTACCTGATTTACTTAACTTACCTATCATTACCAATTTAAGACTTAAGTGTTGATTCTTACTCACCTAACTATCATATATCAACAAGTTCATGGATTAATGATAGCAAATGATTCATAAACTACTAACATTATCACTCAAATATAATTCCATCAAATGTTCCATGCATCACTAGTTTAAGTCAATATTTAATGTATCACATAATTACATTTCCAAATAGCAAATCATATAATAGGATCAACCAAGTTTCATATCAGATGTTATAAATTCATACATCAAATACCAATTTAATATGAGGTTTAACTCCTCAATTGATACATTTTAAGTTATCAAAATATAAACTCTTACACTTGGCAACATGATTACATGATATGCTATACAAGGAGAAATACAAAATTTAGCATATACTTTACTCAAATTAGTCCAAGTGTAGCCTTCCCCACATATGGTTAGAGCTCATGGATTTTCTTTCACTTGCTTCCCCCTATCCTTACTCGAAGAGCTTTCACTTGAAAGTATTCTCCCATGAAACAAGGTGAGATGCAAGTCTCAGTAATCAAAGGAAAATTCCATTCATATATTCCAATTTAATTAACATATATACATTAGTTAAAATGAGCATAAAAAAAAACCTGTCATATTAGCAAATAAAATAACTAGGCTATCAGTGACTACTATCTCATACTAGCAATCATATTTTCACATGTTAAAGGCCAATAACATTGAGAGAGGCCCGTCCATAGCACTAACTCCCCTATGAGCATAACCTAGGCTCAGTGCATACAAGGGGTCTGATCATAACCCGATGTCCAATTGAAGCACAATGCACGAGTGACAGTTGTACTATAGCTCTACCATAGACTCACAAGGTCCATTCCCCATATAACAGATATCCAACCATTTATTAAGCATTCAAAATTATAAATGTGTAGCAGATATAAAATTAAATTAGACATATGCATAGAATTTAACATCAACATAAAATTAAATTAGGCATATGCATAGAATTTAACATCAACTTCGGTTACCTCACTCATAGATAATTTCATAAGAGCTAACAACAATGTGACCTTAGCCTATAAACATAAAATCAAACCATCACATTCCTATTCATCAATTATAGCAGCAACCCAATACTCAAAGAATTAAACAGCAAAAGCTACCTAGAGGACACTTACCCAGCCACTATGAGAACAAAATTCAGATTGGATGTTTCCCCTACTAGTAACTTCAAAGTATCACCCTAAATCCTAGGCAAATTCATGCAAAATTAATACTCATACTACAAATCTACTATGAGAGTCTTAAACTAGCAGAAAATGCATCAAAATGAGGGGTTTTTACTTACCCAATATCCCTTTTAGTCTCAACCTCTAAAATCCTCCAAGAAAACATCAAATAATCCATATTAGATTTTAGGTTTGGTGAAAATACTTTAAATGAGAAACCAATTAGGTCAAATTGAAGAGAAAGAGAAGATGATTAAGTTGTATAACAATCACCTTAGGTGATTTTGATTCTAGAAGTGAAAAATGGTGGATTTATGCCAAGAACCCTAGCCTTCAACTTAAACCTTTGACAATGCTTATGTCACTTGTGTGTTTTGTTTTCTATAGAATGGTGGAAAGGCTACTAAGGTTTAGGGTTTAAGTTTAGGCCTTGGGCTGACCCAAAGGCCAAATTCCAAGTGGATTTAGTTTTATGTTTGTTGGACCATGGATTCTAAGATTACAATAGTTAAATAAGAGTTGGGCGAAGCTGAAAATGGTCCATTAACATTTAGGTCTGCACAAATAAATATTAGGCCTCTAAGAAATGGAATTGGATCTCCCTAAAGCTAAGATTGGGCTCTACGCTTAACCAAAATCAATAATTAAATAAATTAAAGGCCCAATTTAATGTCCTCCTCTCTTAATTAATTTTTCTAATTAAACCCATATTACTCCCTAATTAATCATAATCATTCTTAATTAATTTCAAGGTGTTATAGTTTGATCACAATCCAGTGTCCAATTGAAGTACAATGCATGGGTGGTAGCTACATCATAGCTCCAACATGGACACACTCACGGTCTATGACAACAACAATTCAAGTAGCCAACCAATTATTTTGCATTTCAAAATCATAAATGTGCAAATATCAGATTAAAATGAGCATATACATGGAATTAGAAAATTGACCCTGGTTACCTTAATGAAGCCCAATTTCTCTTTCTCTAGCTACCATCATGATCTAAATGCACACTAAGCTTATGATAAGCATACTTATCATCATTTATAGCAACAAATTAGATACCCAAAGAGTTGAACTATCAATAACTATTTAAAGGTTACTTACCTAACCACCAATGGATTCCAATTTTGGGTTTTAACTTTCCTCTACTAGAAACCACAACATTTTACTCTAAAACCTAGGTATTTTCATATAGAATCAGAACCCATACCAAAGGTTAGCTATTGGGGCCATTATTTAGCTGAAAATACATTAAAATGAGAGGTAGATACTTACCTAACAGCTTTCCTAACCTCAACCTCTAAAAATCAACAAAGACCTATCAACATGACAAGGTTCAAATTTGAGAAGAAGATAGAAATCTTCCAAATGAAAAGCTAATCAGGCCAAATTGAAGAGGAAAAGGAGAAGATTAAGTTTTACATTACTCACCTTGGCTAAATCACCCTCAAGTAAAAAATGGAGCTATAATGTTGGTAGAACCTTAACCTTCCTTGAACCTCTAAATTTTCTCTCTTACCTTTTATGTTTTCTATAAAATGAGGAGAGGGGTTGAGATGGGTTTAGGGTTTTAGGGTGGAATTGGGTTGACCCATCAGCCTAAGGTCCAATTAGGCTCTATGTTTTTAAGTGGGTTGAAGTTTAACATGATGGGACATGGTATATGGGTTTATTTGGGTTCAAAATGGGTTGGACTTTCATAAGAATAGAGTTGGGTATACTAAGATAAAGTTAGACCTTCATAAGAATAAAACTAGGCTTCCAATAATGTTCTTAGCATACATAAATTATTCATAGGCCCAAATCATACTTAAATTTGACCTTCATTATTTTACTTCCTTTAAAATTATCCTATTAATAAGTATTATATTAAAATACTCAAATTTGCCTTTTTTTTAATACTCCAATTTCTCACAAATTTTTCTTAAATCCCTCTTAGTAATTTTATAATCCTCAAATAATCACTGTTAGTTGTTTTCGGGGTGTTACATAAGAGACTTGAAAGAAGATTGTTACCAAAGATTAGAGATAGAGTAACACCTCAAAGAATTAAAGATTTTAAAAACTTAATCGAAGTGTACAAAGTGATAAAAAGTAATCTTAAAAGTACACAAAGCAGGAAGGAGGCCTCAGAGGCTAAAAACCCTAAAGAAGAAGAGTATATCAATAGTGGTATCAACAAAGGTATCAAAAACCCATAGGGCAAGAAGAAGAGTACGAGGTCAAGCTATCCTAATCAAGGAAGTTCTTAGGGCATAATGTGTCAATAGTATGGTAGGAACCATGGTAATAGATTGTTCCTAGTTAGATAGAATATTTACTTTAAGTATGGGAAGTCAGGACATATGGCTAGAGAGTGTTAGCAGTGAAAAGATGGAGCACCTACTTCCAAGCTGCAAACACAAAGAAGAGTTTTTGCTTTTACTCAAAGGGAGGCCAGTAAGTCACCCAGCTTAATCCAAGGTATGATTAAAGTGAATTATTGTACTGTATATGTTATGTTTGACTCAGGTACTAGTCATTCATTTATATCTTATGACTATGCTAAGAGGCTGTGTTTGGTACTTAGTACTTTACCATATGATTTATTTGTGTCTATCCCTATAGGAAATAATGTAATAACCTCCCATGTGTGCTTGAATTGTGTCATTCAATTTAACCAGTACCACACCACACTTGATATGTATGCCATTTGTTGAGATAGATGTTATTGTTGGTATGAATTGGATGTATACAAATAATGCTCAACTTGACTATATGCAAAAGACCATATCTGTAACGAATGTAATTTTCATAAAACGATAAAATGAGCCATATAAAAGCAAGTCTATTGGAATGAGCTAGAAAATGTCCAAGAAAATTTGGGTAGAGTCCTAGGCTCCTAAAAATGATAATTCCAGGCTCAGATAAAAAGAAAATTGGAGCTAGGGCAAAGAAAAAAAATTGTTATGAAATTTGATGAAACATAATGGCATTTTCATAAACAAGTGCAACTTTTGGAAAAGCAAATAAGAGGTCTTTTTAAAATGAAAATTTGAGTTGCTTAGGGTTCTTAGAGGCCCCAAAAACTATGGGAATCCTAGGATCTGTAAAGCCCTTCTGGTATATATTTTTCAATGGCGGTGAACTTAAACTTTGATGAATTCATTCGGGAAGGTTTTAGCTCCAATTTGAGTGATTCTGAAGGTATTTTATTAAATTGGGAACCTAAATTTTATAATAGAAAAGATGGTTCTCAAAAAGGTGTAAAAACAAAGCTAAAACGAAATTGCCATTACAAAAGGATGAAATTAAAATTTTTGAAAAACCTAGTTTCTTGAATGTTCTATACACTTTACCCCCCTTTTTCTCCCCTTATTTAGATTGACCGTCTTTGCCCAAAATACAAAAAAAAAAGAAGCTCTCTCTTAGGTGCACAGGAGAAGGAGAGAAAGGAGGAAGAAAGCCAAGGAAAGATAGCCAATTTCAAGGAATTTTATGTTTCTTCTTCTTCCAATTTTGTTGTCCTCCCTTCAAGCTTTCTTTCCATGGTTTTATTAAGTCACTTTGGTTCTATTTTGAGTCCAGAACAAGGGGGGATAATTCAAAATTTTTTAAGAGAAGCAAATTAAGGAGAAAGGCTCTTGAAAACAAGCTTGAATCCAAGGTAATTTTTGCCTTTTGTTGTTTTCTTCTCCTGCTCTTCTCTTGGTGCAATTTCAACCAAACTAGAACAATGAGGGGGGAGGGAGTTCTATCCAAAAACAAGAGGGGAACTAGAGTTTTAAGCCATGGGGAAGTGGAATATGCTAAGAAATTACAAGAAAAACCCATGGAAATCAAGCTAAGAAAGTGTAGGATTCTTTAGGGTTTTGTGAAATATAATTTTATACATGAATTCTCTTGGCTATATAAGTGTTTCCTTAGGCTCATAAGACCTCTAGAAAGCCTCCCAAGTGGCTCTCCCATCAAGGAAAAATCAAGAGCTCCATGAACCTCCATTATGGCGCATGGTTCGGCCAAGGCAAGAGCATAAGGTTAGGGGATGTTTTAAAATGTTCTAGCCTTGGTTTGGGACTTCATAAGATGTTAGAAAATAGGAAAAACCAATGGAAAAAATTTAGGAGCCATGGATTGGGAGATGGGACAATGGTGTCCATAATGGTGCCTTATTAAGCAACTTGGTTTTTCAATTGTACAAATGAATGTGTGAAAGCTCCAAGGACCTTAAATGAGGTCAAGAAGCCTAGACATGAAAAGATAATGGAGCCTAGAGCTTGCATGATGATAGTTGCTTCAATGGGCCATTTATGGAACCATTATGCCACTTATAGAACCAAGTGTGTGTTTAAGAATGAGTTTAGTATCTTGGCTTGCTTCAAGTGCATAATTGTGTGCTATTTGTGATGTTTACGTCAAGAGAACCCTACTCCATCTAAGTGCTCTTGTGTAACCAAAAAAAGGAAGGAACAAATAAAGTAGAGCTTATCTAAGATTCAAGGTAGCTCTTCACCTTATTCACCTTGCATTCTTGTGTGTATGTATGTCCTTGTGTGTATATATGTGTCTATGTGATTGGAGAACTTGCCACTTGATGATTTGAGATTGCATTGGTACCAATGTGTGTTCTTGAATGGCTTTGCTTGTGGAAATTGCTCATAAGGGTGAGGTAATGCCAAAAGACCCTTAATATGGGTGAGGAGATGCTAAAAGTCTTAAAGCAAGGGTGAGACTAGGCCAAAAGTCTCTTGAATGGATGAGGCCAAATTAAAAGTCCTTAGGTCAAGGGTGAGGAAAATCCAAAAGTCCTAGAAATAGGGTGAGGCAAGGCCAAAAGTCCTTAGAGCATATTCTTGAGTTGATATGTAATGGTGGCATGGAAATGAACTTCTAGCATGTTTTATGTTCATATCACCTTTGTATTTATGCATTTGATGTATGTATGCCTTGAATGTGTATGTGAATGGGTGTGTGAACTATTAAGATTCTAGGAATCTTACTCCCCTTGCCTCCTCCATCTTAACATGACTAGGTGGTGCCCATGAAGCAAAATATGCTAGCCAAGAGTCTTGAAAAGTCATACTTTGGCTATTGTGTAGTTCTACTCATAACTAAGTGTTAAAGTGGTTATGTAAATATTATTTTTGAGGTGTAAACCCATGAACAAATGTAATATGATGTATGAATATTGTATAGCTCTTATGTGGCATTAGATAAATAGGAATGTGAAATTTGACACTTTGATGGCTTGGTATAATTGTGTATTAATGGATGTGGGATAGCCAAATTAAGATGCATAGTATTCGAGACCACTTGGGCAGTTTGTACAAGTCATATTTATGCTTTTAAACTTGTCTAAGGTGTGCTAAACATTAAAGAAAGTCATTTGGACAAAGTTGGTACCTTATATGGAGCAAAATGGACCAAATCGGTGAGCTGTGCCACTTTCTATCCAAATGAGCTCATCTTGGTCTAAAATTTGGCATGCATCTAGAGCTTGTTGAGATCTTTTTGAAAGCTAAAGTGAGTATTATTTAGAGGTATATGGATTTTTTGGCGAATTTTTTAAGTTGGCTGAAAAACCAAAATTTGCTAATGTTACTGTTCATTTGGTCCGAATTGAATCTTTGTCACTCATAGGGCAAAAGAAGTCCAATTACTATGAAATTTTATAGAGAAACTAGACCTTCCTAATGACTTGTGTCAACTAGAAACACCTCATTTGGATGTCTAGAGAGGAAGATATGAATTTTTGAAGTTCCTATTTTGTTTTAGGCATACCTATACTATTCTATCAATATTTGTGGTCTGAATGCTCTTGGATTGATATGGAACTATTTTTTCCCTCTATTTAACATATTTAACTTTAAAATGAGTGTAATTTGCATGAATTGAATTTTTATGGAATTAATTATGAATTTTTAAATTTTATATCAGTAATCTATATCAGTGTTTCAGATAGCTTGACCTTTGTGCTTTTTCTAATGTCAAGCATAGTCTAGATGAGATTTTCATGGTTGGGAATTATTTTTATGTAAAGTTAACATCTAAAGCTTTCTAACAAGCTATGTTTTTCTTGATTTCAATTTTTCTAGATTTAGTTATAATTTTTCAAAATTTCCCCTGAAATTTGCCACATATTGTTCAAGAAGAATAAGTGGAAATTCGTGGTTTTCAAGTTTGAATATGTGGATTATATGTTGTTTTGGATTATTTTTTATTTTTATAAGTGGTAAATAATTATACAATGTTATTGGAAAATCCATGGGACCCACATAATGCGAAGTGAAAAATTGAACCCCAATGTAACGCGATACAAATACATGAAACTGTAGCTTTTTGTTGATCATTTCCTAAGAACATGTACATAATTATCTTGAATGGAAGAATATAATGATGGAAAGTATATTGTATGACAATATCTATGCCATCTTATGGACTAATACCTTGTACTAGGGCTGAATTAGCATTCATGACTACCAGCCAGGCTGAGAGATGTTTGATGAAAGGGTGCCAAGGATTCTTAGTGTTCTTTTCTGTTTAGGTTGAGGTAAAAAATGGTTTAGAGGAGATACTCATAGTTATGAAATTTCCTGAGGTATTTCCCACAAAAATTAGAGGACTACCACTTGAAAGAGAAGTAGAGTTTTTTATTAATTTAGTCCTAAAGGTAGAACCAATATCTAAAGCACCCTATAGAATGGCTTCACCAGAATTAACAGAGCTAAGGAACCAGATAGAGAAACTTTTAGAGAAAGGTTTTATTAGACTAAGTGTTTCACCTTGGAGAGCACCAATTCTATTTGTAAAGAAAAAGGAGGGGAGTCTGAATTTTTGTATAGATTACAAAGGATTAAATAAAGTCACAATTAAGAATAAATACCCTCTACCTAAAATTAATGATCTCTTAAACCAGTTAGCAGGAGCATCAATATGTTCTAAGATAGACTTGAGGTTAGGATATCATCAGTTGAATGTTAAGGCTGAAGATATCCCTAAGACTATATTCAGGATTATATACAGGCATTGTGAATTTTTAGTCATGCCTTTTGGTCTCACAAATGCACCTGCAATTTTCATGGATTACATGAATAAAGTCTTTAAGCCATATCTAGATCAATTTGTTGTGGTCTTTATAGATAACATACGTGTTTACTCTAAAACTCTAGAAGAGCATGAAAGGCATTTAAGGATAGTCTTAGAAACCTTAAGAGAAAAATAACTTTACACTAAACTTAGTAAGTGTGAGTTTTAGCTCACAGAGGTGTGTTTCCTAAGTCATGTTATTTCTCAGTCAAGGGTTGCAATAGATCCCTACAAGATAAAAATAGTTTTACAGTGAGATAGGCTTAGGACAGTCATAAATATTAGAAGTTTTCTAGATTTGGCAGGTTACTATAGGAGGTTCATAAAACGCTTTTCCCAAATAGCCTCACCACTAACCATACTTACTAGAAAAGATAGACAATTTGAGTGAGAGAATAAGTGTGAGCAGAGTTTTCAAGAATTAAAACATAAGTTAACCACAACTCCCGTATTAATCATACCTGACCCAAATGAAAGATTCGTGGTGTATAATGATGCATCTAAGAAAGGGTTAGGATGTGTTTTGATGTAGAAGGGTAGAGTCGTATCCTATGCCTTTAGACAGTTGAGGCCACATGAAGAAAACTATCCCACCTATAATCTAGAGTTGGCAATAGTGGTCTTTGCTCTTAAGATCTAAAGGCACCACTTATATAGTGCTAATGTAGAAATATATATGACCCACAAAACCCTAAAGTACTTCTTTGACCAAAAAGAGTTAAATATAAGACAAAGAAGGTAAATGGAATTCCTAAAGGATTATGAGTCTATAGTGAGATACCACCCCGGTAAGGCCAATGCAGTGACTGATGCCTTAAATAGGAAATTCACCCATGTAGTCATGTTAATGTTAAAAGAACAAGAGTTATAGAAAGCTTTAAAGATATGAGTCTCACATGTCAAGTGTAATTGGGTAGTTTATTTATCAGTGAGACCAAAATAGAAAGTAAATTTAGAACCCAAGTAAAAGAGGCTCAGGAAAGAGATGTTTATGTAAAGGGAATTATGAGTTAACTTTTCCAAGGCAAGAACCTAGAGTTTAATGTCTTAGATGATGGTATTTTGAAAGAAATGTTTTGGTGGCCTAGGATGAAGAAGGACATAGTTGAATACGTGTCCAAATGTTTAGTGTGCTAGAAAATTAATATTGAACATTAGAAACCAGCAGGGCTACTTAAACCCTTAGATATTCTTGAATAGAAATGGGATAGCATTTCCATGGACTTTATTATAGGTTTAGCTAAGACATCTATGATACTATTTAGGTGATAGTGGACAGAAATGTTGCACATTTCTTGCCTAAAGCCATATACATCTTAGATGGACTAGCTCAATTGTACATAAAAAAAATAGTAAGGTTACATGGAGTACCCAACAATATAGTATCATATTGAGACCCTAGATTTACTTCTAATTTTTGGAAGTCAATGTAAGAAGCTTTAAAGACTAAGTTAAGATTTAGTATAACATACCACCCCCAAACGGATAGTTAGATAGAGAGAACCATTCAAACTTTAGAATATATGTTAAAGGCTTGAGTGCTAGAAATGAAAGAAAATTGGGATGCATATTTACCATTAGTAAAGTTTGCTTTCAATAATATCTACCATTCTAGTATAGAAATGGCCCCTTATGAAGCACTTTATGGAATGAAGAGTAGGTCCCCATTATATTAGGTTGAGTTAGGAGAAAGGAATCTTATAGGCCCTAACATAGTGGATCATACCACTAAGTAGATAGAGTTGATTAGGAAAAAGCTTCTAGCAGCTCAGAGTAGACATCAAAGCTATGTAGATACTAGAAGAAAGCTGTTAGAGTTAGAGGTTGGAGATCACATTTTCATGAAAATGTCTCTAGTAACTATTGTGGGTAGGTCTATAAAGGCCAAAAAATGCAACCTAAAGTACTTAGGCCTGCTCCAAATTCTTTCCAAAGTTAGACCAGCAGCTTACAAAATAGCCTTACCTCTCAACCTAACCCAAGTTCATGATGTCTTCCATGTATCCCAATTGAAAAAGTACTAGACAGACCCTTCACATATTATAGATTATGAGAATGTAACATTACAGGACAATCTATCATTTGTCATGACACTAGAAAGAACTATAGATACCAATGTCAAGTAGCTGAGGAACAAAAACATTCATCTACTGAAAGTGGTCTAGAAAGGGTTAACTCCAGAGGAAGTTACTTAAGAGATAGAAGCATATATAAAGGACAAATATCCTGTAATACCATATTAAGATTGTAATACCATATTTATCTATTATCATACTCTTCCATTCCAGGTAATTGGTGCACGTTCACAAGACAAAAAGTGAGAAAAAGTATCGAAATAACACACTTTTATCGCGTGATGTCAGGATAAAATTTTTCAATTCGTGTTATATAGACCCCATGAGTTCCCCAACATCATTTTCTAATTATTTTCTATCCATATAAGTCATAAAGATCTCAAATTTTCACATAAACCACGGATCAAGGGTCAAAAACCTCAAAATTTTCTTTATTCATCGTGGTTGTACAGTGATAGATTTTAAGAGCAATTTTGAAAAATCATAACTAAATGTAAAAATATCAAAATCACACAAACCATAGCTTTCTAGAAAGCTCTAGATGTCAAATTTACATTAAAATAAATCCCAACCATGAAATCCCATTAGGACCATGTTTGACAATGAAATAGCTACAAAGGTTTGACTACCACCTGATACTGATACAATTTACTGTCATAAACTTCAAAAATGTCTAATTAATTCCAAAAAAATATAATATTTGCAAATGATACCAATATAGAAATATACAGATGTTAGCTAGAGGGTAAAAATAACTCCAGACCAATCCAAGAACGTTCAGATCCCAAAAATTAATCAAATAATAACACGAGTCTAACTGGTCACCTAGTACTAGACAGCAACTTCAAAAATTAATATCTCCCTCTGTAGACATCTAAATGAGGTGCTTCCAATTGATACAAGTCACTGAGAAAGTCTAGTTTCTTCTTGTAAGATTTTGTAGCAATTGGATATCATTTTTACCATGAATGACAGAGAACAAATATCAGACCAAATGAATAGTACACTAACCAAAAACCAAAAAAATTTCTAAATTCAAAAATTCACCAAATATTCTGTAGACCTTAAAATATTACTCACTTTAGCTTCCCAAATAGCTCTCAATAATCTCTAGATTCATGTCAAAGCTTAGATCAAGCAGAGTTCATTTGGATAAAAAGTGGTATAGCTCACCAAAATGGTCGTTTTTGCTCTATATGAGATACCAAATTTGTCCAATGGGCCTTCTTTAGTATTTGACACATCTTGGGCAAGTTTAAAAGCATAAATATGACTTGTGTAAACTATCCAAGTGGTCCCAAACTCCATGCATCTTAGATTGGCTGTCCCACATCCAAGAATACATGTTTCAAGTAAGCATTCAACTACCCAAAATCCACATTTACATTGATTTAAGGTCACATATAGTCTACATAATATCCATACATCATTTTACATTTGTTCATGGTCTCACATCACAAAAATAATATGTACAAGCTCACTTTGACATCCAACTACAAACAAGGTTACATAATGGACAAATGCAATCTCTCAAGGTCTTTGGCTTGCACTCCTTGCTTCTTGAACATCACCAAGGCCTTTCAAGATAATGGAGGGAAGGGGAGGAGTGAGATTCCTAGAATCTCAATAGCTCATACACTCATTCTCACATACATTCATGGCATATACACATCAAAGTATATGTATGGAAGGTCTAACAACCATAAAGTAGGCAAGGTCACAATTTTCATGCCACATATTCACATTCAAGCCAAGAACATGCTCTAGGGACTTTTGGTCTTGCCTCACCCTATTTCTAAAACTTTTAGATTTGCCTTACTATTGGCCTAGGGACTTTTGACTTGACCTCTCCCTTCCAAGGGACTTTTGCCCTTGTCTCACCTATGCCATGAGACTTTTGGCATCTCCTCACATTTATCAAGGGACTTTTGGCATCACCTCACGCTTATGAGCCATTTCTACAACCAAGGCCATTCAAAGAAACATATTGGTACCAATGTAATGTCAAGGCATCAAGTGGCATGTCATCAAGTCACAAGAACACACACAAGCATACAATGACATACATATGCACACAAGAATGCAAGGAGAATGAAGTGGAGAGCTACCTTGAATCTTACAAGCCTTTCTTTGTCTTATTCCTCCCTCTTTCTGGGCTCACAAGTGCACCTAGGTGGGTTAGTGTTCTCTTGGCCTAAACATCATAAAAAACACACAATTACACACTTAAAGCAAACTAAGATATTAAACTCACTCTTGAACACACACTTGGTTTCATAAAGTGGCATAATGACTCCATAAATGGCCTATTAAAGCAACCTTCACAATCCAAGCTTTAGGCTCCCATCTCTTTCCATTTCTAGGCCTCTTGGCCTTATTCAAAGTCCTTAGAGCCCTTACACAATTGTTTGCACAAGCTTAGAATTAAGTTGCTTCACAAAACACCATTATGAACACCATTGTACCATCTTCCAATCCATGGCTCCTAAATTTTTTCCAATTGTTTCTCCCATCTTCTAACATCATATAAAGCCCAAACCAAGGTTAGAACAAATTAAAACATCCCCTAGCCCAATGAACCTAGCTTGGCCGACATATGCATCATAATGGAGGTTCATAGAGCTCTTGATTTTTCCTTGATGATAAAGCCACTTAGGAGGGTTTCTAGGGGTCTTAGGAGCTCAAGGAAACACTTAAATAGATAAGGAATTACTTACACAAAATTAGATTTTCCAAAACCATAAAGAAGCCTACACTTTTTCTATCTTGTTTCCATAGGTTTTTCTTGAAATTTTTTGCCATATTCCTCTTCCTTATTGTCTAAAACCCTAGTCCTTCTCTTATTTTTGGATAGAACATCTCCCCCTCATATGGTTCTGGTTTAGCTAAAATCATACACAAGGAAGAAGCAAAGAGGAGAAACAACAAAACCATAAAATACCTTAGTTCAAGCTTGGTTTTAAGACTTTTTCTCCTCAAGTAATTCGAACTGCTCCTCCTTGTTCTGGACTCAAAATAGAACCAATTCACTCAAATAAACCATGGAAAGAGAGGAGGAGATGAGAGGAATAGAATTAGAAGAATTTTCCAACTTTAGAAATTCATAATTTATTCTCTAAAGCTCCAAATAATCTGATTTTTAGCTTCCCAAAAAGCTCTAGATGATACCTATATACATGCCAAAGTTCATAGAACAATTCATTCATTTGGTCAATTTATGACATAGGGCTGCAAAATCTCACTTTTATGTCTCTTAAAGGGCCAAATATGGACTATTTGCCCCTTCTACTTTATCCAAAGCCACTTGAGCGCATGGGAAAGCATCAAAATAGACATCTAAACATGTCTAAAGGGTCTAGATATCCATACATCTCAAAATCACTCTCCCACTTGTTGCTATACATAAAGATCTTACATGCTCATTATTGCCATTTAATGTCAAAATCATTCAATATCATTCTTATACTTCCAATTCTCAAACATACATCCCATATCCATATAATTATATATGTTCAAGAGGTTATACATCATGAGAATACATCATTTGATAATGTTATGATTATAAAATGAAGAAATAGCAACTCTCTTGTCAATCTTCTTACCTTCACATGTGGTGGCTTCCATCTCTTACTCATTTGGTCCACCTAGACATGTTTAGGCAATGGGGAAGGAAGAATGAGATTCTAGGAATCCTATTAGCTCTTCTCCCTTTTCAATCATACATAATAAATGCAAATTCAAGTCCAAAGATGAATGTATGGAAATCTAGCAATTCATGAACAAATATGAAATATTTCTCTCATTCAAGAAAACATACTCCTCATACATAGGCTTGCCAAGACAATGGTTTAGCCCTACCCATTCTCTTTGGGACTTTTGGATTTGTGTCACCCACTTTCAAGGGACTTTTGAATAAGTCTCATTCTTCTAGAGACTTTGGCTTTATCTCACCCATTCTTAGGGACTTTTGGCTCATCCTCACCTTTGCTACGGGACTTTTAGCTTCACCAAACTCATGTAAGCCAAAACACATTCATAAAACATCTTTCAAGAGCATAAACAAAGTAACATGGTACCATGGCATGTGCATATTGCTAGAAACATGTTATATGGCATAAACATACATACACACATCCAAAGACAAGAAGTCATCAAAGAATGCATGAGAGAAAGGAGAGAGATCTACCTTGAAGCAAGATTCACACCCTTTTTTCTTAGCTATTCCTCCCCCTTTTTGGCCACACACTTGCAATTAGATGACCCTTGGTTCTCTTGGCCTAGACACATTAAAAGAGACATAAATCACTCATGGAAATAGGCCTTGGCATCATACACACTCTATATGAAGCTATTTTATTCTATGGCTCTATTATGCTTCCATACAAGACCTTATGAAGCAACTAGGAGAATTCATAGTCTTGGCTCCCATTTCTCATTCATTTTAAGCCTCTTGACTCTCTTTAGTCTCCTTGGAGTCATCACACATTCATTTTAAGGAGCCTAACTATAAGTTGCTTTATAATGTCACATTATGGAGCCTACACTTCCATCTCACAGTCCATGACTTCTAAATTTTTTTTAAGGCTTCCACTAATGTTCTTCTATCATATTTAGTCTCATTCTAGGCTTAGAACAAATTAAAACACTTCCTAGGTGCATGAAGTGGGTTAGGCTAAGACATGAAGAGTATTATGCACCCATGGAGTTTGCTTACTTTCTCTTAGGGAACTAGCACTTGTGAAGCTTTCTAGATGTATTAGGATCTCATACTTACTCTTACATAGGCTAGAATATCCTTGGAAAGCTTCAAGAATGGCTAGATGTAACAAAAACTCTAATTTATACAACTTGAATTATAAAGCTTTTCCTTTGAATATAATTGCATATTCTTATTCCTCATGCTTGAAAACCCTCAAATCTTACTTGTTTTAGCTTGAAATCATTCCTTAGAGAATGGGCTCTAAGTTGGCCAAACCTAGGCGTAGAAGAAAGAGCAAGAAAAAGCAACAAAGTCCATGAAATTTACCTTGGTTTCAAGCTTTTCCAAGAGTTTTTTCCACTTATTCCTTGCTTCTCCTTCAATTTCTATCCTCCCCTCATTGAACCAACCATGAATCATCCTTAAATCAATGATCGAAACCATAGAAAAAGAGAGGAGAAAGAGGAGAACAAGATTGGTGAAGGAAGAAGCATGAAAAGCCATGGATTTTCATACCTTTTACTTCATTTTCTCTTCCTTTCTTCCTCCCTCTTGGTGTGCCACTTCAAGGAGCTTAGGGTTCTATTTTGGTGTAGAGAAAAGTTGGCCAAGGTAATTAAAAGAAGTGGGGCATGCTATATTTAAGCTAGGGACCTATTTAAGATATTTCAAAATTCTAATTTACCTTTTGTCTTTGGCTTTTTTATTTTAGGCTCATTTCAACTCCTTTTTGAGAACCTTCTTGTCTATCATAAAATTTAGGTTCTCTAACTTATAAAATGCCCTTGGAGTCACTCAAATTGGATCTAAAACCTTCCCAAACGAAAGGGTCAAAGTTTGGGTCCACCAACATTCTAAATCGTAAACCAAAAGAATTTTAACTGTTCTGAGAGTTCCTATAGTTTGTAGGTCCTCTAAAAACTTTAGGAAATTTATTTTTTCTATTTAAAAATCCCTCCTATGAGTTTTCCAAAATATGCCCAAAATTACGATAATGCCACTACATCTCCATTAATTTTCATCTGGTTATTTGGCTCCCTTTTCAGGGCACCTCTAGCCTTAGATCCTCATTATTTGAGGTCTAAATTATTACTCTAATTTTACTAGACCTCCAATCATTCTATCTGGGAGACTTCCTTGTATATCTAGTGTGTTTCGTATGTTTACAGAGAAACTAGACATTACATTTCTTACATTTTTGAAGGAAGCAACTGTTACATCAAACTCATACATAAGCATTCATTTGGCTCTAAATTCCATTCATACGTGATATTCTCATACTTTTATACATGCTCAAGGGCCTACATCTCATATACATCATATAGTTACATTGAGATTAAAATGACTAATTTTCTATTCTATTGTCAAAGTCTTGCTCTTCAAGTGGCATGGCTCCCATTTCTTACTCCATGTGGCTCATTTAAACATATATATATGATGTATTTACATGTCAAAGAATGCATGTATGCCATAAACATTTCACATGAACATACATAAATTAATTTCTTTATAATGTGAACTCATACATGTCAAACATAAGCTCAAAAAGGTTTTGGTCTAGCCTCACCCAATTTCTTTAGGACTTTTGATTTGCTTCACCCACCTTCAAAGGACTTTTGACTTAGCCTCACTCTTTTTGAGACTTTTGGCTTTGTCTCACCCATCCTTAAGGACTTTTGGCTCATCCTCATTTATTCTAAGGGACTTTTAGCATAACCATACCCATTCAAACCACTTTATATTCATAAACACATTTCAAGAAACATTATGGTACCATAATATGTAATCAATGGCTAGAAACATATCTCATAGTTCAAACATACACACAACCATCCAATGACAAGCAAACATCTAGGAAATGCATGCAAGAAAGGTTAAAGAGCTACTTTGTATAAAAAATCACACACTTTTTCCTTTATTCTTTCCTTCTCTTTTTTGGCCACACACTTGCACTTAGGAGAAATCTTGATTTGCTTAGCCTAGACACATCAAATAAGATACAATTCAATTATTGGAATGAATTCTAGCCTTATACAACTTCTATTCATGCTTACTTTATCTAATGCCACCAATATGGTTCCATAAAAGGGCACAAGGAAGCAAACCCCTAAAAGTCATGATCTTGGCTCCAATTTTTCATTTAATTTAAGTCTCTTGACTCCATTCAGACTCATTAGAATCATCATAAGTTTAATTCAAGTAGCCAAATACTAGATTGCTTCTTTATGTCCATAAAGGGGCATAAACTTACGTCTCATAAACTATAGTTTTCTAAATTCAAACTAATGCTTCCCTTGGTATTTATTAATCATATTTAGGCCATGTCTACCCTTAAGATTAATAAAAACTCCCCTAGGTGCTTTTTCTCTCTTAAGGTTGAGACATGTACAAGGATGAGCATTCATGGAGTTTGCTTGCTTTTTCTTAGGGAATTGGCATATGTGGCACTTCTTAGATGCCTTAAGAACTCATAAATACTCTTACATAGACTAAATTATCATTAGGAAGCTTCAAAAATGGCTAGGTGCAACAAAAACCCTAAATCACATAACTTGATTTCTAAAGCTTCTCTTTTAAATCTAATTATATATTCTTAATCCTCATGCTTTAAAACCCTTATGTTTACCTTGTTTTGGCTTGAAATCATTCCCTAGTGAGTGGGCCTAGGGTTGGCCGAAACTACCATGAGAAGAGCAAGCATGAGGAAGCAACAAATAACCATGGTTCTTATCTTGTTTCAAAGCTTTTTAAGAGCTCTTTCTTATGTTTCAAAGCTTCCTTTCAATCTCTCCTTCTCCTCTACTAAACCAATCCTAAAAAATGCCCAAACAAACTATTAAAACCATGGGAAAAGAGATGTGAAAGAGGAGGAGAGCTTTAGTAAAGGAAATAGCATAAAAAAGTGACCAAATCTTACCATTTTCAAGCTTCTTCTTCCTCTCTTAGCTTTCCCCTTTTGTTCACCTCTCGAGACTCTCTTGGAATCTGTTTGGACTAGAAGGAAGTTAGTGGTGAGGGCTGAAGAAGATAGGGATGTGATTTAATAAGTCTAAGGGTCCATTTATAACTTTTTCTAAAATCATAATTTAGTCCCTCATCTTAGTTTTTTTTTCAACGCCTTTTTTAGAACCATCTTTTCCATCATAAAGTTTAGGTCTTATAATTCTTAAAATGTCTTTGGTTTCACCTAAATTAGATTTAAAATTATTCCGAACTATTCGATTAAAGTTTTGGTCAATTGATAACCAAAATCGTTCACCGAAGGGGTTTTAACCATTTTAAGGTTTTTATGGTTTTAGAGGCCTTTAAGAATCCCAGGAAACTTAATTTTTCCATTTAAAGATCCTTCCTTTGATTTTTCTTAAAATTTGACCAAAATGACAAAAATGCCATTGCTTTCTTTCTTAATTTTTCTTAACTATATTTGGTTTGGGTTTCCAAGCATCCTTGCCCTTGTATTCTCCTTCTTTGATATCTAAATTATTGTCTTAATTTTATTTGGCCTTAATTCATTCAATTTGGAGGACTTCCTTTTATAACTGATTGGTTTTAGGCCATTTTGGAATGACCGAGTATTACACAATTCCTGGCTATGTGCCTTAACTTCCTACACTTGAAGCATGTCACTATGGATGGCTGAAATCTACTAGGTTGCACTTTCTTACCCTTTTGTGGCATTTTATTCCACTACACCTTACCCTTCTTCCTATTGCTAGGTACTATATTGATATTATCTTCTGGTCTTAGTTCTTCAATTCTGAAGCCCCCCTTTAACGAACCCTAATCAATACAGGCAAAATATCTCGTAGGTTATTCTTAATCACCCTGTTGATCTCCATAAAGAGTATTGAATGTTCTGATTCTTTATGGAGTCACTTTGTCTCTAATCAAGGGCTTTAACCCTTTTTCAAATCTTTCACATCTCTAGCATTCATCATCATATCTCTAGATATAAGATGAATAATGAGACAATTTTATGAATTTTGCCATATACCAGACTATAGAAATATCATCAGTTTGCTTCAATCCTATGAACTCCATTTCCTTCTTATCTCATATAGAGCTAGGGAAATACTTCTTATAGAATTCTAATAGGAAGTTCTCCTAATTGATCAGAATGTTTTTCATCTGCATAATGGATTATGTGCTACGCCACCAATGATCTGCTTCTTTTTCTAGCATAAATATGGTGAGTATGGCTTTTTACTCAAATGTATAGTCCATCACTTTAAAGACTTCTCAATTTACATAATCCATGCCTTATCTTTATCTCTATCTAATTCTCCATAAAAAGAGGGTGGACTGTTCCCCCTAAATTGATTAAGTAGCTTTGAGTAGACACTTAGGCCTGGGCTAGCTCCTAAGGTGGTGCTGGTGGATTGCCAAGAGTGGATGGTTGTGGGTTTAGGGGCTTTTCTTCTCATTTCCTCTTACCTACCTAGGGTATTTTGTAGCTGCTGGATCATATCTTGTTGCTATT